>OY821518.1:88806960-89116960 GCA_963682025.1 Cordilura impudica | reverse complement strand
CCACCTCTTACACACCAATCATCCCGATGACAAAGCACATGCTGGTTGTGGAATCTTGATAAAATCTACAATAAAATATGAAAACTTGAATGGTTTTCAGCAAAACTAAATGACTTAGGTGTGTCCTCAATTTACTTTCCTCCTCGACATACCGTACATTGTAAAAACTTATGAGGATTTTTTTTTAATAAACTTGGTATCCGTTTCATTGTTGGAGGAGACTTTAACACCAAACACCCTGGGTGGGGATCCAGACTGGTA
Organism: Cordilura impudica; assembly: GCA_963682025.1. Lineage (NCBI taxonomy): Eukaryota > Metazoa > Arthropoda > Insecta > Diptera > Scathophagidae > Cordilura > Cordilura impudica. Next base: position 89,116,699 of record OY821518.1, on the reverse strand, counting down.
AACCCTATAGGAACTGAACTTTACAAATGCTTGCTGAACCAAAAACTTTCAGCCAAAAATGCAGGCACCCAAATCCTAAACTAGAAATTAGAAGTATCAATGAACTTAGTTCTGATCATACTCCCATTCTTGTTAATTATAACGTTTCAGTTCACTTAAATACTCCAAGGTATCACGTATTATCATCAGATACAAGCATATCACGATTTCAACAATATATGGATGATAATGTTAATCCAAATATAAATATTAAATCTGAAATCGAATTAGATGAAGCAGTCGAAAATTTTACAAATGAGACACATAACGCAGCGCATATCTCAACACCAATATTAAATTCATCATATCAACAACATTTCTCAAACTTTGACGTCTCCCTCGAAATTCGGTAATTTCTAAGAGAAAAAAGAAGATTGCGAAAAAGGTGGGAGATAAGTAGAAACTCACTCGATAAGCGATTGTTTAATAAATCTAGCAAGGACATAGCACAAAAACGCTAAAACATCTCTTCCTTGAAGGAATAAAAAATTTCAAATATGATGAGCACGTACTTTGGAAAGCTACTAAATTCCTTAAAAGACCAACAAAAAAGACTATTTGTTTTTACAAAAAAAACACAGATGCTCGTGGTGAAAAAGACACCGCTTGGACATTTAAAAAATATTTTTGTGCCATTTTTTTAACTGTCCTTTGTAAATGGACTTTCCAATACATGAAGTTAAAAATGTGATCAGAATTCTGAATAAAAAGAAAAGTCCAGGATATGATCTAATTGATGGAAAAGTCCTTAGTAAGATAACGCCTAAATGTGTTGCATTTCTAACTTTAATATTTATCTCAATAATAAGGCTTACTAATTTCCCTTGACAATGGAAATGTGCGGAGACCACAACGATACAAAAACCCAACAAGCCAGGAAATTTGGCAACTTCATTCAGACCAATAAGTCTACATTCAATTTTCTACAAATTGTTTATACATATACCATATATACAGCAGATATGCCTGTACTCGACAATGTCATGGTGGCTACATACGCTCCTCGGTCCAACTGATTGGATATAGAAAATAAGCATAAACCAAATTTGAGTGGTATTGTTATTAATTTTTTTGCCTGCAGATATGGGGACTTGGTCGAAAAATGGACCAATACTGACTATATTTGGTAAAGTCACTTTTATTTTGAAAAAATATATACAAACCAAATTTGAGAAAAATCTGAGCAATATTTTTTAGTATAATTTTTATCGACCTTATCTATAATTATGTTGTTTTTTCTTAGAATTATCTAAGTCAGGCTTTCAAGGTCACAGTAAATGAAAAATAAAAGACTATTTATTCATAATTTTACTCCTCCGACGTTTCGTTGAGATTTTTTCAACTTCCTCAGGGATTTAAATTTTATTGAATCTGGCAACGTTATGGAAAATAAAGAACAATGTTTTTTTTATAATTTAATAATTTAGATTTAAGTGCAAATCGGGAAGCAGCTTTATATGGGGGCTATGACTAAGAATTGTCCTGTAGGGTTTATTTTTGGACTACTAATTAATGGATATAATAAACACATACAAACCCAATTTGTCTGAGATCTATATGATAATTTGGATCTTATGGCAATTTATGTCGATTTCATAGGGGTCATTTGTACGGGGACTTGGTCTGAATATGGACCGAATTTCACCAATTTCAATAGCGTTCACCCTATGGCCGATGAAAGCCTATAAACCAAATTTCATTAACATATATTCATATTTGCTACCTGTGGGTCTAATATTTTTGGTACTTACAAACAGCAGCATTATACCAAAACCACATAGTGGAATCTATAATATTAATAAGCTATGCGATTTCTTGTGACCGATGTTTTGTTCTACCGTCTTATCCCGATTTTGACAAAACGTATATTTTTTACAGATTTACTTACAGATTTTTAAATTTTTGCCTTTATTTTGAATAAATTGCATTTAAAGTTGTTACTAACACATAAATTAAACTATACAATGGTATGTGTTTTTATTAAATTTGTTAATGTGTTTGCTAGCCAATTCACAAACCAACACTTCTTTGTTTTGCTAATTTTTAAATATCTACAACAATACAGTTTTAACTGCGAAATAGGAAGGGCACTTGTTTTATGCAATCCCAAGGTATTTAAATTGTACAAATTGGTATTCAGACTTACAAAAATTTGAAGAATTTATGCAAGAACTAAAACCTACAGATTTCTGCATCGTGGGCGATTTAAACGCTAGAATTTCAAATGAACAGATTTTGGACTCAAACTTTATAAAAGAATTACCAAACATTCGGGAATATAGATGTTCAAAAGATAATACTTTTAATACACAAGGTAAACAACTCATGGAGTTATTGGTGGTATTGTGCTTAACGGAAGGACGGGTAGCGATGCTCATGGTGAATACATCTTCTGCGGTATTATGGGTAGTTCGGTCATTGATTATTGCATCTGTTCGCATACTCTTCTGCAATATATTGATGATTTTTCAGTTGCATCCAAACCTTACTGCGATCATATGCCATTATGTATAAAAATCAAATCTTTGAATTCTAATGCTGAGACAAATGTAAGAGACTCCCTCCATAGATTGCGTTCGAATGACAAACACATGTCTAAATATGTCGATATTCTTTGTTCGCTCTCTGCTAATGCTCATCTTCAATCAAACGTTTCGGTAGATAATTTGGTGTCTACAGTAACGACTAAAATAAAGCAAGCTGCAACATTAAAAGTGAATAAACCATTTTTTGAACCAAAGCAAAAATGGTTTGACTGGCAATGTGCTCGCTCACTGAAACAAATGTTAAAAAGGTTTAAATTATACAGAAAAAATCATACAACCATAAACAAAACACTTTATTTTACATGTCGGGCTAAATACCTAAAACTATGTAATAATAAAAAACTGGATTTGTATAATAATAACCTGTCGGGCTAAATACCTAAAACTATGTAATAATAAAAAACTGGATTTGTATAATAATAACCTGGACAAATTAAACACAGTAAAGTGCAGTAGTGACTGGTGGAAACTATCAAACTCACTGAAATCTTATAAGCACTTGGTCAGAGGTAACTTAAAAGCAGATGAGTTCCTAACTCACTTTAGTTCTATGTTACAAACCACGGAAAATAATCATAAAGTAAACTGGTGCATGCCATATTTCACCGATCCCTTTTTAGATTCTCCTATAGAATACTGCGAATTATCGTCCGTTATTAAAAATTTGAAGCATAATAAAGATCCAGGTCAAGATGGTATTAGCTACGAATTTTATAAATTTGCTCCAGCATGCTTTGTTAGCGAAATATTATCAGTCTTTAACATAATATTTCTCCAGGAAAAATACTATCAAGCTTTCGTAGCTCTATAATGATTCCACTTTTTAAAAAAGGAGATCCAACTCTTCCAGAAAACTACCGTGGCTTGTCGCTTATTGATGCTACATGCAAAATTTTCAACACAATTTTATTAAATAGAATAACTGAATGGTTAGATAACAACAAAATACTGAATGAATATCAAGCGGGTTTCAGAAAGAATTACTCCACTGTAGATAATATCTTTAACTTGGTAAACATTGTAAATCTAAACAAATTGAATGGTAAAAATACATATGCCTTCTTTGTTGACTTCTCTTGTGCTTTTGATACAATTCCTAGAAATAGTCTATTTTATAAACTCTCATGCATGGGAATGTCATCAAAAACAATCAGAATTTTACAGAACGCCTATGAAAATAATACAAGCCGTATTTGGGATGGCAGCACTTTCTCTAAACCATTTTCTGTTGATATAGGTGTAAAACAGGGGTGCATATTAAGCCCGGTTTTATTTTCATTATACATAAATGATCTAGTTGATGTACTCCCTGGTGGTGTAAATGTTGCTGATAGTACAGTGAAAATCCTGCTTTATGCAGACGATATTGTTATCTTATCGTTACTGCCAACTGTGGTGCTTAAAAGTTAATTTAAATAAATCTAAAATAATGGTGTTTAGGTCGGGCACAAGAATCTCCAAACTCCTGAATTGGCATTTTGGAGATGAAAACATCGAGATCGTAAACAGTTTTAGATATTCACGTATAACTTGTCTTTCAAGATATATTTAAAAAACAAATTGGCTGCATCAAAATTGGCAATCAACACAACGTGGTCGAAATATATTAACCACCCCCAAATATCAAAGTCTAATAAACTAAAGATATTTCATGCTGCTTCCCGATCAATTATGTGTTATGCTGCACAAGTTTGGGGCTACGAAAAACTTGATGAAGTAGAAAAGCTGTTTCGTTTTTTTTATTAAAAAAATGCCGTATTTACCAACTACAACTCCAAGTTATATGATCTATCTAGAAACTGGTTTAAATTCTTTATATCTCTACTTTAAAGCTGCATTTTTCCTACATAAATAACGTATTAAATATGAATCAACACAGATTGCCACGTATTCTTGCTGAGGAAATTATAAATAAAAACATCTACTGGGCAAATGAGTGGTCAAATCTTTGTCAACGCCTTAATTTTACGCCTTATAATACTAATCAGCCACTATGCACACAATGGAATGTGATAATCAGTTTATTAGAAATAAAAGAACGTGAAGAAAATTTATTAAACGCAACGAACTCACTAAGCCATGATCTTTATTGTCAATTAAACTACAACGTTACACCTTCACCTGTTATGAATTTTTCATCTCGCATCACTAGTATGATAATAAAAGTCAGAGGGCGTCTACCTGACTTATATGCCAGATCCTTCAGGAACAACACAAATAGTATCTGCACAATCTGTAATTTAAATGCATCGGAGAATACCTACCACTTTGTAGGTGTTTGCCCAATTTACAAAGATCTAAGATTAAGACTATTTGGTAAAATCCAACTTAGTATGAACGACGTACTGAACATTTTAAATGGAACTAATTTCTACGCATTGTATAAATACCTAGAATTATCTTTAAAATATCGAAAATTAATAATGAATGAATTTGATATATAAGTAGTCTCCATATTATAAAAATATCCATTTCTGTTTGTAAAAATCTTTTTTCCTTTTTATCAGAGTTCAGAAAGAAAACACACACTGAATAAAAAACTCGTACACAAGGTTCAGAAAATACACACATGAAACACACAATGTTCTGTTCAAAAGCAGCCAACACATATCTTTATTTTCATATCAATTATGTGCGTTTCTAAATTTTCTACGGTGCCGAACACAATCATGGCTGTGTTCGTTTTAATATTTCGTTATTTACACGAACATTTTTGTATCACGTACTTTTTGTTTCAATCACACATAAACCACACATTTTTGAGGGTTGCTTGATTTGAAGTTCATGTTCTGGTACGTGTACTGAAAAAAAAACAGAACATGTACAATAAACAGGTTCGAGTTCAGTTATATTTTAAGTCGTGTTGTGGCTCATGTAATAAGAAAAAACATAACATGTACAATAAACAGGTTCGAGTTCAGTTATATTTTAAACACGACGAATACAGTCATGATTGTGTTGGGCACCGAAGAAAATTAAAAAACAAACATAATTGATATGAAAATAAAAATATGTGTGTGTTGGTCTAAGTTATGTTTGTTTACATATATGTACGAGTTTTTTATTCAGTGTGTGTTTTTTTCTGAACTCTGCTCGTACATATATGTAAACAAACATAACTTAGACCAACACACACATATTTTTATTTTCATATCAATTATGTTTGTTTTTAAATTTTCTTCGGTGCCCAACACAGTTCAGTTATATTTTAAACACGACAGAACATGTACAATAAACAGGTTCGAGTTCAGTTATATTTTAAACACGACTTAAACACGACTTAAAATATAACTGAACTCGAACCTGTTTATTGTACATGTTCTGTTTTTTCTTACTGCACGAGCCACAACACGACTTAAAATATAACTGAACTCGAACCTGTTTACTGTACATGTTCTGTATTTTTTTTTTTTTTTTTTCAGTACACGTACCAGAACATGAACTTCAAATAAAGCAACACTCAAAAATGTGTGCTCTATGTGTGATTGAAACAAAAAGTACGTGATACAAAAATGTTCGTGTAAATAACGAAATATTAAAACGAACACAGTCATGGTTGTGTTGGGCACCGTAGAAAATTTAGAAACGCACATAATTGATATGAAAATAAAGATATGTGTTGGCTGCTTTTGAACAGAACATTGTGTGTTTCATGTGTGTATTTTCTGAACCTTGCTTTTTATATAATAGATTAAAATAATTTCAAATGTATTAAATAATAAAAAATTATAAGTATAACTAGAATAGCGCCAATCTGGCTCACAACATTAAGTTATGCCAAATATAGATACAAAGTATTGTAAATTAATGAATATGTACATACAACTGGAAAATCTATTAATAAATAATAATAAATAATAATAATAATTGAAAAAAAGTTGCCTAGAATTTGCACTCGAATTTCGAGCGCTGGAATCTGCTAGTTGGGTATAAAAACTTTACTGGCTTTTAGGTTCAAAATCACAGCTAAATGAAAACAACAAGTTGAGCATATATAAGGTCATACTCAAACCAGTGTGGACTTATGGTATCAAGTTATGGGGTACAGCTAGTAATTGAAACATCGATAAAATTGAAATATATCAATCCAAAACACTAAGACAAATCACTAACGCGCTATGGTATGTTTCTAACAAATCCATCAGAAATGAAGGAAGGTACCTGCGAAGGCTAAGCGACCATATTAATCCTTTAGCAATATCGTTACTCGATAGCACCAATGAAATAAGAAGACTAAAACGGAACTATGTTTTAGATCTCCCATTACGAAAGTAACCGCAAAGGGAATTCTTAATAATTAACCTCTTGAAATTAAAATTATATTTAAAGAAACTTTATAAATCTATAATATTAATAGGTAAGGCGATTTCTTGTGACCGATTATCTATGTATGTATGTATGTATCTTTACTTAAACATTTTAAAATTAAAATTAAAATTAAAATTAAAATTAAAATTAAAATTAAAATTAAATTAAATTAAAATAAAGAGTGGAAATAGTTAACAATGACACGTAGTCGTCTGTTATATATATTAATTATAAATGTATTTATAAAGGCATTAACAAGTTTTAGAAAGTAATTACAAATAGCAGCTCAATAAATTATACAAATTCATCAATTATTAATTTTGTATACTTTAATGCACTATAAACATAGTTATATAGCTTCTTCCAATCATTGCTTATTTGGCCATTTAAATATTAATTAATTCATTTCCATTTAGATATGTTTTGCCAAAATGTCTGTTTCAAATTTGTCTGAGAATTAGACATCCTGCCATAAAATGTTGTAAAGTTTCATCTTCCTCTGTATTACATAATGTACATGTTTTATTTTCTATGGTGTTAAATTCATTTGCATTTAATAGTAGTAAATCGCATCTAACTTTGAGAATGACTATGATTTGACATTGTTCTAAATGATGCATGTAGGTTCCGGCCAAGTTATGATCTAAAAATTTATAAAATATAGTTCCACAGTAATGTTTGTTATAAATTCATGTGCTGAAACATTTTCATATTCAAAACGCTCTCCAAATTCACTGTTTTTTCATTAATTGCTTTTGCCCAAAAAATATTATCTCTTAATGCAATTGGAGACAGTTTGTGTGGTAACCTGTTATGTGCATATTGGAACAGTGTTTTATATTTATAATTTAAATGTAAGTTTAACTTAAAAAAATAGCTGCATTCTGCGTTTATTTCTAAGAGTAAAACATAGTTTAGTGTAAAATCTGGTAGTTTTAGTATTCTTTTTAAGAAATAATGCTGTAGTTTGTCCACCTCTTCAAACAAACAGTATCCCCAAATTTGAGCTGCATAAGCTTTCATAGATCGGCTTACCGCTTGAAAAAGCTTCCATTTGGTTTTTAGATTTATGTGCGGTTTTATAGGACAAATTTCTTTTCTCAATATTACACCTCGATAACTTTCTTTATTTCTTGTAACCGAACGTATCTTATTTTCTTATTTCTTTTATCTGTTGTTAATATTTCTTTTTATCTGTCCACCATACTTACAGATTTTTAAATCTTTAAATTTTTTTTTTTTTTTGAGTTATGCTCATTTAAAGTAGCTACTAACACATACATAAAATTATTCAATGCTGTGTGTGTGTTTATTAAATTTGTTAATGTGTTTGCAAAAAAGATGAGTTGGTTTTCTTCATTCACAATAATAATTGTGATTAAAAAATAATTTTGGGCATAAACCATTCACTAAAATAATTGTGTCGAATTGAAAAATAATTTTGGACATAAATCAATAACTCAATCGATATTTAAAAAGTGTTGAAATGTGAATTGTCTAATAAAATTATTTATTAAATGATTAATTCTGTGGTCACAAGCGATAACAGCCTAAGTCGACTTAAGAACGATTTGAGTTATGTATGCTATCATCTTCTACTAACAATGCTTTAAATTTACGTGAAATCTGCATTTTTCGAACACTGTTATTTAAAAAGTTATTAATGAAAACATACTGACCTAAGTCGTAATAAAGCCCCATTACATTTATATAAACAGTTATTATTCTCGAAAGAATGATTTTCGCCGATTTGAGTTATGTATGCTATCTTATTCTACAAAAAACATCTTTATATTTACGTGAAATCCCCATTTCTCCAACACTGCTTTTTTAAAAGATATTAATACAAATATTCTGACCTAAGTCGTAATGAAGCCCCATTACATTTATATAAAAAGCTATTTTTCTCAGAAGCAAGATTTTCGAGTTAGGCGGTTATTGCTTGTGGCCACAGAATTATTATTTATTATTATTATAACAACAACTCAAATTAAGTTTGTAAATACGTAATACATTTATTATTTTTTAATGTTATGTATCTCATTGAAGTTGTGAAGACCGATTGTAAATAGAGAATTAATTAAAAAAAAAGTAAGAGTGCCATTTTTAGAAGCAAGCTTTATCTAGACTGCTCGAACAATTTGATAGCCAATATTTTAATTTTGCTAGAAAAGATAAACTTCAAAAATATCAAATTTTACAATTTCCTCAATTATTAAATCACTGTAATAAAAAAACTATAGAGCTTTCAATTTTCCCAGTACTTAAAAATTCAAAGAATATTTGAGCGATATGCTTATGGAATTCTTAAAAAATCTTTTTGGTAGATGAGCAAATAAAAATCCCATATCTGCGACCGTAGTTTGATAACAAAGTTTACATGGACACACAGACGGACAGACAGACGGACGGACGGAGGGACGGACGAACATCGCTAAATCGACTCAGAAAGTTATAGTTGAAATAGATCCAATATTTTCGATAGTTATACGATACCCTATAACCCGGGTATGGGAACTAAGTCGAAAAATGGATCGATTCTGGCCATATTTGGTAGTCACTTCTATTTTGCAAAATCATATGCAAAAGAGATTTGAGAAAAATCTTTAAATGAAGGCTATGACTAAGAATTGTCCTACAGGGTTTATTTTTGGACCCCTTATTAATGCCTGCAATACACACACACAAACCAAATTTGACCGAGGGTATGCTCGGTATTCGCGACTACTTAAAAACCAGACCTGTCGCGGAAACTGAATTACCGCGATAACCGAAACTAAAATTTTATTGGAAAAATTACATTTTATATATTTTAAAAAAGTTAGAGATATTCACGGTTTAATCGCGCATGTACTAATCGATACAATAGCATCGCCATATGAATCTTTCGCTTCCGTTTCTGGTAACTCTTTTTGCTCCTCATTACTTCCTGTTCAATCCAGTGGTTTATGTCAACCTCTGTTAAGTTTTGTTCCAGTCTGGTCTCAGCTATAAATGCGACAATGGGTTAAAGCTCTGTGTTTTCTTCCCGAATTTTAATTTCTAAAAAAAATAATGGCCTATTATCTTCTTCGCTCCATTTACTATTGAATTTCAGCAAGGCATTCCATGATTTTTTAATATTTCACTAGAATATTTTGTTTCAGAATGTAGCTAGAATTTGAATAGCTTTTTTTCTAATTGAAATTTTTAAGTTTTGACTCCAAATTTATCCCCTTCTCGATAATATAAACCGGATTCGTCGTTGTTGTAGACTTGATCAAGGGTCAACCCATGCTTATCAATTTAAGCCATGCTTTCAATTTAAATAAGACAACCTTTCGTTAGTTAATTTTAAAAATCGAATTCCATGTCGACGGTTGAACCTCTTAAATCATCCATCATTAGCATCGAAACTTGAATTGGTTTAATAATTTTTGAAATGCAACTGAATGGCTATTGATCGCAAAATCTCTGCTGATATTGGGATATTCTTCTCTCTCTTATAAAGCATATTTGCTTTAAAGTGCAACGTTTGGGCCACTTTCATATGAGCGAAAAAAATTTTAAGTGAATCTTCTTGTTTTTTAATTCTGTAAACCGAAAACTTCTGCAACTTGTATTTTTTTTAATCTATAACACAGTGAAAAAAATATGCAGGTGGTCTGATGCTGTAATTCTGTTTTGTTGAAGTCCATAGAGTACGAAAATACAGTTTTTCTTGATCACTTCGGTAACTTAGTTTTTTTATCAGCAAATGTAGTGAAATAATGGTATTCCTAACGTTACAACTTCAATAAATCATAAGATTGCTGTTTTAAACTGATTTTCTTTTTTTTTTGTTTCAAAAATATGAGCTTCACTTTTCAAACAAAACTTATTTTTTTAAAATCGGTTCAAAAATGGCTGAGCTATATCGTTTAAGTTAAAAAATATGCACTTTTCGCAACAAATTTTCATCTACGTTGCGCTCTCATTTGATAGTGAGGGAGTTAATATTTATACCCTATACCACTATGTGGTTTGGGTATAATGACTTTGTTCTGCTGTTTGTAACAACCAAAAATATTTGACCTACACCCATCTTTAATTATACCGATCGAATCAGAATCACTATCTGATTCGATTTAACGATGTCCGTCCGTCCGTCCGTCCGTCCGTCCGTCCGTCTGTGTGTCCATGTAAAGCTTGTAATCAAACTGCAGGTCGCAAATATGAACATATTTTGACGAAATTTGGTACTTGATCTTTTATGGGCCATGGGATGAACTCTATTGAAATTGGTGAGGATCGGTCCATGTTCAGACCTAGCCCCCATACAAATGACCCCTATGAAATCGACTTAAATTGCCATAAGATCCAAATTATCATACAAATCTTAGTCAAATTGGGTTTGTATGTACATATTACATCCATTAATCAGTATTCCAAAAATGATCCCTATTGGATAACTCTTAGTCATAGGCTCCATATAGAGCTGCTTCCCGATCTTCACTTAAATCTGTCAAAAAACAAAAATCTTGCACTGATTCTTCTCAAATTTTGTTTGTATATAGTTTTGCAAAATACAAGATACTTTACTAAACATGGTCAGAATCGGTCCATTTTTGGGTCTAGTCCCCATATAGATATAGCATCCGATATGAACTTTTTCATATCTGCAGCCGAAAAATTAATAAAAATCCCACTCAAATATCGTTTATGCTTATTTTCTATATCCAGTTAGTTGGGCCTGAGAGATAGGGTCTCTAAACGCATGGTATAGGGTATCGTATAGTCGGTCTAGACCGACTATAATTATACCCTATACTACTATGTGGCTTGGGTATAATGACTTTGTGCTGCTGTTTGTAACTACCAAAAATATTTGACCTAGACCCATCTTTAATTATACCGATCGAATCAGAATCACTAACTGATTCGATTTAACGATGTCCGTCCGTCTGTGTGTCTATGTAAACCTTTCAATCAAACTGCAGGTCGCATATCTGAATATATTTTGATGAAATTTGGTGTGTAAGCTTTCATTGGCCATAGGATGAATGCTGTTGAAGTTGGTGAGAATCGGTCCATGTTTAGACCTAGCCCCCATACAAATAACCTTATGAAATCGATATAAATTGCCATAAGATCCAAATTGTCATACAGATCTTACTCAAATTGGGTTTGTATGCATTTATTATATCCATTAATGAGTAGTCTAAAAATGATCCCTGGGACAACTCTTACTCATAGGCCCCATATAGAGCTGCTTCACGATTTTCACTTAAATCTATCAAAAAACAAAAATATTGCACTGATTCTTCTCAAATTTTGTTTGTATATATTTTTGCAAAATACAAGAGACTTTACCAAACGTAGTCAGGATCGTTCTATTTTTGGGCCTAGTCCCCATATAGATATATCATCCGATATGAAATATTTCATATCTGCAGCCAAAAAAATTAATAAAAATCCCACTCAAATTTGGTTTATGCTTATTTTCTATATCCAGTTAGTTCGGCCTGGTATAGGGTGTAATATAGTCGGTCTTGACCGACTATAATTTTCTTACTTGTTTTTTTTTTGTATTTTTTATTTTTTAGTGTTCTTCGTTTTTGATAAAAATCACCGTTAGTATCCCGCTTTAGTGACCAACAATAGTTGCAATAGTTGTTTGTTTACCGATACATCAATTTTACTTTAAAAGTACTCTTTTTTAAAAGTACCCTTTTCATACCCAATACCACTAAGTGGTCAGGGTATAATGACTTTTTGCTTTTACAATACCGTTCGACTCAGAATCACTTTCTAAGTCGATGTAACGATGTCCGTCCGTCCGTCTGTGTATCCATGTAAACCTTGTTATCAAACTACAGGACTGCTATAGGTGAAATTGTTGAAAATTGGTTCATGCTCAGACCTAGTCGCTATAATATCCAAATTATCATACAGATCTCGGTTAAATTGGGTTCAGTAGTCCAAAAATAAACCCTATATGACAATTCTTAATCATATCCCCCATATGAAGCTGATTCCCGATCTTCATTCAAATCTATCAAAAAAACAAAAATATTGCACAGATTTTTCTTAAATTTGGTTTGTATATGTTTTTGCAATAACTATGTGACCGTACCAAATATGGGCAGGATCGGTCCACTTTTTAACCTAGTCCACAATTAAATTTAGGATACGAAATGAACTTTTTCATATCCGAAGCCAAGAAAGAGTAATAACAATGCCACTCAAATTTGGTTTATGCTTCTTTTCTATATTTAAATAGTTGGACCTAAGAGATAGGGTCTCTAAACGCATGGTATAGGGTATGTTATAGTCGGTCTAGACCGATTACAATTTTCTTACATGCTTAAATATATATTCGTCTTAATTATACCAAGATTTTAAAGTTCTAAGAAACCTGCAAGGTTTTGAATGTATTGCTTTTTTCTCGTGAATAGAAACATTTGACTCAAACAATTTGCATGCTCATTACTTTTTGGCAATTAAAATGCATTCGCACATAACTAATGTGACGGTATTTTTGTTGATCTTATTTTTCGACGAATTGATACATTCAAGAACAGCGACAGTGAAACGTTCTAATAACGGTGGCATGTTAAGGCATATTGGACAAAATTCTACAAAAGAAAGCTTAATGAATTTATTAAATTCCTTAGCAATCAAATTAAAATTTTTTCGAATTTGAATTTAAAACAATTTGTGTTAAAAAAAATATGTCGCTCAAGTGACAAGGAAAATCAAATTCTTGGGATCAAAATAAGAAACTTTGGCCAAGGAACCATACCTCTAAAACGAATTCTGATGTCCCGACTTTTGACCTGACTGTCTGTCTGTCTGTCTGCCATGGGGCAACCCCATTCCCCTTCATGCAATTGATCTGAAACTTGGCCCATAGTCTTGTTGTCACTATAGATTAATTTTGGAGTAGTCACGCACAGTCACGGAGTGATCTAAATGTCATTTCCCCTCATCCGATCGATCTTTTTGAATAACATAACACAGTCAAGGCGTACGATTAATATTTATTAGTAGAGTAGAAGATACGTACACGTATGAGTGTTAATTTTAATATTAAATCAAACATAGTCAGCCCATGCCACTGGCATGGGTGGGTCGGACCTCCAAAGTTAGTGGGTCAAAGTGAGACAGACAGACAGACAGGTCAAAAGTCGGGACATCAGAATTAGTTTTAGAGGTATGGTTCCTCGGGCAAAGTTTCTTATTTTGATCCCTAGAATACGATTTTCCTTGTCACTTGGGCGATTTTTAAATCGACCCGCCCTAATGTACGGAGATTGTCGCATCAATGTCGAGCATTGAAATATGAAATTTGTCAATACATATATTTTCTTTCTTTTTGCGATATTAAGCTATGAAGGGTGTCTTTTAAACCCGATAAAACCTGAAATTGTAAAAACTAACACAAAAAATTAATTTTTGTCTAAAAATTTTTTTATTCGAAAGATCAATACATGGCATTAATATTAGAATATTATTTCGGGCATATGACCACCGCGGGTGTTCTTGACGAAAGTCCACTTTTTGTAGCATTGCTGAACGTACGTCACGAATAACATGAGCACTTCCAGCCTCCAAGACGTCAATTGTTACTGGTTTATGAGCATAAACCAATGACTTCACGTAGCCCCACGGGCAAAAAAATGATCGCCAATTTTTGATTTCAATAAGATGGTTGTGGTCGCCGTATGCCATGTAACGCCATCCTGTTGAATCCCCATCTCACCCGGATCAATGTCATCAATATTTTTAAACAACAAATCATTGATCATGGTGCGATGACGATCTCCATTGACGGTAGCGCGAGATCTCCGGCTTTATTTCTGAAGAAATAAGGTCCGATGATTTGCATTTTTCTGGATTTAATGGAGTCTGTAGGGTCTGCTGTGGGTTGGCCCCACTCCGTAAGTCAAAAATGAGCCTCATCGTTAAACATAATTTTGCGATAAAACATCATCTATAAGTTGCGCGAATCGATAACAGACTTAAAAAGTAAATTTGGATAATTTGGTAGCGTTTTTATACCCTATACCACTATGTGGTTTGGGTATAATGACTTTGTGCTGCTGTTTGTAGCAACCAAAAATATTTGAACTAGACCAATCTTTAATTATACCGATCGAATCAGAATCACTTTCTGAGCTGATTTAACAATGTCCGTCCGTCTGTGTGTCCATGTAAAGCTTGTAATCAAACTGCAGGTCGTATATATGAATATATTTTGATGAAATTTGGTATATAAGCTTTTATCGGCCATGGGATGAACGCTATTGAAATTGGTGAGAATCGGTCCATGTTCAGACCTAGCCCCCATACAAATTACCCCTATGAAATCGGCATAAATTGCCATAAGATCCAAATTGTCATATAGATCTTACTCAAATTGGGTTTTGTATGCGTTCATTACGTCCATTATTGAGTAGTCCAAAAATGATCCCTTTGGCCCCATATAGAGCTGCTTCCCGATCTTCACTAAAATCTATTAAAAAACAAAAATTTTCCACTGATTATTCTCAGATTTTGTTTGTATATATTTTTGCAAAATACAAGAGACTTTACCAAACATGATCAGGATCGGTCCATTTTCGGACCTAGTCCCCATATATATATAGCATCCGATATGAACTTTTTCATATCTGCAGCCAAAAAAATTAATAAAAATCAGACTCAAATTTGGTGTTTGCTTATTTTCTATGTCCAGTTAGTTGGGCCTAACAGATAGGACATGGTATAGACCGACTATAATTTTCTTAATTGTTTAATTTATGATTTAATGACTTTCCAGAGAATAATAAAAAAGTGAGTACAACATGACAGTTCATGTGAGAGCTAATCCTAAGCTAAGTTCTATCTAAGCAAAAAAAAAAAACACCATTTACCATTAAAAATATTAAACCCCGATATGTTGAGGATATGTATGCTTCATTTACAGTTTGGTGCAAAGGTGAGGCAATGTTTGAACTAAAAAGATCAACTTTATTTTTTCATGGTATTTATTGAACAAATTAAAAACCATTTACACAAATAAAAGTATCAATCATTAAAAAATAAAAAAACAAGTAAGAAAATTATAGTCGGTCTAGACCGACTATACGATACCCTATACCATGCGTTTAGAAACCCTATCTCTTAGGCCCAACTAACTGGACATTGAAAATAAGCAAAAACCAAATTTGAGTGGGATTTTTATTAATTTTTTTGGCTGCAGATATGAAAAAGTTCATATCGGATGCTATATCTATAAAGGGACTAGGTGCAAAAATGGACCGATCCTGATCATGTTTGGTAAAGTCTCTTGTATTTTGCAAAAATATGTAGAAACAAAATTTGAGAAGAATCAGTGCAATATTTTTGTTTTTAAATAGATTTAAGTGAAGATCGGGAAGCAGCGCTATCTGGGGTCAAAGGGATCATTTTTGGACTACTCATTAATGGATGTAATGAATGCATACAAACCATATTTGAGTAAGATCTATATGATAATTTGTAAATTATGGCAATTTATGTCGATTTCATATGGGTAATTTGTATGGGGGCTAGGTCTGAACATGGACCGATTCTCACCAATTTCAATAGCGTTCATCCCATGGCCGATAAAAGCTTGTATACCAAATATCATCAAAATATATTCATATTTACGACCTGCAGTTTGATTACAAGCTTTACATGGACACACAGACGGACGGACGGACGGACGGACGGACGGACGGACGGACGGACGGACGGACGGACGGACGGACATTGTTAAATCAACTCAGAAAGTGATTCTGATTCGATCGGTATAATTAAAGATGGGTCTAGGTCAAATATTTTTGGTTGTTACAAACAGCAGCACAAAGTCATTATACCCAAACCACATAGTGGTATAGGGTATAACAATAAACAAAACCAAGTACACATACACTCCTTGTCACTTGAATAGGACACCCCCTAAGTGTGTTTGCGATCACCCACTGCTCCCAAACCAATGATAATAGACTTATTTTTTTTTTTAATTAAAGATCATTTAATTGCTTTGTCTTAACCAGCAGGAATTCTTCATGGTAAAGCTTTAATCAGTAACAAAAAATTCTTAAACTCAATCCGTCAAATTCAGGGGCTCAAATTTTGCGTCACTTGAATAGGACAGTTAAACAAAAAAAAACATTTCAGAGATCTCAGATTATTTTTAACATAAAAATGACTTAAATATAGGGTAATAGGTTTAATTTAGAAGAAAAAAAAATTGTTTTAATAATGCGTTGAGCCACCTTGATGTTCCAAAACTTCAGTCATCCGTTTTAGAAGAGATTGATACAAGCTAGCCAAGTAATTTAATGAAATCAAGTCCCAAGCTAATTCGATTGCTGTAACTAGTTCGGGTACACTCGAATATTGCTTTCCTGCGCCATATATTAAGATTTTACGACACGAGCTGTATGTATCGGCGCATTATCTTGTTGATATATCCATGGGAGAGGCCCGAAAAGGTTTTGAAAATATGGAAACGCCTCTTTTAATATTTCTTTGTAGCACAAAGCATTCATCGTTGATGACATAAATTTTAGTTTGCAGGTGCCATAGTAGGAAATGGCCCCCTACACCATAACACCCCCAGCTCGGCTATGCAGACGGTCCAAATGATGGGGTTCCTTGCGGAGGTCATGGAAATAGTAACTATAACCATCTGGGCCTTCTAAATTAAACTTTTTTTCGTCTGAGAAGACCACTTTATGCCACTGAAAGGTCCAGGCCACATGTTTGCGACAAAAATTGAGGCGTTGCGCTTTTCTTGCCGGGTTAAGGGGAGGCTTCTTCTTTATTTTTAACCTCTTTAGGTGTTTAGCCTTCATAATAACGCGATGTACAGTGGATACACTAGCATTTACATCACATTTTGCACGAATTTTCGCCACAGAGTCGTGAGAATTTGACGCTTTTCTTAATATGAGGCGTCTTTCCGATTCGGTAAGCACACTGCACGTGCGGCCTTTCATATTTTTTCCATACTCAGACTCATTACTTAAGAATCCCGATATGACATGTCGGCTCCTGTTGATTTTTTTGGCTATTTTTGCAATTGTATGCCTTTATTTTTCCTTTTTCCTCTTCAGATAAGGCTTTTCCTCGACCCATTTAATCTTTATATTAAAGACAATAGCCGAAAATCACAAAAAAATTCGATCAGCGAAAACTCCGTGAGCACGTACCAAAGTAGACGATCAAACAAAACGCATGTTCTATTCAAGTGACACAAAAATACTGACTCAGTTTCAAGCGAATTCCAACATAAAACAAGAAAAAAATATAACGGTTCTTTGCCACAACTTGCAGCTTGTTGCTGAGAGAGATAAATAATTGCACAAAGAGAACGTGCAAAAATTGAGTTATTTTATCATTTCGCTTTTGAGTTAGAGGCAATTGAAAAAAGAGTGTACTGGGTGTCCTATTCAAGTAACAAGGAGTGTAACTTGTATCTAACAAATTAATAATTGCTTAATTCGGGGCATTGCCTCACTTTTGCACCAAGGTTCTGTTGATCTAAAATTAATAGTTTATCCAATATCTCTTTGCTTTTATCAACTGAGCCATTGAATTTGGAGTGAATTTGCACAGATTTGATATATAAACCACAGGAATTTGTTTCCATTCAGCCTGTACCCTCTCCCATAGTTCATTAATGCTCTTCGGTGCCTCTTCGTACAGTCGACGTTTTAAATAAGCCCATTTATTTTCGATCGGGTTGAGATCAGGGCTCTGCGCTGGCCACTCCATGACCCCAACCACCTCTGAACTAAGCCATTCCTTGACGATTTTCACTGAATGTTTGGGATCGTTGTCATGATGCAAGATGACATTTTCAGGTCTATCTGAAATTTGGGCCTTCGCTAAAGGCAAATTCTCTTGCAAAATTCGAATATAGTTTTCCTTTCTCATTACGCCATCGATCCGTATAAGTGGGCCCACACAATCTGGTGTTATACATCACCAAACCAAAAGAGAACCACCTCCGTGCTTTATAGTTTGAGTTACATGTGCTGGGTTTGGTGTGGTCAATGGTTTGTTCCAATACAAAACTTTTCCATCTGATTGGTATCGGTTGATTTTAGTCAGATGAGACCAAACCCAGCCCAAGAGACCAAAATCAACTGATACCAATGCAAAAACATGCACTTTACAACATTAAAATAAAGGGTGAAATAGCCTCTACCTCAGCAGCTAAAGTTTTCTACAAAACTGGCTAAACTAATTCAAGATGGTGGCTACACTCCGTATGAAGATGAGTGCCAGGTTGAACCTACGTCGCCAAAACCCAGAAAACCGCAAGTGAATTCAAAGTAGCCAATGATCGTGTGACCCTTTTATCCTGCTACAATGTTAAAGAAAATCGAATGAAAGGCGTAAATATTCATGCCGCACCCGTTCGCTGAATAGTAACAGAACTTTTGCCGATTGGTTCCTTAACTATTTTGTACCAGAAGTTCTGGGGTATATGATCGATAAAGACAACAAAATTTTTATTTTGTCAAAACACTTTCTTGACAGACTGAATATTTATACCATATACCACTATGTGGTCAGGGTTTAATGACTTTGTGCTGATGTTTGTAACTACTAAAATTATTTGACCTATACCCATCTTTTATTATACCGATCGACTCAGAATCACTTTCTGATCCGATTTAGCGATCTCCGTCCGTCCGTCTGTGTGTCCATGGAAACCTAATCAAACTACAGGTCGAAAATAAGAATACATTTTAATGAAACTAAGTTTATAAGCTTATATCGGCCATAGGATGAATGCTTTTGAAATTGGTGAAAATCGGTTCATATTCAGAAGTAGTCCCCATACAAATGTACTCAACTTAAATTGCCATAATATCAAAATTATCATATAGATCTCGGTTAAATTGGGTTTGTGTGTATTTCTTGTATTCATTTATCAGTAGTCCAAAAATAAACCCATATGACAATTCCTAGTAATGGCGCCCATATGAAGCTGATTTCCGATCTTCACTTAATTCTATCAAAAAAAAAAAAAAATATTGCACAGATTTTTCCCAAATTTGGTTGGCATATGTTTTTGCAAAAAAAATAAGTGGCCTTACCATATATGGTTATGATCGGTCCATTTTTCGACCTAGTCCCCATATAAATATAGCATCTGATACAAACTTTTTACACATCGAAAGGTAAAAAATTAATAACAATGCCACTGAAATTTGGTTTAGCTTATTTTCTGTATCTAATTAGTTGGACCTAAGAGATAGGGTCTCTAAACGCATGGTATAGGTTATCGTATAGTCGGTATAAACTGACTATAATTATTTACTTGTTTTACTTCAATATATTTTTTTTTTTTTTTTTGTAATATCTATGTTTAGTTCCAATAATAAAATCCATTTCTATTCACTGTAGGTTTTTCCATAATAAACTGTAGATTATTCCAAGGAAGTACTGAAAAGTCATTATTTTTAAATTATTTATATTTTAAGAAAAATAATTCAATAAATTCTCATTAAATAATTTTTAGTTATAAGATTGGATTTTGAATTCACTAAAAAAAAAAAAATAAATTCTAATTTTGGGAATTTAAACTCAAAGCAAAAATTGG
Source organism: Cordilura impudica (assembly GCA_963682025.1). Classification (NCBI taxonomy): domain Eukaryota; kingdom Metazoa; phylum Arthropoda; class Insecta; order Diptera; family Scathophagidae; genus Cordilura; species Cordilura impudica. The sequence goes on along the minus strand of OY821518.1, from coordinate 89,096,215 downwards.
ATATGGCGAATAAAATTCTTGGAACCTCTTTTAATTTAAAAATTGCTGATAGTTCAACAAATGCAGCAACACACATATTATTTGAAAATTTTCTGTGTAAACTGTCCTATGAATAAGGGTCAAATTCAAGTCAGCTGTCACAGTCCATTGTCAGCAGATTTTACTGCCTCAATAGCTCAATTAGTTCGTACTAGTTGTAGTAGTTGTTATTGTTAATGTAGCTGTTTCTGTTGTTTCTGTTTCCTTTTTGTTAGTTATTGCAACTTTGTGCTGGTACCTCTATATTCGTCAACATCAGCAAGCAAACTTATCGTTATTATCAACGTCATCATTGGCAACATGTTTCTTTGTTTTTAAGTGAATGTCACACAGTGTTTTTGAAATTGAGACATCATTTCGTTTGATGCAATTACAAATACAGTGTCACACACGGAAAGTGTTTACACAAAATAGTTGTTAAACAATTAAATTTAATTAAATTCTTCAGATTTTGACATGAAGTCTTTGTTGGAAAATATCAACTGAAAAGTATTAAATTCGGCTATGCCGACAATTTCGATATCCTCCAACTGTGTCTAAAAATCATTACTATCAACAAATTCGAATTTTCAGCACTTTTTAGAGGTGTATACATATTTTAGGTCAAATCTTAGCACTTTGATGTCAGTTTTACCCCATTTTAAATAGCAACCTGCTCGAAATAATGACAGCCAATATTATCGTAACTGTACCCAGGTAAATGGGTTATTTGGCAAATGACTGTGATTTCAACAGGCAGATGGATAGACGGACTCGACTCGTGTTGTTATAAAGATAGAGAATATATACTTTATGGGCTCAGAAATTAATTTTTCAATGCGTTAAAAACGGAATGATAAATTTAGAGTGAGTGACAGTACAATGGCAATTTTTACTGAAATATGTTTTTGACGACTTGAATCATGAAATTAAAAACTCTTTTAGTAGGTTAAAAATTTCCATGTTTAATTTATTTGAAAAAGAAAAAATATTAACATCGAATAGCTGAAAAAAATAACAAAACTTAAGAGTATTCATTTTTATGCTGTTGACAAAACATTGGAAATATTTAGTATACAATAATTGAAAACCTTTACTTTATATTTGATTTCAATATTTTGTTGGGTATCCATTATTTTTTCGTACTGCTTCACAAGTTAGTTAAATTGTTAGTTAGATTGGAGTTAGTTAAATTGTTGATGATATCTATTAAAGATATTTGCCACTCTGAATTAGCTGCCTTCTATGAGATTTGGCTTGTTTGTGTTTTTTCGTATTTGTATTTTTCGATCTACAATTCCCCAAAAGATTTTCTATGGAATTGGATCTGGTGATTGGGGAACCATTGCAAAATACTAATTGTGTTCGATTGTAGGCATTTGGTTAGAACTGTGGAGGTGTGTTTTAGGTCATTGTCATGTTGGAAGTTTTAGACCAGGGTGATATTTTCCTCCGCGCCATTACGTCATTTGTTATTTGCCCGTATCCAACTCCAGTTAGAGTAGCTTTCCTTGCCGTGAACTGCAACCTTATACTCTGATACTGCCACTGCCAGATTTATTTATCTTTTGTATATTTTGGGGCTAGTCTCTTTCCCTCTTCAATTAAATTTAAACTCATCTGAAAAGAGAACATTCCAATTCCGTCTTGACCAGTTCATGTGTTCTTTAACAAAATTTATGCGAGCCAGACGATTTTTTTCTGAGATCAGTGGTTTCTTCAGAGGACGATAACAAACAAGATCAGCCTAAATTGCTCAGGGGGAAACATTTCCGAGCACAAATTTTTAGTTTCAGATTATTAATAACCTTTTATGTAGCATTTTTTGACATACTTTTGAACTCTCTTGCTAATGAATTATCCTGTCTGCTCGTTTTACGGGGCCTGCCGCGTAATTATTGAGTCGCTGCCGTACCTCGTTTACGATATTTCTTGCTAATTCTTAAACTCTTTCTTTTAACTCAGACTCTCTGTCTGTCTGTCTGTCTGTTCGTCTGTCTGTCTGTCTATCTGTCTGTCTGCCATGGGTGGACCCCATTCCCTCTTATCCAATTGATCTGAAACTTGGCCCGTAGTCTTGTCGTGACTACAGATTAATTTTAGGGCAGTCACGCACAGTCACGGAGTGATCTAAATGTCATTTACCCTCATCCGACCGATCTGAAATTTGGTCGACATACTTGCTGTAAAGAAAGATCAACTTCGACATAGTCACGCGCAGTCACGCATGGTCAGGCACAGTCACGGAGTGATCTAAATGTCATTTACCCTCATCCGACCGATCTGAAACTTGGTCGATATACTTGCTGTAAAGAAAGATCAACTTCGACATAGTCACGCGCAATCACGCATAGTCACGCACAGTCACGGAGTGATTTCAAATCCATTTTCCCTTATCCGATCGACCTAAAACTTGGTCCATAGACTTGCTGTGAAAAAAGATTAACTCTGACTTAGTCACGCACAGTCACGGAGAGATTAAACCCCCACTTCCCCTCATCCGATGGATCTGAAACTTTGTCCATAGACTTGTTGTGGCCAAAGATAAGTTTTAAGATAGTCACACACAGTCACGCACAGTCACGGAGATATTCAAAACTCATATGCATAAAGAAAGAAAGAGATTTAATAAAAACTTTGTTTTTATGGGTTAGATTATTTTAAATTATGGATTTATTCATAGAATATTTCTCAAAACCTTTATTTTGCTAAAGACCAGCAGTAAATACAATTCTGGTTTTTAACGCTTAACACACCAAAGAACTATTTAAAAAAAAATAAAAAATATGAAACTATTAAAAAACTGAATTGGCAAATTCAGAATTTTGTAAAAGTTTTCAAAGTATTGCCACCCACTGAATGTACTCTATTTTAAAGCAAGGGATGCCGGACCTATTTTCAAATATCATAGAACATCCTTAACCCTTTCACGTACTTAACGAACCAACATTTCTAAACAAAAGTTTCGTCAAAAATATTTTTTTTTTTTTCAATTCATTCAAGGAAAAAATGCATGGGACATATATATCCCATTGGTCGTCAACGGTCAAAATTAGTGAGCAACTAAGTTACTCCGCTCAAAGCAAGTCAGTGATTTTTTTTATTTTATTTTTTACTAAAAATGGAAAGGAAAATCGTACAAACGCAATATGTTCCTTTGGAAAAAAAACTTCTTTGTTTCACAAAAAACCGTAATTGCTTCGAAGATTACCATAATTGATTTTGTATTTTTGAGATATTTAGAATTAACCTTTTTCTTTTCTGTTTATTTTATTTATAGTTTAATTAATTGTTGACTTAATATTATGAATGTTTTAATTTTATAAAAATATAAAACCATAAAACATCTTTTTTAACCATTGACGAACAATTGGACATATATGTCCCGTACTGAATTTTGCGGAATAATAAACGGATTCCAAATATTTTGGTGTTTCTGAAAACCATAAATACTGGTCCATGTTATATCAAAATTATTATGTTTCTGGTTCAATAACGTCCGAATTAATGACATCCAAATATGATTTAAAAAAAACATAATTTTCAGACTTTGGGGTCACCGTCTTAGGTCCTGAGAATACATGTGCCAACTTTTTTGATATGGTCTGAAAACTAACACTATCCACTATCGACTCAAGTCAGCTTTAAAAAAATCGGTTGGAAAATGTGGAAAATATAAGAAAGAATAAAAATGGGACATATATATCCCATTGGTCGTGAAAGGGTTAATCGTTATTTCATAGGATTAAATATTTCAAATGTTTGAAGTTTCTAATCTGACAGATTTTCTATAAAACAAATATCTTGAATTCATCAAAGCATAATAAGTTATATACAAAAAATTTTAAATTAGAAAAATTGGAAATGTTTTCCAAATGAAAAAAATTATAAAATGGACATTTTTCTTTAGAGTTCTTAAACGAAGTGCTTAAAAAATATTATTAAAATCTGATTAATTTTTATTTTTAATTTTTAATCTATAAATAGTTACTAATTTTTTTATATATAACTAGGCACTTTATAGAGATAATATACTTTTTATTTATATTTTTCTTAAATATTGGCGATTTTTTTCAATACCAAAACATATATGACACGTGGAGTATAACCACACGTGCAAACCCATAAAGCAAATGCTACAAACACAGCGACCACAACAACAACAACAATTACAGCTATGACACACAAATTACAAAACTCAGAATAACAACAATAACAAGAACAACATGGAAAAAAATCATAGTGTTTCTAGAGTCTTATTATATGTTCATTAAAATATCAGAACTAATTGAACCGATTTTTATGATTATTTTAAAGCAACCTGCTAAGGATGCCAATGAATAATTATACTCTCCACTCCAGTGTGCAGAGGGTATATATAAGTTTGTCATTCCGTTTGTAATAATTAGAAAAAAAATTTTGGACCCCATAAAATTTATATATTTGTGATCCTTATAACAACCGGAGTTGATATAGCGATGTCCGTCTGTCCGTCTGTCCGTCTGTGGAAATCACGATGACGGCATCAATCGGGCAGCTAGGGTGCTCGTTGGCATAAAGAATGATTCATTAACATCCTGAAAAGTTTGCTATTTAAAATCGTCCAAATCGGTCGATTAGGCCCCGAGATTTGAATGAAGAACTAAAAAAAGTCTTGAAAAAAAAATAATTTTCTATGTTGTTCTTGTCAGGATCACGCCCTCAATAGTGCAGCTACAGTGATCATTTTTAGTGAGAATGATTCACCAAATTCATGGAAAGATTTCTACTTCAAAAATCATTAAAATCGGTGGAACAGGTCCAGGGAAATCTCTGAAAAAGTAAAAAAAAAATTAAAAACATGATATTTCTATATTGTTCTTGTTGTTATTCTAAATGTTGCATTGTTTTCATAGCTGGACTTGTTGTTTTTGTGGTCGTTATGGTAATAATTTAACAAAAAACAAACCCTTTGTACATTTTTTTAATCAACTCTGGTAGAAAAATTTAAAAGTTTCCATTGTTTTGGCATCACTAAAAAAATATGTTAGATCATTTCTGTCATTGCCACGAGCCTGCCTGCAATATTTCAGATCAATTGGGTCACGGGAAAGTGGTTAAAATCGATCCAAAATTTTTTCGACAAGCAGACACGAGTTAATATAAAGGGAGTAAAAATTCACCAACATCTAAAGCAAATAATGCTAAAATACCTAGTTGTTAATAAAAAAAAAACAATTGGGCAATTCACAATGGGTAATGTATCGTTGTATCTGTTGTATCGTGTATCACTTTACAATAGTGTAAAATTGTTGTTGGTAATTTTCACTGAAAAATCTGATACACGATCCAACTTCATTTGTTATGTTTAGTAAATGTTTATATAATAACATATCAGTTCCAAGTGAATGCCAGTTTTTATGAAAAAGAAAAAACAAATACATAGAATTTTATCAGCATAAATAATTATAAAATAAAATATGGCAAATAATGCAAATAACGCAAATCATCGATAAGTTTATTTATATAAAAATTAATGTCTATATTTTTTTAGTATGTATTTTCTCTTTCAGTACCAACCAAAACATTTAACATTTTTTTTTTTTTTTTCATTATAAATTAAAATGCAAGAGGTACGTAACTAAAACTCCAGGGTATATCTCACGACCAAAAAGCAAACACTGACAAGTGTTTTCTCTTATACAAAATAGCAGAAGCGACGAAGCGATCTTTCCTCGTTGGATCGAAAATTACTAAAGAAAGCGTTTTACAATATGAAAATACAACTGAGTGTTCACAACAAATGATTGTATTGTGTATTTCAATACAACATACAATATACAACACCTGTTGTGAATTGCCCAAATGTAAATTTAGCAAAAAAATTTATGTATTAATTTATTTAAAGAGAAAAACACAAAAATAACGTTTGATGTTGTATTTTTTGTGTGTAATATTTAAATATACATACATACACATATTAAATAATACAAATAATATACATATATTATATATATGTATGTATGTATCTATATTCATAGTAACTGCATGTTAGAAATAAATCGGTTATTTTATTTACATAAAATTCTGCAGTATTTTGTTGTGGGGAAAATACATTTCTTTTGCATTAACAGAGTGTCACCTAATTTTGCTCAGCGTGACTATGCCACAATAGATGGCGCCATAATTTTTGTTTGTTCTAATTAGCTTTACAATAGTTATTTCTATTTTAACATGAATGTTAATATTTTCAACTAGATATCATACAGAACAATGTTAAGAGTATACACGGGCTGGTCTTTTATTTCATACGTTTTTTCATTATTCTTTTACAAATATGAACATAAGTTTGGCATATTAACTTTTTGTTGTCTTTACAAAATAGAGTTACCGAGTTCATCAATGAGTTTTTTGCTTTCAAAAAAGTTCTACATAGTTATATAGAACTATTATTCTGCTTTACCTATAAAATATCTGATTGCGATTATTTCATTTATTTCATTTTCAAATAAATAAACAGAAATATTAGTAAAAAAATAAAGATATTAAACATAAACATAAAATCCTACTGTCAAACACCAAGTAATTTGTATTTTTCTATTCTTCTTTGTGTTTTTCGCTTATTTTGACAGAGATGCCACTCCTTTACAATTTAAATAAATAGAAAAACAGATTTGTCGATATTAATTTAAATTCAATGAATTTAAGAAAACCTCAAATGATATTTAAGAATTGCTAAATAAAAATTGTTACATAAGTAAACGTAATTTTATGAGAATGTTATTTTTTATATATAAATTTTCACAATTTTTTTTGGATGAAAATTTTAAGTTTTTCAGAAAATAAAGATAACATTAAATTATTTTATTTAAAATGTTTGGGACTTTTCGTTTTTTGCGTTTTTCATCCCTAATTTGATTATTTATTATTATAAATTTATTCTCTATGTTTTCAAAATATGGCAATATTTTAAAAAAAGTTGAGAAGCTTTTTTTTTTGGTTATTATTTTGTTACTCCATCCGACCTATATGGCCACAATGAAGAAATATTTGGCCAGTTAAAAGAAACTATACAGCCATCTCCAATTAGCACGATTTAATGCTTATAGCCACTCTACACAACCATTACCTTTGCAATGGAGGTTAGGGCGAGCTATTTAAGTAGCAAAAACTAAATTAAACGAGAAGTTATGTCATATAACCGGAAACGCATGCATATAGGTATATAACCTAAATGCATGCCGATCAGCAACTACGATGACCAAAAAGCAAACACCGAAATAAATCCGAAATAATAGCAAAGACGAAAACCAACCCAAAGAATTTTCTGAAATAATTTGGTATTAAGTTTATCAAATTGTTTACTTTTTCCAATATTTTGTTTACATTTATTATCAATACTCAAACCGAGGTGGAGGGTATCAAAGATTCGGCACAGCCGAATTTAACACTCTTACTTGTTTTCACTAAAAATGAGGAATCCGCGTGACCTATTGAAGGCGTGATCATGATTGCCACAGACGGAGAGACAGACATCGCTTCATCAGCGCCGCTGTTTGTAAGCATCAAGATGTTTTTTCTTATTATTGCAAACGGAATAACAAGCTTATATATATACTCTCTGTACACTGGTGTGGAAGGTATACAAATGACACTTATCTTTATTAAAATATATTATTATTATTTTTTTTTTTTTAAATTTTTTGCGCTCTATTTTCATGGACATTCTTTCCAAAACTGTTCAGCATTTAAAACGTACAATTTTACAACGAATTTCCATTAAATTTTCTAGAAAGCTTCCATAATGTTTATAAAGACGTACTAGTTATGGCGTGTTTGTTGCTATTGCTTGTTTTTTTAGACACGCAGAGCTCCATTCTTGTTAAATTTTTGTGTTTATGTATTTATGTGTTTGTGTGTTTGCGTGTGTGTGTGTGTGTACAAACAACAACTAGCCAAGCATGTTTCATTCGTAATGGTAACAACTTGCAACTTATCCCTACCATTTCCGTTTTGTTTGGTTTTTGTTTTTGTTTTGTTTTTGTTTTTGGTTACTTTGTCTTTGTGTTGTAACGCTGTGTTTCTTGTTATTGCAATTTACATCCAACACCAAGAGCAAGCACGAATATAACTTGTATGGGTCTAATTAGAACAGTACATCATCATCATCGTTTCTAATAAATTTACATTCATTTCACTTTATCCCAGCCAGAAAACAGACTAGTTTATGAGGCAGCACTGGAATACTCGTACAAGAAACATTCTTAATATTGGTATGCAAAGATTTGTTTTACAAGATTCTTGTTTTAAATTGTAAATTGGTTATAGGAGGGTTGGTAGGAAAGATTTTCAAAATATTTATGCCATTCTTTTGCATTCGCAATGGGCTGTATACGAAGGCTTTTTTTCCACTCGGAAATGAATATATTCCAAGATATTCCAAATATATACTTATAATAATAAAATATGCTCTAGTTATGCCGTCCGCATCACTGTGGAGAGGGCATATATCAGCTTGTTTGTAACGCTTCGAAAAATTTATTTGCGACCCACAAGGTATATATATTCTTCAGCCTTATAACAAATCGAAGCCTTATAACAATCTGTTAGTCTTTCTGATTAAATTATGTTCATTCACATAATAGATGATGTTTGTCACTATTTCGTAAATCGGGCATGATCTTAAATGTGGGGACAATTGAAGCATAGCCGCGAATAACGTTGCAAACGACAAAATTAAAATTGTTCAGAAATTGTAAAAAACGCTTTAAAAGTAGCAGGCACTCTCTAAATTACTGTTAGGTCATTATAGAGACATTTGAATAAAAGGGCTATTTTACAAAAAAAAAAAATGTTTAATAACATTTATTTATGTAATAAATTACAAATTATTTCTGTCCACAGTGGAAAAATGTCCAAAAATCATTGCTACATACAACGTTATTCCATTTTACAGAACAGAGAGTAAGATGGCATTTAAAACGTTTTTCTTCGTTTTTAAATAAAAGGCTCATTATAAAATTAAAAAAAAAATTAAATTCTATTTATTAAACACACTTTATAACTTAAATTCAATTTCATAACAAAATAACATAATATAACATAATATGAAAACGCAAACGAGAAAAAAAATAACAACTCAAAAGAAATATGTTGGTTTGGTCTCAAACCTAAATTTTTAATTTCACTTAATTTAACGGCAGATAGATCTATAAAAATCAGCATACTTCTTAGGCAAGTATGATGCCATTGCGAGCAGGTCTTTTTTCTTTTCATCGCTTATTTTAAAAGGTTTTTCCCCGAAGAAGTGGCATAGTGTAATTTGATAAATTTCGTGTTCGTTTGGAGTTTAACTTATAGCACACCCACGTCTCTGAAATACTATGATTTTTTCGTACTCTTAGGGCCATTATAACAACTTCCCTTTAAAGTTAATGTTAGTTAAAGGTAACTTTAGCTAAAGTGAGCAATAAAGTTACCTTTAACTTCTTTTCATTATTACAACTTCCCAGTAAAATAAAATTAATATTTTTGATATTGTGGCAACACCAAAGGAAACACCGATTACTTTTGACCAAATGAATTGCTTTATAAAATACGTAGTGGCAACGTTCCTTTATTTGTTCGCAAGCAAACAATAGAACTAAAACTAAAAACCTTTATTATAAGTTGCATAATTGTTGTAAATGTGTAATAAAACTTTTTAAAAAATATACAAACATACATTTAAGTATATGCAAATAAATTTATTTCCAAAAGTAAATTGGTGTGAATTTCTTCTTCATAGATCAGAAAATGTGGCAACCTTAAATACATAAACCTCACGTTAAAAGTTAAAGGCAACAATATCTTCCCTTTAGCTTATCGGTCACTTTTAGCTTAAAGTATAGTTGTAATAAGGAAAAACTAATAATCTGGCCGATAACATCCTAACTTTAGCTATTGGCAAGTTGTAATAATGGCTCTTAGTATATTTGGATCATCAATAGAAATTTGAAGCCATCTAGCTGCGGTTATTTTGCAATTAGGATCTTTATATAAATTTTTATTGAGAACTCCAAACTTTTTGAAATTACTTAGACCCATTTGATGTATGTTAAATGGCTTCGATTGTCGCGATCAAATTGCAATCATCTTCCGGAATAAACAGTTGTGATGCTCTCTTTTTCTTTTCAATAAGTGCAAAATCTCAATCAAATGGAAGAAAACTATGACCAGAGATTAAAATTTTTTGATTGATTTCAGAGAAGTATTTTGTTAGAACACTTTGACACAATGAAATTATTGTCCAGTTGTTGTTCTGTCCAACGCATCTATCGGACCATATTATTAGCTTTCTAATTTCCCCTTTTTTTAAGTATACTATAGTTCAATGAAATGTGTTGTAAAATACACGACGCGATTTCCGCAGCTCCTCTTTTTGCAACAGTTTCGTGCCATGTATACATATCGACCATGTTGTAAGGGAGCGCATTTACAGCGAAGTTGTAATTTGGGTACTGACGCTGATAAAAAAAAACATCAGAATAAGTGAGATTTGGCTGCAAATCGACGCAAATAACAACCATGTTATCAGAATTGACTGCAGCGTTGGAATCATCTCTAAGTTGAGCATAGCCCTTTTCTGCCTTTTCGTGATGTGATTTGGCGAATTTTTCTATGCTATGAAGCCGTTCGTAGTTAGCAGCTTCAACCATTTAAATAAAAAACTTATCACAAACCTTGCAGGTATCGCTTCTTGGAAAACCAAATCGTAAATTGTGCTCCTTATTAAAAATCTCCAGGTATGAGTTATAAGATACCGAGGTATCGGGGTATTTTACTTTGTAGAAATTATACATTGCTTTGATTAAATATCAATCAGGGCTTAAGCAAGCCTTCTTTGAAGAGGAACGACTATAATGACTTTCTTGGCTGGGAAAGCTTAATATGTGTTCCACACAACACTTCTTTTTTCATCATCTACGATTTTATGAGGCCTACTATTGTGCTTGCCACGTTGATCGTTGGTATTAAGTCCGTTTTTTAATTTCTCAACAAGCATTTGTATTCTGCGTTGCACTACTTGTTGAAATAGTTAAAAAAAAAGTTATTAACGAAAATTAAAACTTCTATAATTTGCTTTAAATCAGTAAGCAAATTGACAACGCAGATTGGGAATCAAAAATTTCGTGCTCTAATAAAAAAATTTTTTTTATTTACCACTTTTTTAACTATTGAAACTTTTCAAGGCACAAGACTGTTTGGCAACTGATTTGAGCAATGCCCTATCGATAAATATTATAAACATGATAAATACATAAAAAAAAAGTCGGTGAAACGCTGTAGTCAGAACTTATGCAAACGTTGCTTATAATGTAGTCTCTATAGACAACCAATAGCGAAAAACTACCTGAAATGTATGGCAAATCATTTTTTGCATACTCTCTCTCTCTTTTGCCTATCTGGCTGGCAAAAACAATAATTTACAGTGCAGTTGCGAAGAGAAATACTCTCTTTTCGTTTTCTTCTTCTTTTAGGCACCATCAACTCGATTAAAGATGATAAGGAATCTGACTGTTCATTGTAGTTTTTTTCATAGAATTTATGAAAATACTCTTTTAATAGTCTGATGTTGAATTTGTGGCAAAAAAAAAGTTGCATCGGCAATCACTACTCTATATTATAAGAATTTAAATAAAAATTAATGTAATAAGCACCTAAAACGTTTTTCCATAACACCTGTTCTGGAGTTTTTTTTTGCAGGTATAATTTTATTTTTTCTTGTTTCGTAAGCTTTTCCACTATTTCCTAATATTTTCTTTTTGTTATCTTTCCAATTTTCGACATTAATTTTCCTTTTTTCCTTTCAGCTGATTTGATATTTGGGCAATGAGAGAGAGCGTAATAAACGGTATTTTGCAAAAAAAAAAAAAAAAAAAAAAAAACGGTTTTGGAAAAACGGCGTTTACAATGTTATTCGCGTCTATGCTTTAATTATAGAAAATGTTTTAATTGTTGTTGTTGTTGTAGTTGATGATGTTATTGGTGGTGGTGGTGGTGTTGTTGTTTTTGTTGCTGTAAGGTCTTATAGCATTTGCTTCATGAGCCTGTTTATTTGGTAATACGAGAGTGATCCCAGAACAACTCGATCTGACGTATAGATGGCAGCAATTGTTTAAAAAAAATTTCTTTGGTGAAAAGTGGCAACCTTCTTAAACAAATGTTGCAAGTTTTAAGTTTGTTTAATATTTTTTTTTTTTTTTTGGAGCCATCAAGAGTAAACGATCTCAGTAAATTGGTAAACATGTAATTCAATAATTTCATTTAAAAGGTCTCAGTCCAATCAATATTAAAGCCGAGATAGATTCTGATCTGGGGGAATCTGCTCCTTCGTTTACGACTAGAAAGTATTTAGGGGCAGAGTTTAATCGAAATCATAAGAGCTGCCTAGACGAACACCGTAGTGGTCGACCAATTGAGGAATCAACGCCAAGAATGTTTAAGAAAATTCGCAAAATGGTATTGAATTATCATTTGCTGAAGCGGTGGGAGTTAGCTGAAATGTTAGGCATTTAAAAACTGCTTTACATCGCATGTTAATCGAAAATTTGGAGATGCTCAGAATAGAACAAAAACAGAGTCGTGAAAATTGTTCAATGGAGAGTTTGGCGATATTTCACCACAATAAAGCCGAGATTTTGAGTTGACTCATAGCCATGGATGAGACATGGGTCCACCACTACTCACCTGAGACAAAGGAACTGACAAAACAGTGGATTGAAATGGGAGAATCGTGTCAAAAGGAGGTGAAGATAATACACATTGTCAAATAAACAATTTTAAGACTTTGTGTGTTTTATTGAAAATCCACGCGGAAGTCATCAGAACGTGCGGCTGGCGTGCATTTTAGCACGCAACTTATTTGCAAGATTTACCTCCCTCGGATTACACTGTGGAACAAATTCAGGTTAGCAAAAGTTAGGTCGATTCTGAGAGTGAGGGGTGAAAATAGAGGCTAAATTAGACGATCCGTATCGCGGGGGTTGTTTATGTTAGTTCGAATTTTTTTTTAATCGACCTTCGAACTTTGCAGTCAAATGCCGATTTTCAGCATATTGTTTATATGGTTTTTTGGCTATAACTCGTCGACTAAATGATATTTTTTCAATCTGTAAAAGCCAAATTATTGCTAGAGACCTGTGCAACAATTACAATTTTTAAAAAAAGTGATTTAGAAAATTTTTGTGGTGCTTATGAAGCAAAATCTTGGAAAAATTATCTTTTTTCATGCTTTTTGAAAATATTTTCCACAAAACTAAGTCTTTTTGGCTTTCTGTTTGATCTATAATATGCTTCTCAGTTTCTTCAATAAATTTCACTTGAAAAGAAAACAATCATAATACAAACCTTGCGTTTTCCAGCTTAATATTAATTTACTTCTCATTTTTTATGTACCAATTTTGTTCAGTGTTGGTTTTGAAGAAACATTGAAAAAGAATTTTTATAAAAATATGGAAAAAAATATATTTTTGAAATTTTAGTCATGAAAAGTTTTAAGAAAAAATATTAAATACATTAAATTAATGATTTGGCCAGTTGCCGTTTAGCAGGCGGCTGTGGATCAACATCACTGCTCTCTCTAGTATCTTGGTCATCGTCATCATCATCAGAAAGGTCGATAATTTCGTCCAACAGATATTCTGGAATTTCATCTTTGTCTTCCCCTTCTTCCTCTTTTTCCTCGTCTTCCTCTTCTTCAAAGGTGTTTTCATACCACCAACAAATTTCAGCGAGTATTGCATCTGGAGATTTCTTTCCTCTGTAACATGTTTAAATTGTGCACTCTGACAAAGATATTTGAAAAATCTAGGAATTCAAAATATGCACACTCTATAGTTATCTTATTTCAAATGGAAGCGCAGTTTGGAGATAACGTTCGCCTTGCTCATCAGATTCAGTTTGTAACTGTTGAGCGAGTTGATCAAGATGCTGATGCAAGAGATGAATTTTGTACGACATATTAACCCCAATTTCATCGAAAGCTGCCAACATGTTGCCTGTAGTTGTCTTTGCGTTCTTTACCCAAAAGTCCTTTAATGACTGCTTTCAATGCGAGCCATGCATTTAATTCTCGGTCTGTCAGAACATGGTCAAAATCTTGACAACTCATTAGTTTCCGTATGTCGGGACCATTAACAACCCCTTCCTGAATTTTGGCGTTATTTAGTCTTGGGAAAATGTCTTTTAAGCGGTTGAATACTGCTGGTCTTTTCGCGATACATTTCAAAAAAAAATTTAGCAATGCCAAGTTTAATAATGAGCAACGGCAACAAAATTTTCATTTCAGGAACAAGACTTTCGTGTAGCCTATTGTCTTTAGGCCATTTCCGTCCAATGCGACTATTCCAGTTATGCTGTTTGTACTGGTTTCTTCCTTTAATACCTTCTCCGTATCGTGAATCCCAATCGAACAAAAAACACGGATATTTTGGACGGCGAGATGCTGTTAAGCCTATAATCAATGAAACTATTTTGAGGTCGCAGCAAATGCGCCACTGGTGTTTGTTATATTTGACTACTTCCAGAATGTGTTTCAAATTATCGAAATTTTCACTAGTGTCAGTGCTATACGCAATCGTTGCAATAAGCGAAATTTTTTGCATCATTCACATTGAAGAACTTTTTTGGCGTTTGCGATATGCTTTTACTTTGGTACCTTTTGCCAGCAAATTATTTCCTTTCAAAAATGAAGCCAGTAGTACTGATTTTTTCTGAGTCAAACACAAATTTGCAACAATTGCATCCAATTGGTTTTGTGTGACTAGGATTAGGTCCTTTGATTTTTCATAGGATGTACCTTCACCAGGGTCGTATTCTGAGAAGAAATCCATGGATGTAGCAGCGGCGGTTGTAGTACTGATATCTGTTTGAAGATCAATACTTCTGTATGTTGGTACTGGAACGAATTCTGAGTCCGGTAATGGTAATTGGACACTTGGCACTGCTACATAAGTTTTGTTCTTTGCTTTCCTTCTATTCAAAGTTTTATGGTAGTTGATACATCCATAGCAATTTTCTTCTTGATGCGGGCTGTTGTCTAACCACATCATTGGTATACCAAAAGGCATAGCCTTCTTCTTTTCACTTTTCCATTGCATAAGAGTTGAATAGCAATTAAAGCAAACTTTTTTAGGGGCCTAGTTTACGCCAGTGATAAACTCTTGCGAGAAATATTGTTTATAGGCTTCCAAAAAAAAGTATCACTCGCATTGCCACATTTTTCATCAAACATTACAAAAATGGTCCATTTTACACTTTGGTTCCGACATTTTTAATACAATATATAATAACAATTTTTTTTTTGTTATTTTTATGAAACCGATGCACTTAACTTAAATCACTCACAAAATGAAATAAGTTCCAAAAAAAATTGATAGCGAATTTTATCACGACCGAGCGAAAATTAAAAGACATCAGCTTCGGCTGAGTTTCGAGTCTTAACTGAATCTTCATTTTTGGAATTAGTTCGCTTGTACGAAATAAAACAAAAAGTTTTTTTACTAATTCCTAATTCTTGGAACTTCCCTTTTTAATTACTTCTACCTAAATCGCTATTTCTTTGATGGTTTTGGGATTTTTAACGCAAATTATCGACTAAGACCATTTTTCTTTTCAAATTAAATTTATTGAACAAACTGAGAAGCATATTATACATCAAACAGAAAGCAAAAAAGACTTAGTTTTGTGGAAAATATTTTCAAAAAGCATGAAAAAAAAATAATTTTTCCAACATTTTGCTTCATAAGCACCACAAAAATTTTCTAAATCAATTTTTTAAAAAACTTTAATTGTTCTCTAGCAATAATTTGATTTTTACAGATTGAAAAAATATCAATTAGTCGACTAGTTATAGCGAAAAACCAAAAACAATATGCTGAAAATCGGCATTCGAAGGTCGATTAAAAAAAAAAATTCGAACTAACATAAACAACCGCCGCGATACGGGTCTTCTAATTTAGCCTCTATTTTCACCCCTCACTCTCAGAATCGACCTAACTTTTGCTAACCTGAATTTGTTCAACAGTGTTATTTTCTATTTCCAAACTAAAAAAAATGGCTCGGTGGTAAAAGATTTACCAACATTGAAGAGGTGGAGTCTGTGGCTAAAGAGCTAGTAAGTTCTTACTATAAAAAGGTATCGAAGCTATTGAATATCGTCGTGAACAGTGTATCAAGCTAAAAAGGATATTATGTAGATAAAGAAAATTTTTCCCAAATTTGTTTTGTTTTCTTTATCAAACCGGATTGTTCTGTGACCGCCTTCGTACTCCAGGTCTCATATATGCCAGTATTGCCATTATAAAAAAATAGAGAAGATGAAAGAAAGAAAAGAAACAAGTACCTTATCTTAAAAAATACCTCTTCCTAAAAGAACGTTTTCTTAAAAAAAGTACCTTTTTCGCATAAATAATTTACTTTTCGTAAAGTGTACGTTTTCTTAAAATAGTCACCCCCTGTTCTTGAAACCACTATCACAAAAAAAACTCGTAAATGAAAAAATTCATAAATCTACGAGTTTTTTGCTGCTCTCTAATTTCAATAAGAATATTTTTTCTCGTTTTAATTCACATAGAAAAGGCTTTGTGAAATCAAAACAAAAATGCCTTTTTTTCTACTAAGCAGGTCTTAAGAGATAAAAAAAAACTAATTGATATTTAAACTCTAACATGGTTTTTATTGAACCTTGTCATTATTTTTAAAAATTAGACATTAAATTTATGCAAAAAAACGATTTTAAAAAACGTCTACATTTTGCACTGATTTAAAAAAAAAACTCTTAATAAGTGGTCGATGTTAATAAAACACACTTTTTGCGATGATGCTGTTCTATAACTATAATAAAAACTTTTTATTTACACAATCTATTTTCCATTATAATTTGTTCAATTATAAAATAGATTCTTTATGCACTAATTATTGCAAATAAAGGAATTAAAAAAATTTTTTCATCAAATCACATATTTTTATTTTTTTTTGCATATGTTCGAAACAGTAGTGATGCCAGTCAAATCCAATTTATTTGAATATCGAAATTTTTTTTGGTGATGCCTAACTTTTAAAAAATAGAAAACTCATTTTTAATTGAATGAAATTGAAGAACAAAAACAATTAAATGAACAAATAAGTTATTTTAAAAGAAAATATTTTTCTTTATACTTTTTCTACAAACTTAAGAAAAAACATGCACAAAATACTTAAAAGTTTTTTGTGAAACTGAATAAAGAACCATATGGCACCTCGGTTTCTAGATAACATATGTTCTGAGTTAAGAACATGGTTCTTAACTCAAACATATGTTTCCATTAAATAAATAAAGAAAGTGGTTTCAAGAAACCCAAAATTTCAATTTTACGTGATTTTAAAATCACTCTTATTCAAATCACAACATTTCAAGAACAGGGCTGAGTACCTTTTTTAAATAAATAAATTTTCTTACAAAAGTAGCTTTTCTTCTTGAAAAAGTACCTTTTCTTGAAAAAGTACCTTTACTTGAAAAGGTACCTTTTCTTTAGAAAGTGGATTTACTTAAAAAATGCGTCTTTAAAAAAAAGTACTGTTTCTCAAAAAAGTGTCTTTGCAAAAAAAATTGCACTGGGATATCATTGAAGAAAATTACATGCAAAATTTAATAGAAAGTTTCGCAAGGCGTCTACAAGAAGTTGTAACTGTTTAAAGAGTCTATGTACCTTTGCATGTCCACTGAAAACAGTCAATAAATATCTTTATTTTTTCAAGGGAAATTTTCTTTCTTACATTTTATAAATTGTAAATGTGTATCTGATTCTTAATGTTTTTTTAGAAGACACCGTAATCCACCACCATTATTTAAGTTGTTACCACAAAGTACACATAAGTATCGAGTGCGGCTTTTACATGTCCAGTAATTTAACTTAAATTTGAATATGTGTCCATGGATATGGTAATGGTCTAAGTCATAAATTTTGTGAAAATTACATTTAGATTAAAATAATGTAATGTCAAATAACTGATAAATAATTTCTTTTGTACTCTATACCAGAGAATAACAAAATTATGATTTGGAGTACTCTTGAGTACTGACATTAACAATAAAATGCTACCCATACACAGCATATTCAAACCAACTGCAACAACTTAAATAAGTACAAGTGTAAGCAGTCGATGTGTATGAGTGTTCATGCAATATTGTATCACAGTGACAAATGTATTTCAGAGAGAAACAAATGTATTTAGTTTATAGAAATAACTAAAAAAAAATAACATTTCAATGACAAAACCTCTTAGCTATGTAAATCCATCCATACAATCTGTTGCACCGAAGTATTAATGTACATAAAATCTGTATGTATACACCATCAAAACTACAAGGAAAAAAGAAAAGCCCTTAAGATTGCAATCCGCATGAGCAGGCGTAACTGCTTCCTTGATATATGAGACGAAATCGAGAATAACCCTTGGAGTCTTGCATATGAACTGGTTACTAAGAAACTTAAATGCCTCGGTCCATCATCACCTAGAGAAGAGTCGATTCTGAACGACATTGTGGAGGAACACAATATACCCACCGAGGCTTTAAACACCCCGCCAGTTACGATCACCGAGATAGAAGAAGCTGTTTCAAAGTTTAAAGATAAGAAGGCACCGGGCCTAGATTGTATCCCAAATCCGGTACTAAAGGAAGCTGTTAAACTCTGTCCGGGACAATTCTTGAAAATGGTAAACGCATGTCTGAGCCAGGGTACTTTCCCGACAATGTGGAAAAGACATATCATATCACTCTCTACTCCATACTTTATATAAAGGTTTTTTTCCGCCTTTAAAAGTCATTAAAAAATAAAATAAAAACTATTTAATATCTTTAGATCCTATACATATATTATTTGTTGCAATATCTATATGTAAAGATAAGATCTCATATGTGAATATCAAATATGTAAATAAAGGAGGAATATATAATTGAAAAAAAAAACAAGTAAGAAAATTATAGTCGGTCTAGCCCGACTATACGATACCCTATACCATCGTTAAGATACCCTATCTCTTCGGTCCAACTAATTGGATATAGCAAATAAGCATAAACCAAATTTGAGTGGGATTTTTATTAATATTTTTCGCTGCAGATATGAAAAAGTTCAAAAGTTCGGGTACTATATTTATATGGGGACTAGTTCGAAAAATGGACCGATCATGACCATATTTGGTAAAGTCACTTATACTTTGAAAAAATATGTACAAACCAAATTTGAGAAAAATCTGTGGAATATTTTTGTTTTTTTGATAGACTTAAGTGAAGATCGGTTAGTAGCTCTATATATATGGGGCCTATGACTAAGAATTTTCCTATAGGGAGTATTTTTGAACTACTGATTAATAGATGTAATAAATACATATAAACCCAATTTGACTGAGATCTATATGATAATTTGGCACTTATGGCAATTTCTGTCGATTTCATAGGGGTCATTTGTATGGGGGCTAGGTCTGAACATGGACCGATTCTCACCAATTTCAATAGCGTTCATCCCATGGCCGATGGAAGCTTATATACCAAACTTCATCAAAATATATTCATATTTGCGACCTGTAGTTTGATTACAAGCTTTACATGGACACACAGACGGACGGACGGACGGACGGACGGACGGACATTGCTATTTCGATGCAAAAAGTGATTTTGAGTCGATAGGTACAATTAAAGATGGGTCTAGGTCGAATATTGGTATAGAGTCTGTCCGTTCGTCTGCATGTCTTTCTATCTGTCAGTCTGTCCATCTCACTGTCCATTTGTCTGCCTGCCTGTCATTCTGTCTGTTCATCCGTTCCTCCGTGTTGTAATCAAACAATAGGTCGCAATTATAAATACATTTCGCTATCGAAATTGGTGGGAAACAAATCTAGTCCCCATACCCCTATGAGATCGACTTAAATTGCCCTAAGATATAAATTATTAGATAGATCTCGGTAAAATTTGGTTTTTGAATGTCCATTACATCGATTAATCAGTAGTGCAAAAATAAACCCTTTGGGACCAATTTAAACATAGTCCCCATATAAAACTGAATTCGAATCTTCACCTAAAACTATAAACAAAAACAAAAAGATTTTTCTGAAATATAATGAAAAA
Organism: Cordilura impudica; assembly: GCA_963682025.1. Taxonomy (NCBI): domain Eukaryota; kingdom Metazoa; phylum Arthropoda; class Insecta; order Diptera; family Scathophagidae; genus Cordilura; species Cordilura impudica. Next base: position 89,076,072 of record OY821518.1, on the reverse strand, counting down.
TAAGTGACTTTACCAAAAATGGTTAGGATCGGTCCAATATTCGACCTAGTCCCCATTTGTCAGCCAACAAATTTATAACAATGCAACTCAAATTTGGTTAATGCTTATTTTCTACAACAAATTAGATGGACCTAAAACCCTTTCTCTTTCCCTTTCCCTTCTATAATTTTCTTACTTGTATTATTTTGACTTAGGCCACTTCCATAATTGCCCAGCATGATTAGTAAATATTTTAATATTAACTCAATATCAGTTCTTTCTATTTTAATAACAATTATACTTTTTTCTCTTTATAAATATTTAACTTTTTTTGATTTTCCAACTTCATATTGTAAGTCCCAATATTAATTTAAATAATCTCAATTTTTATGTGATATTCTTAAGATTTGAAGATGTCTTTTTTTCACATATTTATACATATATTAACATTTTTGTTACAGTTCATTTACGTTTATCTAACAAAAGACACCAACACGTAATATCTACTTAAAATATTATGAATATTTCAGGAAGTATGTTTTCTATAGCCATCGCTATTTTTTCTTTTTTTTTTTTTTTGTTTGTTCATTCATTAAAGTGTTTCTCATAATATGACATGAACTCTGTCATAATTATTATGCTAAATATTATAAGTGTTATAGAACAAAGTAAATAAATGACATTCATCTTCTCCCATTCAAATGATATTATGTAACGAAATGTGATAGCTTTGATTTTGTTGGCTATTTCATAATTACTTTTGTTTTCGTCGCAATTGTTGTTCTTCTTGGAATAATTTTGTAAATAATATGTTTTTCGAAGTATTTCAATATTTAATACCTCTCTTGGTTAGTATTAAATAAAAACTGACGATATGAATGGTCTGCTGTAGTGGTTTTTTACGAAAATAGAACAATGTGTATAGTTCTAAGAAAAAGTAATTAAGATTACGGATTGAACATACTGTACTGACTAGAAAAAGTATCCGTACACCTAAAATTTAAAATGTTATACTACGAAAAAAATAAGATAAAAAGTTAACTAAACTGTTTTTTTTTTTTTAATAAATTATTAAGCTATTTATAGGTTTGTTTATATACTTAAGTGATCCATAAAACTGTTCATTTAAAATAAGATTTTTACATTTTACCCTTTGATATTCACAAAAACAATAAATTTAGTTCTTTGTTTTTGTGTTCTAATTATTTGTGGTAATAACAATGCGAAAGCAATTCAATAGCTTTTGGAATTTAAAAAATGCCGAAATCACTCAACGGTATCTGACGTTAAAAAAGAAATTTTAAAGGTCGAAGTATGCGCGATATTGCAAAATAATTAAAATGACGAAACAATACGCAGGTGTCCAAACAAAAAAGCCCATCTTGATAGCCAAGCAGAGAGCTGTAAGCCTGAATTTTGCAAAACAGCATGCCAATTGGGATGAGCAGAATTGGAAGTTGCTAACTTGGTCCGGTGAAACTAAAATAAACCGTCATGGTATAAAAAAATCTAGGACTAACTTCACTTAATATACAGGAGACACTTAAGTTTGGCGAGGGCGCCCTGATAAATATCGAAATATATCGAAAAATAATATAAAAAAATTTTTTAAAGTAAATATTTACAAAAGTGTCTAGACCGACTATAATTTTCTTACTTGTTTTAAAACAGTTTTTTAAAACCTAATAAAATCTAAAAATTAAATACATGCTTTTTTTGGGTCACTGTATATCAGTTTGTCGCTCCATTTGTAGCTCATCGATATAAATTCCCGAGACTCCATATTTTATATACATTCTTGATCCTTATAAAAAGTGAAGTCGATCTGGGGATGTCCGTATGTCTATCTGTCTGTCTCTCTGTCTGTTGAAAACATTCTCTTCGTCATAATCTCCACATAGGTAAGCAATGAAAAATACTCCGATAACATTTCATATAGAAAGCTAAATATATTGATGTATAAACACCATACTAGTATGTGATCCTAATTTTTTAAATGGCGATTTTGGGAAGCGTCGGATATAGTTTATTTCCTTTCAATATAGAACTAATAAATGTGAAGTTTGGGAACAAATCGGACACAGAAAAGTTGCGCCGGAAATCGATTGAAAATTTCAAGTGTGTTTAATTGGGGAAAATGGAAAAATAAATTTTGTTCCACAGTTTAATTTTTTCGACAAGTTATTATATGAATCGATTACAGTATTAAATTATCTTTTCAAAAAGCTATATAACTTCAAAATCGAATAAAAACTCGCCAAGAAATAGCAAATATCCCAGACCACTTTTGTGCTAAAAAAAAAGACTAGGTCATGAAATTTGACGACATTTTTTTCAACTTTAAGAAATTGATCAAAGCCATCATTCTTTCTTGGTCTCCATACTTATAAGTACTCCGATATGAAATATTGATTTATTACCACGTTGTTAACCTATTGCGCGGTGAGACCGAAAATGGTTAATTTTTTTTATAAAATTTTGAAAACTCTTTTTCAAGTTTTAAAAAATTTTCTGAAACAAAATTTTAAAAAATGGATCAGACACATTAAGGTTTTGTTAAATACATGTTAGAGATTAAGTGTGTGATTTTTTAGGTAAATCCCTAAGCCAAGGATTATTTTTTCTTGCGGATTTCGAGAAAAATTAGATTTTTGTGAAATATTCAGTAAATGTACTCTTTCTAAATACTTTGTGTCAAAAATTAATCAGCTTTTTACTTTTAAATGTTATATTTTATCTTAATAGCCTAGGCTTTCGGAAAAAATAATATGACCTCATGAACCCTTTTGGACTTGGGATCACATATGACCCCAAGTTAATGAAAGACAATTTAATCAAAAAATTCAAACATTTTGTAAGTGCTGTAGAATTTGTAGATTTGACGCTCGAAATATAATAACCAAATGTGCAAATTTATCATTCTAAAAATTTTGAATAAATCGAACAACGTTAACCCGAAACTTTGAATTTTGTTGCATTTAGAAAATACCTAAAAATCAAGGTTTAGAAAATACACACATCAAACACACAATGTTCTGTTCTAAAGCAGCCAACTCATATTTTTATTTTTATATCAATTATGTGTGTTTTTAAATTTTGTACGGTGCCAAACACAATCATGACTGTTTTCGTTTTAATATTTCGAACATTTTTTATTTATTTATATTTTATTTAAACTAATTAGGACTAACGTTTCTAATGTAAATAAAACAACACAGATTTGAGTGGAGCTGTATTTTAAATTCGTTTTCCTGCACGTGTACTGCTAAAAAAAAAAACAGAACATGTTCTTCAACGCGGACATCTAAAAATTAAAACATTATCCGCTCGCGATCGGAAAAAAACGAAATTAGGTTTTAAACAACACATAAAATTTCTCTATTTTCTATTTTATTACTATCTTTTAATTTTTATTATTATCTTTTTATTGTAATTTCCCAAAATAAATAATAAATAAATAAATAATTGTTTGTTGGTCTGAGCTATGTTTGTTGACATGCATGTACGATTCTTTTATTCAGTGTGTGTTGTTTTCTGAACTCTGCTAAAAATAATGTATTGTTCTGGTAAACAAAAGGAAAACCTTATTATTGGTTGGGAAATAAAAAATTTGGAGTTATAGTTCAAAAATATTCTTATTTTATTAAGAAAAACACAAACAGTTTTTAGAAATGTATTATTTTTATCCCAGGAGCACTGAAGGGTTAAATAAAAAAAACTTTAACAGAATTATATTTTTTAAATTCGAATTAGTGGTTTCATCGAATTAAATAGAAAAACTGGTTTTCGGTAATCTTTATTTAAAAATATTTTAAAACCCAAAGCTGGACTTGGCAAATAATGGGTTAGCGCCCTTTGATTTATCCCAAATTTTAGGCACGGAAGATATACACATTTGGTTTTAATATCTATAATATTACTAGGCTAGGCGATTTCTTGTGACCGATGTTTTGTTCTACCGTTTTATCCCGATTTGGACCAAACGTATATTATTTGAAAGGTATTTCTTTTTAACCGTTTTGCAGATTTACAGATTTTTAAATTTTTTCCTTTATTTTAAGTAAATTGCATTTAAAGTTGCTACTAACATATACATAAAGTTATACATATGCTATGTGTGAGTTATTAGATTTGTTAATGCGTTTGTAATGAGTTTGTTATCTTCATTCACAATAATAATAAACCATAAAAGTGTTGGTTTGTGAATTGGCTAAATTGAAAAATAAAGCTGTCTAGAAATTGTACTCGAATTTCGAGCACTGGAATCCACTAGTTTTATGTAATACTTTTAAAAATTCAACAGTAATTGGAAAATATTTAATTTTTTTACGTAATCGTCCTAAACTAGCTTTAGGGCATTTGTTGTGCTAAGTCCAAATGGGTTATTATCGCCAAATTATTTGTTTCCTAACCCATAGTTATAACGATGAAATAAAACATTTTAAAGTAGAAAACGGATTAATTTTTTAAACAAAATATTTAGAAAGAGTACATTTACTAAATATTTCAAAAAAATCTCTTTTAAGGATAGCTTTAATCCATTCCTTAAAGTTGGAAAAAGTGCCATAAAATTTAATGACCTAGTGGTTTTGGGCACAAAAGTGGTCTGGGGCATTTGCTCTTTCTTGACGAGTTTTTATTCGATTTTGAACTTATATAGCTCTGTGAAAATATAGTTTAATTCTGAAATCGATTCATATAACAACTTGTCGAAAAAATTAAACTGTAGAACGAAATTTTTGTAAAATCTGAAAAAAGTCATATTTTCCCCAAATAAACTACTTCAAATTTTCAATCGATTTCCGGCACGACTTTTTTTTATCAGATTGTTCCCAAGCTGCAAATTTATTATGTAGAAAGGAAACAAACTGGTTTTTAAATTTTTAAGGACCACTCTAATTAACATGTACATAGTTTCAATAAACTTGTTGTCGTAGTACTCCAGATGTTATATGTTGAAATTAAATGTTAAAAATTCTCTTTATAAAAAAATATATATAGCCTATTATTCCTTCCGGATAGTCAGTTACTTGCTGTAAACATTTCAAGACGATCTATCCAGTAGACCAGCCTCCTATAAACCACAAACAAGTAGACAAAACTCTATTTTTATATATAAGATAAACTTTTCGTTTTCAAGTGTACGGGTACTTTTTCTAGCAGGTGAAAGTAGAAATGCTGAATAAATTTGGTTGAAAAAAATGAAAAACTCCCAATGTCTCAGTGGTAAAAAGTTTTTAACTCAAAATATTTTATTAAAATTTTTATTAATATTTAAAATTTCAATCTTCAAGTGTACGACAACTTTTCCTAACAAGTGTATAAAGCTGTCAGCATAGAAAAAAGCAATATTTCTATATATTTTCCAATTAAGAGTTTTTAAATAGTCTGTATATAACCATGACATTAATAACAGATTTAAGCAAAATTTTATTATTACAAACACATTTAAAACGAAACAATTTCCGTGATTGGAAAAAAATTCTCCCCAATGATGGGCTATATTTTATAAATTTACAATTTAACTCAACTATATTATGAGATTTTTTTTTACACAAATCCATTTAAAATTTAATAAAAAAAAAACGTAATAATATTTTTCATTATTAGTAGTTATGTGGCAATGTGTGCCACACAGTACACTTTAGTGGCAAATAAAATTAACTCCAATGCACTTCCGGTTTTATTATTGAAAAAGTACGAAGCCACACAAACACACTCGAGCATGTATGCCTCAATGAAAAAAATTATAGCTGTACACAATAATATCCATAAGTATGTATATATGAAAAAATTGTATGTATGTATCCAGAGCCCTAAGAGAAAAGCAACAACGACAAAAACCAAATAAAAAAAAATATATATAAACCAGCGGCAACGCCAGGCAGACAGGCAATGCGAGTCATAAACAGGATGTTGCCAAAAAGGATGTGGTAAAAACACTTTCGCTGTGCCAGTGTACCGTGCTGTGACAAACAAAAAATGTTTATTAATATTGCGATTAAAAAATGGGAAATTGTTTCATTTACGTAAAATATCGTTAAAAACAAAACGTTGTTGCAAACAACCAAACAAATATTTATGTATGAGATTGAGTACGAGTGGTAATTGCTTATTAACTAAAATTCTACTTTAGAGATGTTGCCATGGACATATGGTGGCTATAACTATCGATTTGTCAGAACAATAAAGAGCATCCAAAGAAGTTAAATAGAAGCCATCATTTATAAATATAACCTCGGGGAATGCCATGCGGATGCAGTTGTCCTTAACGCATCATCTTTTCTTTTGAACAGTTGCTTTTTTTTAGAGTATTGCAAATAAAATTTTCACGAAAAACTTTTTATATTTATAATTCTTAACGTGGAATATAAATTCTTATGGCCCAAAAAAAATTACGAAATTTTTCGTTTTCTTGAAGATCAGTAAGGAGTAGCTCAAATCATTTTATTCGAAATAAACATAATATGTTTTTATTTCTTCACTCCGGTGCTTTATTTTCACAAAACCAGATATATTACTACTAAAGAGTTCCAGCCCTCTAACAAAAAATTATCTACGGTAAAAATACACGGTGTTGCAGTGAAGAAATACTTTTAAAATGACCTAGTGTAAGTTGTAGGCCTGGTTATATTCAATTACAGAATTTTGAATACGACCTAAAAAAAAACGATTTCTTAACACACACGGACTAAATATTTTGAACTAAATCAGATTTGAACCGATCTTAAATTTTTGAACGGATTTAGATATACGAATAATTAAGCTTTCCAAATACATATAATATATCGTCACCGAAAAATGAAAATCAACTTTTTGATTGATTATGAATTATTTGATTTAACTACACGTCTCTGCAAAATTTAATACTTCGCCGCACAGTGGCTGAAAATTGTTTTTCATTGGCCAAAAATCTGTAACTTTTGAACCGATCAAAATATTTTAGTATCTCTCTTTCTGGTGAACTTGAGTCTGTTTTAATTTTTAAGAAATTCTATGTCAAAGTTGAGCTTTCTATTTTTTAAACTTTAGCCTTAGCCGAGCACAAATTGACAAGTTTCAAGTGTGACAGTGATGCTTATGGACAATACCTGTAGCTTAGGACCTGGGGTTGTTTTATTTTGGAATTTGGTTGGGGTTTTTTTTTTTAATCATAATAATAATTTATTTAAATTTATATATAAAAATATTCATTACAGTAGTAGTGCCTCAGCGTCCATTGGACATTATTGAGGCCAGTTGACAAAAAAAAATTACAATTTACAATATTTGAAGCTCAAAATAATAATAATAAGTATATAAAAAAAAGATGAAAAAAAAATATACTTAAAAACAACAGTTTGAAGAAAAAAAAAAAATCATAGAACAGTGAGATAATTTACAATAGAAGCATTTCTAGATTTTCCAATAAATAATTTTTAATATTTTTTTTAAAAATCGAAATTCTCTGAATGTTTCTTATAGTTTCTGGGAGATTATTATATTCCAAACTTCCTACGTGGTCCACCCTCAGCTTCGATGTTTCCAAACGACTTCTCGCAATCCTTAAATTCATCGCATTCCTTGTATTAAATACAGTTTGATTCCTCCTGAATGAAATAGTATGATGACCAATTTTGTTAATAATATAATCCATACACAGGAAGAATTGTTGCGGATACATCTCTATATAGAGTTAATGTTGAAAAAGTTAGTGGAAGATTAAAAACAGTTTTCATCGCTTTATTTTGAGATTTTTGAAGTGATTTCAATTCATTACTTTTCGTACAACCGTAAATAATAGCTAAATAATTTAAGTGACTCTGAATTAGAGATTGGTAATTATTAGTTTTGTTTTTATGTTAAACTTATTTTTAAATTTATAAATCAAAACGGTAGCTGATACAATCTTAGATTTCAAATTTCGAATATGTATATCCCATGAGAGATTTCTTTGCAGGTATACTCCTAAATATTTTGTCCATTTAGATTCATGTACTTCCTTTCCGTCTATAAAAATACTAAAGTTTTGATTATGAACAAGATATGGTCTAAATCTTAGCAGTTTTGTTTTTTCAGCATTCAAACACAATTTATTTATACTTGCACACTCCGTAATCATTGCTGCATCATATTCCATATGAGCTTTTAGAACAGTCTCATGCTTATATGGGTAAAAAATACTGATGTCATCAGCAAACATAATCAATTTTCCAAAAAGCTTTAGATTTTTTATATCATTAAGATAAATACTAAAAAGCAATGGGCCCAAAACACTTCCTTGTGGCACTCCATAATCAACAGCACCCATGTGACTCTTATGATTATTCACTTCAACATATTGCTTTCTGTTTGCTAAGTAATTTTTTATCAAAGCTAATGCTCGGCTATCGACACCGTAATAAGAAAGTTTTTCAATAATAATATTATGATCTACAAGGTCAAACGCTTTCGAGAAATCGTAAAAAATTGCAGCCACGACAGTAAATCCATTATCTAATCCTTGACATATGGTATTAACCACATTAGCTACAGCTTCTTCCGTGCCACTTCCTTTTTTGAACCCATATTGACATTCATATAATAAATTGTTTTCATCAAAGTATGTCGATAATTGTTCGTGGAGGATTTTTTCAAAGATTTTGTCAATTATAGGAAGTAAAGCTGTGGGTCTAAATTTCTGTACTTGCGTAGCATTATTTTCCTTATATTTTAAGCTATTTTTAAATCATCAGGATACACAGAAATACGAATGATATTATTAGAAATTCTTGAAAGATAAGGCGAAATAATATCTTTGCACTGAAATAACATTTTTGGTGAAATACCATCATAGCCACAGCTATTATTTAAATCAAGTTTCGAAATAATATTAATAATTTCAAAATTGTTTGTAGGGAAAAAGTTAAATACACATTGACATCGATTTAGAGTTCTTAGACTATTACATGAATCTGCAGGTAAGCATTCAATTTGTAGCTTTAAAGTTTTTGGAATTTTAAGAAAATAGTTGTTAAACACATGACTCTTTTTATCATCAGCAATTATGTTTTCATTATCATCACAAATTTTTAATTCACCTTTAAGTTTCCGCCCAAGATTTTCGTTCAAAAATTTCCAACTTTTTTTTGGATCTTGTTGAATATGATTTAAATTATTATAGTAGTGGTTATTCATACATTCTCTACAAGCTTTTCTAATAACACCACTAACTCTCTTCAGTCTATATTGAACATCACTTTTTCCTTGTTTTCTCATTTTAAGTAACTTCTTTTTATACTCTATTAGTTCCAATAAATTCTTATTCATCCAAGGGGTCAATTCGTTTTTTATAAACTTTCGTTCACGCTTTTCGATGGTAGAATTTAAAGCTGCGTTTGACATATACTGTATTGTTTTTGACGTATCTTCCGATGGATTTCCGGTTTCATGATGCAAAAGCAAACATTTGCTAAGACTATCTCTTGCACGTTTGTAATCGCAAACTCGTCTAGTTGTTTCAACATACTCAGAACTACAAACCAAAGTTTTAAATATACATGATATTACATTATGATCAGTCAAACTGCAAGCAATGGTATCTACAAAAATACTCTCCGTGATGTTACTATTCACATTATCAATGCATGTACCAGATTCAGGACGCGTTATTAATTTATGGCAATTCTTATAATTAAAGCTCGACAGTATATTTATCAACTCTAGAGATAACGGATTTTGTAAAAAATCAATATTCGAATCGCAAACAACCATGCCGGGGTGTCGACACAACGGGTAAATAAAATCTCCAAAAAATTTGACAAAGTATTAAAACAGCATTTTTGTGATCTATAAAACGACGTAAACTTTAGGGGTTTACCATTAATCTTGAGGCTTTCCAACGAAATTGTAATAGTTTCAATAAAATCTTTGCTTTCACATCTGTCTACTTTGTATTTTAAACTTCTGTTTATATATATCGATGTTTCCCCATAACCATCTGATCTACAGCAATGTATTGTATTATATCCAAAAATATTGTAAATTTGGGTTACATCTGAAGAAAACCAGGTCTCTTGAACCGGAATGATGGTGGGTAGTTTTGGAAATTTTGAAACCATAAGCTTAAATGTAAAAGTCTGGCAACTTTCCTTTATGACAACCCATTAGCTATCTGTCATCTTTAAACTCTGTAACTTTTTCACTTTGAATTAAACATTAAAGTAAACGGTTCGTTCTCTAGTTTTACTTCACTGCGTTTTTCTTTTTAACCTTTTCCACTAACAAAGGTTATGGGCCCAGCACGATTATTTGAAGTACAAATTGTTTAAAAAACGTGGGTCGATTATTTAAAGAGAAAAAAGTAAAAATCGTGTGTCGATTTCTTAAACTGGTTATAATTGTCGGTCAATTGTTCGCGCTTCAAACACAAGTTTAATTCTTCTTAAATTTTCGTGTGTCGAGTGAAGACTAACTTCTAAAAAAAAAAAAAAAATTTTCATCATGAGTGGTGCAATGCAGCTAGAAAAACTAAACGGGGAAAACTATTCAACCTGGGCGATGCAGATGAAGAGTTTCCTTATAACCCAGGATTTGTGGTCTACTCTTAATACAAATTGTCCAACAGAGGAAAACCAGCGAGCAACATGGCAGGCAATGGATCAAAAGGCATTGGCTACGATCACTTTATGTGTAAAACCGTCAGAACTTCTACATATAAAAAATTGCAAAACGGCGGCGGATGCCTGGACAACTTTAAAAGCTCAATATAATGCGGACGGACCTGCTAGGAAAGTGAATCTTTTTAAAAAACTAGTGAGGTTTAAATTTAACAGCTCTGAAAAACTCGCCCCCCAAATAAACGAATTTAGTGGAATTGTGGATGACCTGACCGGCATAGATGTAAAGGTTCCCAGTGATTTGCTTTCAATTTTGTTTTTGTGCAGTTTGCCAGACGATATGGAGAGTTTCGTAGTGGCTATAGAAAGCAGAGACGTTTTGCCTAAATTGGATAAGCTGAAAATCAAGGTACTAGCGGAGGAGCAACGGCGAGGGGATAAAAACGAATCAACTAATGAGAGAGTATTGGCAATGAAGACAAAGCCGAACAGAAAATTCAATAAGCAGCAGCAGCATGCACAACAACAACAAGGGCAAGACGATGATAGAAAGAACTACAGAGTTAAGTGCTACACTTGCGGAAAGAGAGGACACATTAGTTCTGAGTGCAGAAACCGTAAATCCAGTTCAGCAGCAGTTGCATTCAGTGTGGTAAATTTACATTGTAAAACCAACAACAAAGTATGGATTCTTGACAGTGGCGCTTCGTCTCACATGTGCCCTTATAACTCATTTTTCTCTGAACTTAAAAACCACTCACAGACAGTGTACTTAGCAAACGGTGAATAAGTGAGCGCGACGGGTATAGGTTCAGTGACATTGCATTCAAAGTTTACGGAGATCGTGTTAAATAATGTACTTTATATACCAGAACTAAAAACAAACATTTTGTCTTTGAGTAAGATAATAAACAATGAAAACAAAGTTTATTTTAATAAAACAAAAACCGAAATAAAATCAAAAGAAAATAAATTGATTTTTACGGCAAAAGAAGAAAACGGTGTGTTTTATACGTATTTGGACAAAGTAAATAACGAAGAACGTGTAATGACAATAAAAGAAAGTGAAATAAACAACTGGCACCGTAGGTTTGGTCATTTAAATTACAAAGATTTGTTAAAATTGTCAACTAATGAAATGGTGCGTGGACTAAATATTCAAAGCGAAAAATTGCCTGAAAATAATAATTGTAAAACGTGCGCGATTTGTAAAATAAATCGAAAACCATTTCCAAACTACAGTGATGTCGGTACCAAAAACATATTAGAAATAATACACAGTGACATTTGCGGACCAATGCGTGTAACGTCCCAAGGTGGCGCAAGATATTTTATTACCTTTATTGATGATTATTCACGCTACGTCTATGTCGATTTTTTAAAGCAAAAATCAGATGCATTTAATGCATTCAAGTCATTTTTAATAAATGTTGAGAGACAAACGGGTATGAAAGTCAAAAGGCTGCGAAGTGACAATGGTTTAGAGTACGTGAACACCGAATTTAGAAATTTTTTGCAAAGTAAAGGTATTGTGCACGAGACCACGGTTAGCTACACTCCACAACAAAATGGTACGGCAGAAAGGTCAAACCGAACATTGGTGGAGATGGCTAGATGCATGCTGGAAATGTCCAAACATCCGCAGTACCTATGGGCCGAAGCCGTTAATACGGCGGTATATATACGCAATCGTTCATGCACAAAAGTGTTAAAAAATAAAACTCCGTTCGAATGTTGGTTCGATAAAAAGCCATGTGTGAAACATTTTAAAACATTCGGGTGCGAGGCGGTAGTGCTAGATAAGCGAAATAAAAAATCAAAGTTTGAACCTAAAGGTGTAAAAATGTCGTTCGTCGGCTATGCTTCCCACACGAAAGGATACAGACTTTTTAATTTAAAAGAAAGAAAAATAGTTATCGCAAGGGATGTTATTTTCTTCGAAGATCTGTTTGATCTAGAGGAAAATATATCTGACCATTAAAACGATGTTTTTGAAATAGACATAAACATAAAACAAAAAGAAAATAAAAACAACGAAATAGAAAATAAAAACAACGAAAAAGAAAACGAAGAAATATCAAATGAACATTCTCAAAATACAAATAGTTGTAAAAGTGCAAACAACAGCGATTACGAAGATCTAGATACTGTTGCAAGTCGATTGACAGCGCGTAAAAAACATAATCGCCTGAATGTGAGTAAATTCGGTAAACCAAACAAAGTGGTGGTAAATAAAAAACATTTTCTACACTCGGTAATTGAAACCCCAAATTCGGTAAATGAAGCATGGACATCGTCTAATAGTCGTGAGTGGAGAAATGCCATGCAGGCGGAATATCATTCGTTGATAAAAAATAATACGTGGAACCTAGTAACCTGTCCCGAAAATAAAAATATCGTCGGTTCAAGATGGGTATTTACTAAGAAATATAATGCAGATGGAACCATCGATAAATATAAAGCTCGTTTAGTGGCACAAGGGTGTTCACAGGTAGCCGGTATCGATTACAATGACACATTTGCACCCGTTGTTAGACATTCCACCATACGGCTCATTTTATCCTTGGCAGTACAGTAAAACTGCTAGTAAACCATATTGATGTGGTTGCGGCTTACTTGAATGGCGATCTAGAGGAAGAAGTCTTTATGCGGCAACCGGAGGGATTCGTAAACGAAGATTTTCCACAAAAAGTATGCAAATTAAATCGATCATTATACGGGCTGAAACAAGCTGGAAGAAATTGGAACAATAAACTTAACTCTATCTTGACTGAAATTGGTTTTAAACGTTGTCAGTCAGATAATTGTATCTACACGTTGATCCGAGACGAGGAAATCAACATAATATCCATTTATGTCGACGACATTATATTGGCGTGTTCAACAGAAAAAACCATGAAGTATATCATTGAAAAGTTGCAGTCACACGTCGAAGCTGTTGATAAAGGTCCTCTTAAATACTATTTGGGGATAGAAATCTGTCGTGATGGCCAGCGCGGTTCTCTATCATTACACCAACATCGATACGTAAATGAAATGCTGAGAAAATTGAACATGGAAGAATGTAAAGGTGTGTCTACTCCATATGCAAGCGGTACCGTGCTGGAAAAGTGCAATGATGCGGACTGTTCGGGCTACGAGATCAAAAATTATCAATCTCTCGTTGGTGGTCTGACGTATTTGGCAACTTTTTCAAGACCTGATATATCGCATACCGTCTCCAAGTTGGCGCAATTCCATGGGCATCCACACAAAGAGCATTTTTTGGCGGCAAAACGAGTGCTTAGATATTTAAAAGCCAAGCCTCGGGGTACGTTATCCTTTAATCCCAGCAACCATAGTCTTCTTTGTTTTACAGATGCAGATTGGGCTTCAGATACTACAGACCGTAAATCGTATAGCGGCTTTGCTTTATTCCTTGGTAATAACCTGATTGCCTGGGAGTCCAAGAAGCAAAAAGTTGTATCACTCAGTACAATGGAGGCTGAGTACATTGCGATGTGCTCGGGTGCGAAGGAGGTGGCATTTCACAGAAATTTATTGCATGAGATGGGCTTCAATGAGTTCACTGAAAGGCCAACAACTATCATGTGCGACAACCAAAGTGCGCAGTTTTCAGTGAAGAATCCCACTGTGCACAAAAGAAGCAAACACATAGATATCCGCTACCATTATCTTCGGGACAAATACCTAAACAAGGACATCGAAGTCGAATATGTGACGCCTGAAAATAATGTAGCGGATATATTCACCAAGAACCTAACTCAGGACCGGCATGAGTATTTATCAGGATTGATGAAGATTAATTTTGATTTAGATTAAACTTTTTATTGTACCGAGCCAATGAATTTTATTTTGAATTGAAATTTTTATTTTTTTTTTTTTTTTCAATTAAAAGAAATGAATTTAATTTATAATTTGTTATTCCCGACATATAACGAATGGGTTGAGGCGGAATTTGTAAAAGTCTGGCAACTTTCCTTTATGACAACCCATTAGCTATCTGTCATCTTTAAACTCTGTAACTTTTACACTTTGAATTAAACATTAAAGTAAACGGTTCGTTCTCTAGTTTTACTTCACTGCGTTTTTCTTTTTAACCTTTTCCTTTAACATTAAATTTATTAAATTTCTCAATTGATGAAATGCTTCGCATGTTTACAGATATAATATTAAACAAAGGGAAGTTAAAAAATATCTCGTAATAATCTTTAAAAGAATTAAAATTTATAAAATGTTTATTACTCATAAATGGAAAAAAGAAAAAAAAATGTATATATATATATCTTAAAAAGTTATTCAATACAAAAAGCAAGGGTTTATACTTATTTACTGAACAGGTGACATAAATGCAGAACGGCTACCATCATCATCATCTGTATCTTCCCTTGCACCAGTTGGTTGATGGGATCTACGTTTTTTTTTTTGACATGTGGTGGCTTCTAGCAGCATATCATCAATCTCCTCCTCACTTCTTATCAACTTTGGCTTGGATAATGTGCTTCTTTTTGCATATACTTTGCTATTCTGTGTATAAACCGAGGTGTATCCGACATTTTTTAAAGATTTGGCATAATTGAATAAACCAAGAGTTTCCCTACTCAAGTAGTCATTTATAAAAATATCTTTAGTAACATCTTTCTCTTTCAATTTAGCTTTTGCTGCCATTAGTGTATCCTTTGATTTTTTAGAATCGAACTTCACAATAAGGGTGTGTTTATTCTTCAATTTATCTTTATTTTTAATTATGTAAGCATCCTCAACATCTTCTTCTTTTAAATTTGCTCCAACCTCTTCCGAAATTTCAAGCAACGTACTTACAGCTGTAGCATTTCGCTTCACTTCGACTCCTCTAATTATGTAATTTTTCTTCACTCGCTCATCATTCAATAACTTTAGAGATTCCTTTAATACTTTAATTTCAGCTTTTAACAAAAGATTCTCCTTTTGAACTGCATCAATTTTCTTTTTATTTTCAATCACCCCTCGTAGAATGTCATCATATTGCTTTGACTTAAAAGTTATTGCATCTCTCATTTCAGACAGCTGATCAAGCTTGCTCAATTGTTTTTTTATGTCACTCAATTCTTCTTTGACACTCCCACCACTTTTATTACATTTTTTGCAAAAAAATTCTTCACTCTCATTGTTTACCAAATGTGCAAACTGCTGTTTATCTAGGCTGGTGCATGAAACATGAAAGTTTTTGGCGCACTTATAACACTCAATACTTTCTTGATTTTCTTTCACCTCCATTCTACATTGACCACAACTAATAATAGTTTTTTTTTAAGTTGCGACGATTTTTTCCATACATACTTCAATTTCCACTTATTTTTTGCACTTTACTTTATTATGTAAACAAAGATTAGACTAGTTTTGATGTGTAAACATCTATACGCGCAGGGGGGTAAATTTCTTTTTCACAATACAATCACAAAAACAGCGTAACTCATATCGGTGTGAGCTGAAGCAGATAACGCTGTGTGACTTATGATTGTATTGGTGAAAAAATTATGATATAACATTGTTTTTTATGCCACTTTTTTAAAAGCGTCATCTATGTATCACTTATATACGTTTATATTGGGATATTTTTAACGTTTTACAGCAAAGGGTTGTCGAATTAGCTGAAACAGTTTTTGCTATAAGTGATACATAGGTGACGCTTTCTGTTTGATTTTAAAAAATTTTTAATTACTAGATGTTTACACATCTTCCCTGTGATCGGACTCACATGATTTTTTTTTTATATAAAAAGATAAACTTATAAGCAGATGTTAAAAATTTATTATTTACTCGTAAAGGGTTGCCAAATGATTGGTTTTTCACAGGAACTATCACCTCGACAAATTAGAAAAGAAACTGTACCCTTTATAAAGAAATTAGTTAGAAAAATGCATGACTAATTATTTCGAGCAGGTTGGTATTTAAAATGAGTTATATCGGTCAACAGTGGGCTAAGATATTACTTGAGCTATATGAATACATAAAATTCAGTGTGTTTATTAAATTGTTTACTTTTTTACTTTATAGTGCAATAAGTCCAAATTTTAATGTAAACGTAAAACTCAGGGCATGATTTCAAAGATTCGGCATATCCAAAAAATATTTTTTTTGTTTGCATTTAATTAAGTTGATGTTAAAAAAACATAAAAGGTAAATTTTTCTGTGGAACTAGATCAAATAAAAGTAAATATTTCAGTGATGAAAAAAAAAGTGTAACAAGTGAAAAAATTGTAAGGTGCAATAAAATTTTGAATTAAAATTGAAGCAAATTAAGACGTTTTAACATATTCTAAAAATAAAACAAAATTTACTTGTATCACACATTATATCTTATGAAAGGCGCTTTAACATATGGTATCGTACTATGACCGAGTTCAAAAAAGACCTGATCAAAGGATGTTATTTATAATAGCTTTAAGATATACTAAAAAAAAATCAATTAAATTCCTTATCAAATCATACCACGTATATGCGAAAAAAAAATTATAATAATAAAAGCCAACAACGGCTAGAAAGGTGCATGAAAACATCTTTGCAACAACAAAAAGCTCTGCGGGAATTTGTTTAAAACTCAGCAGGATAATGGTAGCAGTAATGATCATTATACTTAAAAAAAAAAATCCAACAATAATGACAACAACAAGAAAAGCAGAAACAGCAAAAGTTCTCCTCAATGGCAATGATGCTGCCGATGTTGTTGAGCTTGCTGTTGAAAACAAACAATGTTCTGGTGGCTGCATATAAGAGAATCTTGGTCAGAGACAAGTCAAAACAAAACAAAACAAAACATTTTATCAATGAGTTTTTAATACTCATTACTTTTCAACCGGAATCAGAAACAATATGTTTCTTTTTTTACATAATATTATTTTGTGTTTCTCTTTTTTTTTTTAACAAACAACTTTTTTTGTGAAAAATTACCGAGATAAAACATTAATTTCATCACTATGTTGGGGGAAAACCAAACAAAAAAAGTGTTTTAAATTTATTAAAAATATTGAAGTTTTTTTTAATGTCAATAACAAAGTTTGCACTTGTTTTATGACTTTTTTTGTGTATTATAAGTAGCCCAGCAAAATATTGAGGTTTACTGAATTGCATATAATGGCTGTTACATAATGCAAATTGTATTTTTTTTTCTAGTTAAAGTCAACAACATTTAATTAAGTATGCGTAAAGACATATAAAAACGATATACACATATCAGTAAAAGTCTGCGCACATACACACTTTTATTACAATTTAGAGAGAAATTTCACCAAAAAAAAACAAAATATCTAAAATCTTTAAGTTTTTTGTAGTTTAACATAATATTAATAGGCTAGGCGATTTCTTGTGACCGATGTTTTGTTCTACCGTTTTATCCCAATTTCGACCAAACGTATATTATTTGAAAGGTATTTTTTTTAGCCGTTTTGCAGATTTACAAATTTTTTAACTTTTTCCCTTATTTTGAATAAATTGCATTTAAAGTTGCTACTAACCATACATACAATTACACAATGCTATGTGTGTGTTTATTAAATTTGTTAATGTGTTTGTAATAGAAATGAGTTTGTTTTTTTTTGTGCTGATCTGTGAATTGGCTATAATTGATTAGCATACCTTTAAGGTCTTTATGTAATGAAAAAATAAAATTTCCTAGAACTTGCACTCGAATTTCAAGGGCTGGAATCTGCTAGTTTAATTTATTAGTCAATGGATAAATCCTCACAGACTATTACAGAAAATTGAATAACAAACTAAACTTAAAGCAGTAGTTATGGGTTTTAGATTAGATTTGATTAGATTAAGAAGGCATTACGCACTGCGACCAATTTGATATTTAGTGCAGCCCATGATTGTCCTGAGGATTGAGGATCCTTATAAAGCCAATTACCCTGTTTGGCATCAGATACCATAGGTCTCGGGGGGATACAGTGTATCCTCCAAGTTCAATGGTTCTTTTACCACTTGTGTTCTGCTGTTTCTACCCACTGTTCGCAGAACCTACATGTGTCTGCAACAGACTGGCCGTTCATTCGTAGATCATATCTAAGATTACAGTGTCTAGTAAAGAATCCCGTGAAGGTCCTTAAATCCTTCATATCAAGTGAAAGTAATCTTTCCAATTGAACACTGCATGGAGTTATGAATCTCTTAGCTAGCCTTTGGCCGGGTCCAGTGTTCGGTAATTTGTGATTCCCTCCACTCCTTCATCTTTTCCTTGATGTATCCTACTGGAACACCACAGAATGGTTCCGTACCAATGATGGGCCCCTCGATTGACTAGGCAATCTGCCCCGGTTGCCCCCGTGTCCTTCGTGTCCCGGAATACAACATAAAGTTAGTTTATTGCATCTGCCTAATTGGTTGAGCACTTCGATGAAATCCAAGACGAGTTTAGACGTCACTTTGTAGAACACAATTGCCTCTAGTGCAAACTGACTATCGGATAGTATGTAAGTGAGTGCCCTTTTTGTCTTCAGTCATGCATACATAAATAGCGAAGACCTCCACTTGAAAAATGGATGGGTATTTTCCCATGGGTAAGGCACCTAGAAAATTGGGACCCAATATTCCCGTGACCGTGATTGTTTAAAGCTATCTGTGAACCAAACATGAGAACGCTGCTCTAGTTCACAGGTTCTACTGGTCCATAACTGGTCCTACAGGTAGACATGTACATTAGAGTGTCCCAAAAAAATGTTGTTTTTCAATTTTCATTTTTTGAAAGCTTATAGGGTAAAGTATTGTTGTGATTTTTTTCAGATTTTTCGGAAGAGGTTTAGAGGTCGCTAAAGTCGAATTTTACAAAGCATTACTTTCAAAAGTTGTGCAAAATTTACGAAAACGTGTCATTAAGGGTACCCAAATGAGCAAAAAAATTACCGAAACTTATGATTTTTACACAGAAAAGTAAAGTTTGAACATTTTTCTTTTAAAATATTGACTTCATATCAGTGAAAATCGTGGTTATGGGCCCAGTAATATACAAAACTCAAAAAATGTCCGGAAAACCCGATTTTTGGGTAAAATTCGACTTTAGCGACCTCTAAACCTCTTCCGAAAATTCTGAAAAAAATCACATAAACATTATACACTATAAGCTTTTGAAAAAGTAGGGGACATTTTTTTTTCCTTTTTTTCGACACTCTAATGTACATAAAGGCTCATCTGTGAATGAGGTACGATATTATGACTTAACTATATTCATCGTCGAGAATGCAGATTCACATACATAAGTAGAGCCAAAAAAAATGTCAAATAAAACGCTTATCAAATTTCAGAAATCCTTTTCAGTGCTATGTGCTTTTAAGGTTAAGTCGCTTTGTATAAGAAGGGCCTCGTTTTCATTATCTAATGATAAAGATCAAAAATGCCAAACGGATTGCACATAAATGTAACGACATATTCTAATTACGAAAACTCTTGAAATCGATTTTCAAATCCAAAAGAAAGAGCTAATATATTCTCACAAAACTTATTTTTGTCCATTGCTCTTACATGATCATTTAAATATGAATAAGCTTTCTGCTCGATGGGTGCCGCAATTTTTAACAGCTGAACAAAAACTGAAATGTATTCCTGATTTAAAGTATGCTTTGGCAATGTTTGAAGTAAATTCATCTGCATTTTTACGTCGATTTTTAACAATGGATAAGACTGGATTCATTCATATACACCGGAGCCCAATTGACAGTCTGCGGAGTGGTTAAAAGCGTGCACAATCGGGTGGAAAGGTAATGGCCAGTGTTTTTTGGGTTGCTCGTGGTATAATTGATTACTTGGAGAAAGGAAAAACAATGACTGCCAAGTACTATGCACATTGGTCATATTTTGGTTTTTTTGGCATTAAGTCCAAAAAAAAAGTTGTCCAATTTGACTTTTTTATTATTTGGGGAAAAAGACAAAACTCGAACTAAGCCGAGAAATAAAAAAAAATTGATCTAGCTGCTTTTATGATGTAGTTATAGCCTTTCCAAGTCGCCATTTGCATTAAGCATGTGTTTTTGTGTTTTTGAGTAACTGAAACTTTTTTTTCAATAAATATATAATTTTTTTTAATAATAAAGTTCAAAGCTTCTACTTTCATGGTGTATATGGGGAAAACATATATTTTTTTCTTCTATTAAGAAAATAATGGCTTTTTAGAGAAGCTTTAAAATTAAACCGTTAATGTTTATTGGAGCTATACTTATATTGGATCACCTACGAGGAGGAGTAGTGTTTACCTCTTATAAATTACCATAGCCTATTCCCCTTTTTTTCCTTTTTTCCCGCAAAGGGGAGACTGCTAATTTTTTTCCAATATTTTTTTCGTATTTTTTTTTTTTGTATGCAGACCGCTACAAATTTTTTACCGGCTTTTAAAATTGTTCATCAATAACTCATGTAAAAACGACCAGAACGGGCAATATCTTCAGAAGGTACCCGATGTCGTTAATTTTCATGCTTTTCGAAAGTTTCATGTGTAGTTTCCAAAGACGACTACGTTTGATGTATATAAAATGTATTTTATATCATGCTTTTAACGAAAAGTGAAAACGTCAAAGGAAGCAAAACAAAACAATGTATTTAAAGCTTGATCACCGTTATTGACATAGAATTTTGATTTGTGCAAGCGATGTTTTTTCTATTTTGAAAAATTCTATAATTTGTTTTCAAACTGGCAACATGATACAGGAAAAATATCCTTGGTTACCTTTGACGCCCACAGTGCACAAAGTGCTTGTGCATACAAAGCAAATAATGGAAATTGCAGAGCTTACCTTAAGAGTTTTAAGTGAGGAGGCTTCTGAGTCGCGCCATAGACTGTATAAATCAGATAGACTGAATCACGCAAGGAAAGATAATCGTCAACACAGATGCTTGCAGATGTTTTCCTTCGCGCATTAGATTCTTCTGATCCATTAATATAAAGTATCTATTTAAGGAAAGCTTGCCACAAAAATAAAGAAACACTCCCACAGGAAGTATTGTCACTATTAATGAACACAACTGATGACAAAAACTCCGAACAAAATTGGAATCTGATTCTGAATCGGAATCAAAATAATATAAAGACTTTGAATAGTAATAAATAAAAATGTGCTGATATTAAAATGCATTTGTTTTACTTATAAGCATTTAAGTTCCTCTTTTTCAATTGTATAGAAATTTCTCAGCTTTTTAAAAAAGTGTCCCCCGACATTGGGTTCGCCATTTTGTTTTTTAAAAATCTGACTTCAAATTTGAAATCAGCGATCCCGAAAACCCCCTAACTCCCATTCCTAAAGAAATTCAAGCAGTTTTAAACACATTTCCGCCATTTTGGGACCGCCATTTTGTTTTTCAAAAACCAGACTTCAAATTTGAAATCAGCGACCCCAAAAACCATAGGGTGTAAGTTTTATGCACATTGGATGCTTCCTTTATATTAATGCCAAGTTTTCCACGATTATGACCAATGTGCTATGTTGAGTTATTTGACAGACTGGATGAAGAAATTAAGAAAAAAAACTACCTAACTTAAATAAGAAAAAATCGTGTATCACCGTGACAAAGCACCGGTACATTGATCTGCTTTGGCTTCAGAAAAATTTAAATCTGTACATTACGAATTGCTCGCCCAGCCCCCGTATTCTCCATACCTGGTCCCCAACAATTATTATTTGAAAAGATGGCTCCAGGAAAATAGATTTTCCACAAATGAAGAAGCCATGTCAGAGACGGAAGCCTATTTTGAAGAGTTTGGCAAATCGTATTTTTTCAAGGGTATCCAGATGTTAGAGGATCGTCGAAGATTACGTTAAATAATAAAATTGATTTAAAATCAAAAAAACTGGTTTTTCATTGTTAGGCAACGTACTTTTCACTCCATGTAGTAATCTATAATATTAATAGGCTAGGCGATTTTTTGTGACTGATGTTTTGTTCTACCGTTTTATCCCGATTTTGACCAAACGTATATTATTTGAAAGGTATTTCTTTTTAGCCGATTTGCTGATTTACAGATTTTTAAATTTTTCCCTTTATCTTGAGTAAATTGCATTTAACACATACATAAAATTATACAATGCTATGTGTGTGTTTATTAAATTTGTTAATGTGTTTGTAATAAATATGTTTTTTTTTTGTGTTGATTTGTGAATTGTCTATAATTGATTAGCATACCTTTAGGGACTTTATTTAATGACAAAATAAAATTTCCTAGAATTTGCGCTCGAATTTCGAGGGCTGGAATCTACTAGTATAAATTAACAATCAAAACCATCAAAATACAAGCAAAATAACATACAATTTGTTAAAGGTTCCTGCGGACCTTTTCACTCTTTTAAGGCTAACGGGAGACTCACTAATCGGAGAGTTAAATTAAAATCCATTAAATTCTGACTGCACCACAAAAAAAAGTTATTCAAATCTGATTGAAGGTACATATTGATTGCAGCAGTAGAAAATTTTAACATCATCAGCGTATATAAGAAAAGAAAAAAAGCTTGGTCCCAAGTGGCTGCCTTGAGCAACACCAGAAGTACAGGTGAAATATTTAGAGCTTTTATTTTTAAATCGTACACTTTGCTATCTATTCGTGAGATATAACTTTATCCAATTTAAACTGCGATGTGTTAATCCAAGTAACTCCAACTTGAAAAGTAAAAGGTGATGGTTTATCTTCACAAATACCTTGAAGCATAATGACATAAGACATCAATAATAAATTTTTCAAAAAGTTGAGGAATTCAACTAAGTTTGGCAATACACCTATAATTTCAAATTTCTGATTTACTTCCATATTTGTTTAGTGGGATTACAAAAGAATCTCTCCAGAGCTTTGGAAAACATACACATTTTATTGATGCTTTATGCAATATGGCTAAAGGATTAGCTATAGGATTAACTACAATTTCTCAGGATACAACTAGGCACAGCGTCAAGACCATAATTATATGAACCGTTTACTTTTTGAAGACTCTTGAGAATGTCGAAAGTACCTATGGAAGGAAAACTTATTAGGATGGATTGTTTGAAACAGCAATATGTAAACAAAATATGTCTGTTTGTTATACCCTATACCAATATGTGGTTTGGGTATAATGAATTTGTGCTGCTGTTTGTAACTACCAAAATTTTTGACCAACACCCATCTTTCATTATACCGATCTTTTTCTGAGTCGATTTAGCGATGTCCGTCCATCCGTCCGTCCATCTGCGTGTCCATGTAGACTTTGTAATCAAACTACAGGTCGCAAATATGAATATATTTTAATTAAATTTGGCTTTCATCGGCCATAGGATGAACGGTATTGAAATTGGTGAAATTCGGTCCATGTTCAGACCTAGTCCCTATACAAATGACCCCCTATGAAATCGACTTAAATTGCCATAAGATCCAAATTATCATATAGATCTCGGTCAAATTGGGTTTGTGTGTATTTATTACATCTATTTATCATTTTCCCAAAAATAAACCCCATATGGCAATTCTTTGTGATAGCCCCCATATAAAGCTGCTTCCCGTTTTTCACTTAAATCTATTAAAAAACAAAAATATTGCACAGATTTTTCTCAAATTTGGTTTGTGCATATTTTTCAAAATATAAGTGACTTTACCAAATATAGTCAGGAATGGTCCATTTTTCGACCTAGTCCCCATATAAATATAGCATCCGGTATGAACTTTTTTATATCTGCAGCCAAAAAAATTAATAACAATGTCACTCAAATTTGGTTTATGCTTATTTTCTATATTCAATCAGTTGGACCGATGAGATAGGGTCTCTAAACCATGGTATAGGGGATCGTATAGTCGGTCTAGACCTACTATAATTTGCTCACTTCTTTTTGTTTGTTCTAGAATATGAATTTAAAGAAACACGAACATTATAGTCTACTCTATCTCACAAAAACACCCGAAAAACTAACAAAAAATGACATTACCTCTACTCATCTAACACTGTGCAATAAGAAAAAATATCCCGAATAAACACTCTGAAAGGATTTTGTAAAATTAGCTCTAATTAATTTTTTATAGCCTCTTAAAGTTACCTTATTTTTCCCCATTTTTTCATTAGGGTGAAAATAACATGTTAAAAGACTAATTTAGCTGGTGTTATATTGTGCCACGAAATCTGATATTATTCGTATTTTTTTTTTTTTTTTTTTTTAGTATGTCACATTGTGATGAGGGTAGATATCAGTTTGTCATTCCGTTTGAAACACATCAAAATATATATCTTATTAATTAATAAATTTGCTTTTAAAAAATTGTCTGAAGTGTTTTTATATATTTTATACAATAAATAACTACGCTATATAGCAGGCATTGGCAAATGCGGCCTCACGGGCCGCATGCGGCCCACGAACGAATCTTATGCGGCCCCATATAAATTTAAAAAAAATTACAAAATTTAATTTAGATTTAATTCAAAAATCAATGAAATGCAAACGACAGAGCATAACAATTTTTCTCTCTCGTTTTTATACCCTATACCACTATGTGGTTTGGGTATAATGACTTTGTGCTGCTGTTTGTAACAACCTAAAATATTTGACCTAGACCCATCTTTAATTATACCGATCGAATCAGAATCACTTTCTGATTTGATTTAACAATGTCCGTCCGTCCGTCCGTCCGTCCGTCTGTGTGTCCATGTAAACCTTGTAATCAAACTGCAGGTCGCAAATATGAATATATTTTGATAAAATTTGGTATATAAGCTTTTATCGGCCATGGGATGAACGCTATTGAAATTGGTGAGAATCGGTCCATGTTCAGACCTAGCCCCCATACAAATTACCCATATGAAATCGACATAAATTGCCATAACATCTAAATTGTCATATAGATCTTACTCAAATTGGGTTTGTATGCGTTCATTACATCCACTAATAAGTAGTCCAAAAATGATCCCTTTGACCCCATATAGAGCTGCTTTCCGATCTTCACTTATATCTATTAAAAAACAAAAATATTGCACTGATTCTTCTCAAATTTTGTTTGTATATATTTTTGCAAAATACAAGAGACTTTACCAAACATGATCAGGATCGGTCCATTTTTGGACCTAGTCCCTATATAGATATAGCATCCGATATGAACTTTTTCATATCTGCAGCCAAAAAAATTAATAAAAATCCCACTCAAATTTGGTTTTTGCTTATTTTCTATGTCCAGTTAGTTGGGCCTAAGAGATAAGGTTTCTAAACGCATGGTATAGGGTATCATATAGTCGGTCTAGACCGACTATAAATTTCTTACTTGTTTATATTTCATTATTTTCAGGGTTGTCAACTTTAAAATATCAAAAAGCACTTAACCGACAAAAATCGCATAATTTGAAAAAAAAAAGACAAGTAAGAAAATTATAGTCGGTCTAGACCGACTATAGGATACCTTATACCATGCGTTTAGAGACCCTAAATTTGAGTGGTATTTTTTTAAATTTTTTTGTCTGCAGATATGAAAAAGTTCATATCGGATGCTATATCTATATGGGGACTAGGCCCAAAAATGTACCGATCCTGACCATGTTTGGTAAGGTCTCTTGTATTTTGCAAAAATATATACAAACAAAATTTGAGAAGAATCAGTGCAATATTTTTGTTTTTTGATAGATTTAAGTGAAGATCGGGAAGCAGCTCTATATGGGGCCTATGACTAAGAGTTGTCCCATAGGGATCATTTTTGGACTACTGATTAATGGATGTAATAAACATATACAAACCCAATTTGACTAAGATTTATATGATAAATTTGGATCTTATGGCAATTTAAGTCGATTTCATAGGGGTCATTTGTATGGGGGCTAGGTCTGAACATGGACCGATTCTCACCAATTTCAATAGCGTTCATCCTATGGCCGATAGAAGCTTATATACAGAATTTCATCAAAATAGATTCATATTTGCGACATGCAATTTGATTACAAGCTTTACATGGACACACAGACGGATGGACGGACGGACGGACGGACGGACACCGTTAAATCGAATCAGATAGTGATTCTGATTCGATCGGTATAATTAAAGATGGGTGTAGGTCAAATATTTTTGGTAGTTACAAACAGCAGTATAGGGTATAAAAATGGAAAATATAGTGTTTATACCCTATACCACTATGTGGTTTGGGTATAATGACTTTGTGCTGCTGTTTGTAACTACCAAAAATATTTGACCTAGACCCATCTTTAATTATACCGATCGAATCAGAATCACTTTCTGAGTTGATTTAACAATGTCCGTCCGTCCGTCCGTCTGTGTGTCCATGTAAACCTTGTAATCAAACTGCAGGTCGCAAATATGAATATATTTTGATGAAATTTGGGATATTGAAATTGGTGAGAATCGGTCCATGTTCCGACCTAGCCCCCATACGAATTACCCCTATGAAATCGACATAAATTGCCATAAGACCACATTGTCATATAGATCTTACTCAAATTGGGTTTTGTATGCGTTCATTACGTCCATTAATGAGTAGTCCAAAAATGATCCCTTTGGCCCCATATAGAGCTGCTTCCCGATCTTCACTTAAATCTATTAAAAAACAAAAATATTGCACTGATTCTTCTCAGATTTTGTTTGTATATATTTTTGCAAAATACAAGAGACTTTACCAAACATGATCAGGATCGGTACATTTTTGGACCTAGTCCCCATATAGATATAGCATCCGATATGAACTTTTTCATATCTGCAGCCAAAAAAATTAATAAAAATCCCACCCAAATTTGTTTTTTGCTTATTTTCTATGTCCAGTTAGTTGGGCCTAAGAGATAGGGTCTCTGAACGCATGGTATAGGGTATCGTATAGTCGGTCTAGACCGACTATAATTTTCTTACTTGTTTATTTTTGCTTTTTTCAGTAAAAGCCCTGTTGTCCTGAATGCTTGGGGATGATAGCAGTCCCGATAATGAAATGTTTCATTAAAACTAGAAATTTTTTATCTTTCGGAACAGAAATTTTCTTCTTTCAATCCATTTATACTGTGAAGTAAAGCATTAACTGAATGTAATGGCAATGGATTTCTTATTTTGAATTAGAAAAGGTTCATGTCGCTAAAACCCCTCTCAACTTTAGCGTTTAAATAACAAAGCGACAAAAGTTTAATATCGAGATTAGCTACAGCTTCAAATGGATTTAAATCAGTGGCATCCTTATGTGATTTCACATCATTCCAAAATTCAATTGTGGATTCATAATTTTGCCATTTCATCAGGTGGATTATTTGCCAACCATTTTCAATACTCGACAAAATTTCAAAATTAGATTCGACTTGCGATGCTAACAGCAATTAAGAATTTGGTGTCACTGATGTTAAAAAAGCACTAAGCACTAACTCGAAAAATTTTCGCGTCAAAAATTTTAAAAAGCACTAATAATTCAATTGAACTTTAAAATTTTGTTTTTAAAAATTTAAAAACTAAAATTGGCATATTGGACGATTTTTTAATTGTATCTCATGTTCATATTATTAAAATTAACTGGTAATACTCAACATATATCGGTCCCGATTTTTACGTTTAAGGAATTAAAATGGCATGAACGAGCAATAAAAAAAGTAAGATAGGTGATGACAACAGAAAATTCCAGTCCGAATGGACACACAAATTCGGATTTGTTGAAAATAAGGGCATATCTATGTGCCTCATTTGCAAAATTACTGTACCACATAACAAACTTTACAATTTAAGTAGACACCATGAAAAATTTCATTCACAATTTGCCAAAGATTATCCCCTTAATACTAATCTTAGAGAGACTAAACTGAAGGCATTGCAGTCAAATATTGAAAAAGAACAGAACATTATTTCATCCTTTAGCCATGGAAATGACAGATTACTTGAAGCAAGTTACATAATAGCTTCGGATATTGCCCGTAATAAACGTCCTTATGGGGAAGCAGAGTTAAGAAAACACACTATGAAGAAGGTTATGAGCATTCTCGACCCTGATAACAAAAAGCTGCGTAAAGCGATAGATAGCTTTCTTTATCACGGCGCACAACCGAGCGTCGGATTGGAGATATCAGCACTTTTATTGAAACAAGTTTAAAAAACGATCTAAAAAATTCTGCAGCATTTAGTTTAGCTCTTGATGAATCCACAGCTGTTAGCAACGTTCCTCAATTGGCGATCTTCATTTGGTCTATATCAGTTGAATTTAATATCACTGAAGAAATGTTAGACCTTGTAGCTCTTTCTGAAACAACGCGAGGCATTGATATAAAAAATGCACTTTTCGAAGTAATTAACAAATATGAATTGCCACGAGATAAACTTATTAGTGTTGCCACAGATGGAGCAGCTGCAATGGTGGGTTTAAATCAAGGTTTGATTGGTCTTTTAAATAAAGATCCAGATATCCCACATTATCTACCAATTCACTGTACTATTCATCGGGAGCATCTTGTTTCAAAATTTTTTAAATATGAAAACATTTGGAAAGTTGTGGTAGAAATTGTAAATTTTATCAGAACAAACGCTAAAACTCATCGTCAGTTTAAAAATGTTATTATGGAGTTACAAGAAGTTGAGGAAAACAATGAGTTATCAAGCGATGTCACCATTTGGTCCATAGGGCGATGGCTATCCGTTTCTAATGTTTTGGATCGATTTGTTGAGCTGTTACCCACAATAAAGTTGTTCATAAAAGAAAAAGGAAAAATATATCAAGATCTGGAGAATGAAACTTGTATTTCAGATTTAATGTTATTTACTGACACAATGAACCATTTTAAATCGCTTAATCTGAGTTTACAATGCAAAGACAAAACAGTGCTTGATTTGTCACGATAATTGTTCGGCTTCGAAGCTAAACCTCTTTTGTTTATAAAAGACCGCGAATGTAAAAAATTTAAATTTTTCCTCTTTTAAAATTGAACGTAAATAATATACAAGACGATAAGCTGGAAGAATACATAAATAATTTAAAACAATTTCATGAAAATTTAAAATGTAGATTTGAGGATCTCAAACAACTTCAAGCAACATTCTCAGTTTTTGTAAACCCATTTTTGTGTGATGTCCTAAATGATGAATTTTTATTAATATAATTCTAAAAAGGTGCTGCTCGTTTATTTTCAATGTTTGGCACAACGTATTGTTGTGAATCTACACCATGAAAAATGTTAAAAACAAAAATCGTTCACGTTTAACAAATCAACATCTTACGGAAATCATTCGGACAACTTTGACAAACTACACACCTGATTTTAAAGAAATAAAAAATAAAAAAATTCTTCCTAATTTCTTTTTTATTTTTTGTTACCTATATTTTTATTTTATTTTTATACTAGCGGTCTTGC
Organism: Cordilura impudica; assembly: GCA_963682025.1. Classification (NCBI taxonomy): domain Eukaryota; kingdom Metazoa; phylum Arthropoda; class Insecta; order Diptera; family Scathophagidae; genus Cordilura; species Cordilura impudica. Next base: position 89,046,239 of record OY821518.1, on the reverse strand, counting down.
CCGGGATAAGAAGGCCTTTGACTTGAAAAATGGTTCACTATGCTTACCAGGCGCTGAGTACTTAGTCCCCAATTAACAAATTCCCCAAAAAATTGTATAGGCAGTAAATTTATTTTTTATTTCAATTAAAAATTTTTGATTTTTTAATTTAGAAGTTTTTTATAAGATGCTGCAGCAAAAATGCTTCAAAAATAAGTTGCGAAACCGCTTTAAGTTTTTTTTTTTTCAGTTTATTTATAAACATCAAATATAACGGAATGGTTCGCAAATTAAAGGAATCAAAACTTTTAGAAATTGAATTACTTCATTCAATAAGTGATCATCATTGAGCAGAGACGTCAAATTCAAGTTTCAGAAATGAAAGACTAATGCGACGTTAAATATTGTGTCGCAAGGTTTCTTTAAGCAACTGCTTATATTATGTGTGTGGCCTATTTTGATCAACAGGTAATTATTTCACATACGTAGATAAAATTTATCATACGACATTTCACTAAGCTGTGTTCCGCGAGCGAGTCGCGCCCGATTCCGCGTTTGGCAGCCACTTTTTAATCGCCAAAATATATTTTTCAGATCATTGCGATATTTTTGCTGAGCTGTGTTCCGCGAGCGCGTTGCGTCCGCATCCGTCGCGTCCGCGTCCACGTCCGCGCGCCTCGCGCCGCTTCCTCGCAGCTACTACCCGTTCTGCCGCTTAGTTCTCGTTAACTTATTTTAATTCCTAAAACATATTTTTTAGATCATTGCGATATTTTAGCTGAGCTGTGTTCCGCGAGCGCGTAGCTTCCGCGCAACGAAATGATGCTATTGAAAATAATACTCATTTTAAATGCATTTATTGTAGGACATATATTGAGAGCAGTATGCAAATGTTTACTAAAATAAATATTTAACAAAATTCATTAAATAAAAATATGCAAAAATTTAAGAATGAATTTGGGGAGTAAGTTCATTTTTTCTTTCGATTAAAAAAAAAAATGGGGAATTTGTTCATTTTTTTGGGTGCCTTTTTTAAGTTTGGGGAATTTGTTCACCGTGTAGTTATCTCCGTGTAAACCAAATTTCAGAGAAATCCGTTGAAAAGTACAAATTTGTATAGGGAAGAAATATACCACACAACAAAATGTGAATTTTATATGAAAATTGGGCGTAAAAGTAAGCGTGGTCGGTAAAAATCATATGGCGACCTTCCCTTGAATATGTACTCAATTTCGGAGAAAGTCATTGAAAAATAAAAGTTTGTATAGCAATCAAATAAAGAAACAAATAAAAGGAAAAAATAAGTTTTATATAGATAGAAGTTGGCGCAAAGTAGGCGTGGCCTGTTAGAAGCATATAGAGAGAGATCGTGTGATCAAATTTTAGACATCCCTTGAAAAATAAAAATTTCTATAGTGAACAAATATACCAAAAAACAGAAAATTAATTTTGTATAAATAGTGGGCGTATAAGTAGGCGTGGCCGGCAAGAATCATATGGCGACCTCTCTGGAGTACAGAGATCGTGTGTAGCAAGATTCAGAGAAATCCGTTAAAAAAAATTGTGTAGCGAACAAATGTACCAAAAAATAGAATATGAATTGTATACAAAAAGTGGGCGTAACAGTAAGCATGACCTGTACGAAGAATGTGTCGACCTTCCCTCGAGCAGAGAGATCGTGTGTACCAAATTTCAGAGAAATCGGTTGAAAAATAAAAATTTGTATAGCGAAAATATACCAAAAAAAAAGAAAACGAATTGTATACAAAAAGTGGGCGTAAAAGTAGGCGTGGCCGATAGGAAGTATACGGTGACTTAGGCTGGAGTACAGGGATCGTGTGTACCAAATTTCAGGGAAAACCGTTAACAACTAAAAATTTGCATAGCGAACAAATATACCAAAAAGCAGAAAATGAATTGTATATAAAAAGTGGGCGTAAAAGTAGGCGTGGCCGATATGAAGTATACGATGACCTAGGCTGGGGAACAGGGATCGTGTGTACCAAATCTCAGAGAAATTCGTAAACAAATAAAAATTTGTATAGCGAACAAATATGAATAAAACAGAAAAGGAATTTTACATAAAACGTGGGCGTAAAAGTAGGCGTGGCCGGTAAAAAGTATACGGCGACCTTTCCTGTGGTATATAGATCGTGTGTACAAAATTTCAGGGAAATCCGTTGAAAAATAAAAATTTGTATAGCGGTCAAACAAACAAACAAACAAATAAACAAACAAACAAACAAACAGAAAATGAATTTTATATATATAGATAATTCCTTTTTTTTATTTTATTTAAAATGAAATTCTTTGATCTCAAAAAATTTAAATATATAACATTATTTTTATAAATACTAATAATATTTCAGTATAATATTTATTTGTAATGTGTAAGAAATGAATTAATAAATTATATGTTTGTTTAAAAATTGTTTTTTATTTGCTTTTTTGTTTGAAAATGAATATTTGTACAGAAATAAACTAGTGCGGCCCACCGTTAGTAGGTGAAATTCCAAATTTGGCCCAACAAGCCATTTACGTGCCCACCCCTGCTATATAGTGATGTCTATTAAAGGTGTTCTGATTAAATTGATCGAATATTTATTTTAATTTGTTTTTAAATTGAGAATTGAACATTTTTTCTGCCATCTACGAGAGTAACGAATTTTTGTCCGTTTTTCTCTACATCGCTTAACGAAAAATGAGATAAATTGAATCAAAGCACGTTTGACAGACTTCTGTACAAATTGTTTTAGATTAAAACTTTCACTTATTCCATAATTGCCGCGCTTCTAAGTCAAGTGTTGTAGAACTTTTGTATGCATTATTTTTTAATTGCATTTACTCAAAATTTTTTCAAAAAGTTGCTTAACCTCGTTAAGGTGTGAAGCTGTCAAGGACGAGAGTTACGCTAATCACCAGCGTCTATTGGGGAACTGAAAAAAGAAATTAGTGCAGTCATCGGTAAAATCCAGCTCCATAATGTAGAAATTGTACTGAAAAATTGGGTTAAGATTAGGGGCTACTGTAAGGCCAGTCGAGGAAGTCATTTGGATGAGATAGAGTAGTTCAACGCTTAACCACAAGGATTGTACTTTCGAAATATAGTACGAGTATGTTAACAAATTTTAGCTTTTATCGATATTTTTTGATTATTTAAGTTTTAGCCGTGTTTTTCCGAAGCTCTCCCTTTGGCTTCAGGGTGGCAACTCGGAGTGCAACACGCGACATGTCTTTTCACTTTCTTGACGAAATAAAAAAAAATTTTTGTTTATTTTTCTTTTATTACACTGTGGAACATTTTTGGGATTATTGTCTGGGGGGTGAGAAATTCCAAGTCAGGGTGATGCTACTAGGTCAGTATAGTAAAACCCTCAAAGGGTTTGGCGTTCGTATGTGTCAGTTTTTTTATATGACCTTTTAAATTTTTTCCTTATATTGATGTTTTTTTGCTTAGTTGTAACATTTTGGCAAAAACGTAGTTTAACATAACTCGAGAACCACTTGTCCGATTTTGATGAAACAAACTCAAAAAAATTTAGAATTACAATTTCTTTAATCCGTTTATATAACGTTTTTCTTTATAATCAACAGTTTTGCCGGTAAAAATAAATTTGTGGAGAAAACAAAATATTTTTTTGCCTAAAAATTAAAAATTTTTTTTTTAAATTCATAAAAAATCCAAAACGGAAAAAAGGATCAAGTGTTATTAATTTCACGCAAAGTCACATAACCTATAAACAAAATGCGACATAGATCATAGAAATCGATTAACGCGTTCTGCTTTTATTTACAATTAAGTGAAGGTATCCCATTTTGACAAGAATATTGATATTTGTTTTTATTCAAAAAAGTGTCATTTATTATCGCCTTTTTTATAAATTTTATTTTTATTTATTTTAATAAATATTGCCTAGACTTTTTCGATGGTGGTTTTTCGGGACTAGTGGCATCGCATTCATCGCTATCATCAGTTTCTGAACCACACATAATGTCAATGTGTGACTCCACTGTTGGCCCTTCTGCATCTCCTGAAAATTCTTTATCATCAAGATCATCCTTGTCTTGCCACACAAGCTTACTCCACCAGCAAATTTCCGCAATTATTGCACTCGGCGACTTTTTGCCTCTATATCTGTAAGTTTTTGTTTTATTAAAATGAGTTTGAAAAAATAAAAAATCAGTATTACCTCATTTCAAATGGCATAGCAACTTGATGATAGCGTTCACCTTGTTCATCAGATTCGGTAGCCAATTGTTTGCTGAAGTAGTCCAGATGATGATGTAAATAATGGATTTTCAAGGACATGTGGACACCAATTTCCGAGAATGCTCTTAACATCCTTGCGAAAGAAACATCGTAGTTGTTAGAACGATGCTTTCCCAACAAGCCTTCTATTACTTCTTTGATTGCCTTCCATGCATTCAATTCAGCGTCAATCAGAAGATTGTTGAATGCGTCACTTTTAATCAGCTTTCGTATATCTGGACCATTTAGTACGCCTGATTGGAAAAAATTAATTTGTTAAGATGGAAAATCATGGGAAATGAATGTGATGTTATAACTTACCTTCTTTAATTTTACTTTCGCTGAGTCTCGGGTAAATTAGTTTCAAACACAAGAAAACTTCATCTCTTTTGGCGACAGTTTTGATAAAATTCTTAACAATTCCAAGTTTAATATGCAGTGGAGGCAGCAATATCTTCTCCTTCGGCACTAGAGGCTCACGAATAATATTGGCCGTTTGTAACCTGCTGTGCTCTCTGAGTTTCCATCCGTGGCATGCATATTGGTCACCGGAAAATCGTGTGTCCCAATCGCACAAAAAGCACATATATTTTATATAGCCGCTTTGAAGACCGCAAAGCATTGCTACAACTTTTAAATCGCAGCATATGCGCCACATATGTTTGGCGTAGTTAACCATTTTTAAAATATTTTCCAGTGCATCATATGTTTCTTTCGTTTCTGTACTATAGGCGATTGGAACTGAAGGTTTTTTATTGGTCTTATGCAGTAAAACCGCCTTCAAGCTGAGTTTTGAACTGTCAATAAATAATCTCCAGTCATCTGCTTCATATTTTATTTCCATTGCGTCCATCAATTTTCCTACATCCGGGCAATATGCAGAAGTTTTTTCATCATTCACAAGGAATAAACTTTGGAGTGCTGCTTGACGACTTCGATAAGCTGTGACTTTCACACCGGGTGCCAACAAATTGTTTGATTTCAAAATGGAAGCCAGCTCTTCCGATTTATGCTGTGTTAATTCCAACTTGGCAACAATTGAATCAAGCTTATTTTGATTTATTAAAATTGGCTCATTGGATACTGATGGGTCATATGGGGGATCATCATGTGCATGATATGTCGGAGCAGTCGTAGAAGAGAAAATATCTGGGTTAGAAGCTTTTGGCACAGGAATTTGGTCCGAATGAGGCACTTGCAACACCAACGTAACTATACGATTTTCTTATCCTTTTTGCGGCTCCTTTAATCGCACCTGCATAGCAATTCAATGGATTGTGACCTTCGCCAGGATTAGTCCAAGTCATTGGGATACCGAATGGCATACTTTCACGTCTTCTATTTTTCCAATCCATTAGACGGTTGTAGCAGCTTTTACACACTATATTTGGTACCCAATTTTCGTTCACTATAACATTTTGGTTGAAGTACATCTCGTATGTTTGAACAAAATCAGTACTGAAATTTCCCCTTTTTTTATGTGTTGAGACATATTGACCACAGCAGTAGCAAAAGCTATTCATATCTGGCTTGCACAGTTCCATATTCTGTTCACTTTTGTTCACTTTTAAAAAACTGGAGAAAAATCACTTTTACTGTTCGCGTTCGTCGGCACTTGTTGAATGACAAAAATCACATAACCAGTGTGAGAAAGAGAAGAAGTATAATGACAATGCATGTTTTATGTGAACATTACAGAACCAGTGTTGCCACATCAATATTTCTCTTTTAGTACAGTAGAAAAATATGAGAGAGTTCGGCTTGTGAGTGTCAATGTTTTCTCCAAATAATGTTGTGCATATCTGGAGCAAATTTTTGAAATTCATACATTTACCTAATTGTGAATAAATGAGAAACGCATGCATCGATTTTCATTTTCCAATCCATTTTGGATTTTTTATGAATTTAAAAAAAAAAAAATATTTAAATTTTTAGGCAAAAAATTCTTTTTTCCCTTCATACATTTATTTTTAACTTCGAAAGTGTTACACATATAGGAAAACGGTATAGAAACAGATTAGAGAAATTGTAATTCTTAATTTTTCTAAATTTGTTTCATCAAAATCGTACAAGTGGTTCTCGAGTTATGTTAAACTACGTTTTTGCCAAAATGTTACAACTAAGCGAAAAAACATCAAGATAAGGAAAAAATTTAAAAGGTCATAAAAAAAAACTGACACATACGAACGCCAAACCCTTTGAGGGTTTTACTATACTGACCTAGTACCATCACCCTGACTTGGAATTTCTCACCCCCCAGATTGGCTGTTGTACTGTGTTATTATTTAATATTTTTTTTTTCTCGATAAGAATATTTATTTATAAATTACATTTTTGATAAATAAAAATAATATTTTTTTATTTGTTTTTGGTGTTTCAAAGTCTACAAAAGGTTCTCATTAGTGCTGTTTCTTAAATTAGTTAATAGCTGGTTGGTCCTCCTTTTAAATAGTCATCTCTTTTGCTTCTTTTTGGCATGGAGAACGCCAGTTTTTGTGTACTCTGCCGATACCTTTCGCCATTTAGCCCTTAACATTGTTTTTAGTTGCGAGATAGACTATGGATTTGCTTTTTGTATTTGTTGTTCCAAATAGGCCCGTAAATACTCAATTACTTTAAGTCAGGAGAGTACCTTTATCTAGCAACTATTCTTTAATCAACAATGCAATATGTTTCGCATCATTGTCGCGAAAAAAGACGTAGCCTCCTTCCAGGTGGAGTATACAAACGGGGTTTTAATATTCTTTCAATTTTCCTACATCATTTGCGGACATGCAGCCCCAAGCCATGACTGATCCGTATAGCCAGTAAGTTCTTTGGTGCACAAGCCAAACTGGGCCTTTTCCAAACTTTCAATATACCGTAACTTCCAAAAACATTGAAGTTGTATTCATCTGTGAATAAAACGCGCTCCCAGACTTTTCATACATCTTTGCACGCTTTAGTCTTAACTTGGCTAACAAATGACTTTTTCCTGGCAAGGTGAAAACATAAATTGTTCCCCTTTAAACATTGACTAATAGTTCCAGGATAAATGTTGATTCCATTAGTCAGTTTTGCAGCACTCATCTGGAATTTCTGGTGACATTTCCTTTCAGTTCGCTTATCCGGCTTTCTTGGACGGCTCGTTTGGGGAGCACTGGCATATGTCCCAGTGGCATTATAATTTTTAAGTATATAAATATATGTGTATTTGGATAAATTGAACACTTTTATACCATTTTATAATGTAGTGAAAAAAGATAGAAAAATTAAAACTTTTCGACATTTTAAAAATTTTAAGCCAGTAGATGCAGTTTTTTTTTTTTTTTTTTTTTGGGTTAGTTTGTTTTACACTTTTTTCTCCGAGTATATAACTGTGCAGGAAAACTTCCAAAATTCCAATTAGTTACTAAGATAGCCGTGAGAAAAAGTGCATGTTCTTTGCAAAAATTAAGTTTTAGCCAAAATATACATGAGGCCATAAAATAAGTATTATAAAATATGTTAGTTTTTATGTATTGTCGATCTCTTGTCGGTTCGAGATCATGTATACATTTTCTAATACTAGAAAAGATAATACTTTATGCAATGTAAGAGAAATTTGGAAAAAATTGAAGACAGCGCTAGATGGAGTAGCTACTTTCGAACAAAGCGACTTGTTCATCTTCAGCATCCTTCTGCCTATTGCTTCAACTCATGCTTAATCAACTATTTAACTCAACATTAGAAAGAAAAGAACATGAGAAATGTTTTTTCTTTCTTTTCATACGAGAGTTAGAACGAACAAGCAGAGTTTTTTCCAATTTATAGCTTTCTCTACATTAACATCGCTTTGATCAATTACAAATCTCGTAATGTGAAAAAAGCTCTTTTATTTTGCCAACCGTCCCATAGATGGGAACTGTAATGGCATGTGAAATCTTAACAGATTTATCACAATTGCATTGGACCATCTAGCGCTGTCTTCAATTTTTTCCAAATTTCTCTTACATTGCATAAAGTATTATCTTTTCTAGTATTAGAAAATGTATACATGATCTCGATCCGAACTATAACTAACTAATTAGTATTATTAAATATTTTCAAAAAAATCTAACTTGATCCTATAAAAAGTCGGCCAAAGAACTAAAGATCTGCCGTCAAACTGTTTCCAATGTTATTAGAAACTAAAGGGTGATTTTTTAGCTATTATCTTTTTGGCAACACTGGTTTAAACAGCTAACGCACGTTTCGTGTTTTGTTTCATTGTCAAACATCTTCAGTTTGGTCTATAATTTAACCATGAATCGTCTTACAAATGAACAACGCTTGCAAGTTATTGAATTTTATTATCAAAATGCGTGCTCTGTTAAGAAAGTTCATCGCGCGCTTCTTCCATTTTATGGTCAGTTTAATCGACCCACTGAAGCGGCTATTCGGGCGGCTATTTCGCAGCCTCCGGGTTAGAATTTTTATGGTGCTAATGATCAAGGAAATCTCAAAGATAAGTTTAGGAACCAAGAGCACACAAAATTAAAAAAACAAGTTCCTGGTATGACAAGCAATATGCAGTTGCGATAAAAGAAGCAAGTCGTTTGTTACAACGGGCTCTATGAATACCAAAATTTATTTTAAAGAGTGGTTGCAAAGAACACTGCTTTCTTTTATGAGCTAACTCAACATGGCCAGATATTTTGGTCCGATTTGGTATCCTGTCACTACGGCAAGAAAACTCTTGAGTGGTACAAGAACAACAACTTCGTTTTTGTTGCAAGGGAGACAAATCCTCCAAACTGTCCGGAGTTTAGGCCAGTAGAACACGAGTTGAAGAGCATAAAAAAGTGTGCGAAAATGTGGAAGATTTTAAACGGAGTTGGACTACTTGTTCCAAAAAAGTGACAAAACCACTATAAGATCCCTGATGGAAGAATTTCCGCAAAAAGTCCATTAGTTCATATTTAGGGAGTTGAACGATAAAAATTATATTTTTTCAACATAACTTCATTTAAATAATAAAAAAAAAAAAAACTCTATGTTCAATGTTTCCATATTATTACATTTTGTCTGTTCCAAATTAGAGTATCCTTCTTTCATATGCAGTCCCAATGCTACACATTAAAAGTGTTGAAAGAATACAGGTGAAATTCGTTAAGTTTACATTTTTCTTTTTAACCTTTTCTAATCCGTTTACATCTTATGGTTATCTGTGAAATCTTCGGAAGTCCGTAGGAATATATATTTGTGGTTTAATTGATTTGTCAGATTTACTGCATTTTATTAAATTTATGGTACCTCAACGAAATTTGAGGAAACGTGTTTTGTTTCATATTGATTTTGATAGGACTGAATATGCCCTCAATGAACCACTTACTAAATCCATGAAATTATTCAATAACCATTGTAATAATTTAGATATAAGTTATGTAAAGGGTGATTTTTTAGCTATTATCTTTTTGGCAACACTGGTTTAAACAGCTGACGCAAGTTTCGTGTTTTGTTTCATTGTCGAACTTCTTCAGTTTGGTCTATAATTTAACCATGAATCGTCTTACAAACGAACAACGCTTGCAAGTTATTGAATTTTATTATCAAAATGCGTGCTCTGTTAAGAAAGTTCATCGCGCGCTTCTTCCATTTTATGGTCAATTTAATCGACCCACTGAAGCGGCTATTCAGGCTATTGTGACTAAATTTCGCACCAAATTTACATTGTTGGACATTAAACCACCAACACGCTTACGTAGAGTGCGAACTGATGAAAATATCGCAGTTGTATCGGCCAGTGTTAATGATGACCATCAATTATCGATTCGTCGCCGTTCGCAGCAATTGGGCCTCTGTTACTCAACAACGTGGAAAATTTTGCGGAAGGATTTAGGTGTGAAGCCTTTCAAAATACAGCTGGTGCAAGAATTGAAGCCGAACGACCTACCGCAACTTAGAATTTTTGGTGAATGGGCTGTTGGAAAGTTGGCCGAAGATCCACTTTTTTACCAAAAAATTGTGTTCAGCGACGAAGCTCATTTTTGGCTCAATGGGTACGTAAATAAGCAGAATTGCCGATTTTGGAGTGAATATCAGCCAGAAGAATTGCTGCACAGTTTGATGCGGTTTATGGGCTGGTGGCATCATTTGACCGTACTTCTTCAAAGATGATGCGAATCGTAACGTAACTGTGAATGGTGAGCGCTACTGAGAGATGATATCCAACTTTTTTTTGCCCAAAATACAAGAGCTTGACTTGTATGAGATGTGGATTCAACAAGACGGTGCCACATGCCACACAGCACGCGCAACAATGGACTTATTGAGAGGCGAGTTCGGTGAACATTTTATTTCACGTTCGGGACCGGTCAATTGGCCGCCTAGATCGTGCGATTTAACGCCTTTAGACTATTTTTTGTGGGGCTATGTTAAAGCTCATGTCAGAGCTTCAATTGACGCATTGGAAGACAACATTGAAGCATTTATTCGTGAGATACCGGCCGAAATGTTGGAAAGAGTATGCCAAAATTGGACTAAGCGGATGGACCATTTGAGGCGTAGTCACGGTCAACATTTGCATGAAATAATCTTCAAACATTAAATTATATGGACCGTACTATCGATTCAAATAAAGATTTCATGCATTTTTCTGAATTTTATGTGTTTTTTTTTTTTTTTGGAAAACTTTCCTATAGCTCTTAAAAAATCACCCTTTATTGCGAGAATTTTGTCATTGATAGGAAACATGATGATGTTTTTGAGGCCAAGAAAATAAGAAGCGTATTGAAAAGATCTCCCAACACATCTAATGAAAGCTAATGAAAGACTAGAAACACACAAATACCAAAAAGTTCAAGACAGGATCGTTTTAAAAAATTTTGAGGCCAAAAAACATAGCACGGAACTTGTAATCATGTTTCATAAAAAATACTCCTGCCGCATAGTGAACGACGAAACGTATGTACGGGCAGGTTTTTCGCAGCCTCCGGGTTAGAATTTTTATGGTGTTAATGATCAAGGAAATGTTGTTTAGGAACCAAAAGCACACAAAATTTAAAAAAAGTTCCTGGTATGACAAGCAATATGCAGTTGCGATAAAAGAAGGCGTTTGTGACAATGGGCTCTATAAATACCGAAATTTATTTTGAGAAGTGGTTGCAAAGAACACTGCTTTCTTTCATGAGCTAACACAACATGGCCAGATATTTTGGCCCGATTTGGTATCCTGTCCCTACGGCAAGAAAGTTCTTGAGTGGTATAAGAACAAAAACTTGGTTTTTGTTCCAAGGAAGGCAAATCCTCCAAACTATCCGGAGTTTCGGCCAGTGAAACGGGCAGATTTTGAACGGAGTTGAACTACCTGTTCCAAAAAAAAGACATAAACCACCATAAAATCCCTGGTGGAAGAGTTTCCGGAAAAAGCCTATTAGTTCATATTTAGTGAGTTGAACAATAAAAATTATATTTTTTTAAGCTTTAATTTAACTTCATTTAAATAAAAAAAAATAAAACTCTTGGTTCAATGTATCCCTATTATTACATTTTGTCCGTTCCAAACTAAAGTATCCTTCTTTCAATTGGAGTCCCAATGCTAATATACACATTAAACGTGTTGAAAGAATACAGATGAAATTCGTTAAGTTTACATTTTCGTTTTTAAAGTTTTCTAATCCGCTCAGATCTTATGAAAATAGATGTCTTTGGTTATCTGTGAAATCCTTGGAAGTTCGTATGAATATCTCTTCAGTATTGTTTTTATATTTATTTTTTTTTTTTTAATTAAGCAACACTCAGGGGATGCTCCCTACAGATGCAGTGCATTGTGTTGATCTCAGGAAAATAGGTTAAGGAGGAAAGTAGTGTGTTCATTTTTTTTTTTTTTTTTTTGCAGCGACAGACCAAAGCCTCTGGTGGGAGTCGAACCCACGACCCCTCACATGATAGGCGAGCACGCCACCTACTCACCTACCGGGGCGCTTAAATGGCATTATTTGTGGTTTAATTGCTTGTCCAGATTTACTACATTTAATTAAATTTATGGTACCTCAACGAAATTTGGGACAGGTGTTTTGTTTCATATTGATTTTCATAGCACTGAATATGCACTTAATGAGCCATGAGATTATTCAATAACCATTGTAATAATTTATATATAAGTTTTGTAAATACTAAATTTAAGAACCAATTAAATAAATTGTTGTAGATAATTTATTTGTTAGATATAAGTTGCTAGTCTGTAATTAATTGTATCCATAGACTGAAATAAAGATATAATAATAAAGAGATTTTTTCGATCTCACTCCTTATTAAATAGTAAAACATTAGATTATTCCCATTATAACTGTAAACTCCACACTTTTGGAATATAAATATCAACAAATTAGGGTTCTCGTAAACCAACTACAGTAAAATTATATATTTTTTGTTTCCTTTAAGCATTTTTCTTATTATTATAAGCTACTGATTTCACCTTCCAAATATCATCAGAATCTAACAAAATTTATTTAAATTAATACAAATTTTGTGGTCGTGTCTAAACTTTTGTGGCATAGTGTACATCATTTAACAAATTGATACTTCTTGATAAGTTATTTTTATATGTTTTTTAAACTGTTTTATTTGTCTTAAATTTTATTAGAAAAACTTCCATCTTAAATCCTTATAATCAAATTATATGGGTCTTAATGTTAAGGCTGTAGACTGTGCAATAAAATTGTTTAATGTGAAACTTTAGAAACCTCCCCAAGTGTCGCAGACCATAATAGCAGCAGTACAAAACAAAAAATCAAAAATTTTTTGTTATTAAAATTAGTGAAAATAATGAAAGGAAGGAATATCGAGTTGAATTAAAAAACCTAAGAATATGCATGTTCCAATAGCTTTAAAGCACCTGCAAATCATAAAAAACAAAATTAATTTCTATTTAAGTGATCGAAAAGTATTATTTTAATTTCTATAGAAAATTAAGCTATCAAATTTTAATAGTTCAAATTTAATATAATTTTGCAATGCACACATGTGCCTCTATTTTCGGAAAATCTTAAAAAAAACATCATATTATTCATTATTCAGCGCTTACAAAGAAAGCGTGGGATTAACATTAATTAAGAGATTAACATTAATTTAACATTTCTTAATGTTCATCGCATCCGGTACACAATTTTTGAGATAATTTTTTTTTTTTTTTTGTGAAGTGTGAAGAGGGTTGAACAATTTTTTTAATGCGGCTTAAAATATGGGTAGATTTTCATAAAATTTGCTTTATGTATTTATTTTTTATGTGTAATATATAAAACATATGTATATAACATAATATATATAATATATATAAGATATTTTAATCTATTTCTTTCTAAGATATTTTAATCTAAAATAAAAAAAAATATTGTAGTTTGCAACTTTCTTCTTGTAATTAACCAATAAACCAAATTTTATTGATATTGGGGATGTACTTTTACCTACATTCATGGAAAAGTTCATAATTTATATAATAATTATAAGGGACCAAAAAATGGTCCGATAGAGATCATGTTTAATGATATCCCTTAGGTGTTGCAAAATCATACAGAAACCAAATTTAAATATGTCATACTTGTTAGCAGAGATGCGGAGCAGAAGCCCGTAGCAACAGAGCTGAGCATATTTAATAGCCCGCACTCTGAGCTAGAACCGAAGCCAAAAAATTGACCAAGAGTAGAGAGTACAGAGTATCAAAAATCTTAAAATTTCAATATTTTTTCTATATTAAATCTTTTTTTTTTATTATTATTAAAATTCAATTTTTCCTGACATCAAATTAAGTGAAGTACTTTTAATTGAATTGTTTGTTTTCCTTACAATTTTCAACTTAAAAATTTACTTCTTAAAACAATTTTTTTCAGATGAAAATTTTTTGTTTAAATTCACAAAAAAAAAGTATTTAACATAAAAACGTATGTCATCGATACATAAGATGAACCAGACAAAAGAAACGTAAATAAATTAATAACACAATAACAGAGTAAATATTTATTATGTCTAATCCAATATTATTTTGCATTTTTTGCACTACGTCGTTAGTGCTGCAAATTAATTTAATAAACATAATTATAATAATTATAATACATCATTAATAAAACTAATTACTATGTATAAATTTTCCTTTTTTTGATGAAGCAAATTTCTGTGGTTTTCTGGAATAACCGCGTATGTCCATTTTTGGCAATTTTGAGTTAACGAAAAAATATATAAAAAATTTATTAATTTTTAACGCTCTTTACATGTGTTCAATTTTTTTTTTTTAATATTAACCATTTTTGAGTTTTTTCTTTAAATAACGACGTAACTTAAATGTTTATTAAATTAATTTGCAGCACTAACAACGTATGTCAACCTACGTTTGATCGCTGACAAATTATTTTCTCAGAAAACGACACATAGCGACATACGTTGTTATTAATGCAAAAAATGCAAAATAATATTGGATTAGTTTTCAGTTTATAACAACTTGTAAAAACTTCTGTGTTTATTTCTGTTATTTGTTGTCACTATTATTCTTGATACGTTGTTATATTCTCATACTAAGTCCCGTTAACTTTTTGTTGACGAACAAAAAATCTATTTTTCAAGCAACAACAACTTATGTCTACATAGATGGTTGCATTGGTAGTTTCCTTTTTCAAAGAAAACGACGTTTGTCGACATAAGTTGTTTTATCTGCACACACTTTAAGTGTAATTTACATATTGTTTTTTCGTCCTTCTCTAGGATCTATTCCTCTGAAGATTTATGACTCAAAATTTTATAAAAAGTATTTATTGCCCATATCTACAGGACTGTTAAATAAAAAGCTCTAAAATCTTTATATCGAACCCATAATTTTAAATATAACGTTTTTTGGCTTCCCTGAACATTTTGATTTTATGACATACGCGGTTATTCAGAAAATCACAGATTTATCAATAATATCATCAAACTTGATCATTTTAAATTTTTCTCTTTCCATACTTAAAAATGTTAGGTCACTTGTCAAAATTAATTTTAATTTGCTGAATGTACGTTCGCAGCTAGCAATTGATACTGAGATAGTCAGGAGTATTTGAAGTGTCACTCTCAGGTTTGGAAAAACATCTTCTCCATATGAGATTATAAAAGTAAGAAATTCTAATGGAGATTTAGTTTCAATTGATTTTATACTGCGCAGTAACATTTTGCAGTCACATATTTCGAGTTCTATTCCACTGAAACCTGTATTATAAAATTCACCCAAAATTTTTAAAATTTTTTTCGAGGTCTGATCACCATTATCCTTGTTTAGTTAAACTTCAACGTCTAGTAGAAATCCAAATTTGAAATTAATCGTATAAATCGTGTATATATTTCTTGTTTGATACGTTCAAGAACGCTTCTCATATCGCGAGAAATTTCACTTTTTGCGGAAAGACCAACATCTCTAGCCAATTCTGCGGGCATTTTTCACAAAGAGATTTCGATGGCCTCTTCACAGAGCTTGTCTCAAACTTCGGCTAGTGAAGTCGCTAATGATTCAAGACAATGGAACGCTTCTCTAAGCTGCAAACGATTAATCCTCCTTAAGATTTAATACCGGAAATGAATTAAAGTTATGAAACTAAAAGCTAATATATTTTGCAACATAATTGTAGCTTCACTTCTGGTGTTACTTGTAGTAGTAGTGCCCTCTGCCAATTTTTCTAATAGTTCTACTATATTCTCTAGCCCATCGATGATAACGCTAACCGCTTGTATTCTGGCGCTTCATCGTGTTTCAGATTCACGTTTGACAGTTTTTGTTAAAGGATTTTTTAATAAATTCCCATGGTAACGCTGAACGTGAGAAAAAGAGATATATGTTTTCAATTATTCCAAAACATGTCACAACGATTGAATCTTGTTTAGCTGCTATAATTCCTACTAAATTCGATTAATGGTTCTCACAATTTACGAATAATGCTTTATGATTTTTTTATACCCTATACCACTATGTGGTTTGGGTATAATGACTTTGTGCTGCTGTTTGTAACAACCAAAAATATTCGTCCTAGACCCATTTTTAATTATACCGATCGACTCAGAATCACTTTCTGTGTCGATTTAGCGATGTCCGTCCATCCGTCCGTCCGTCTGTGTGTCCATGTAAACCTTGTAATCAATCTACAGGTCGCAAATATGACATATTTTGATCAAATTTGGTATATAAGCTTTTATCAGCCATAGGATGAACGCTATTCGTGAGAATCGGTCCATGTTCAGACCTAGCCCCCATACAAATGACCCCTATGAAATCGACTTAAATTGCCATCTGATCCAAATTATCATTTAAATCTTAGTCAAAATGGGTTTGTATGTGATTATTACATCCATTAATCAATAGTCCAAAAATGATCCCTATGGGACAACTCTTAGTCATAGGCCCCATATAGAGCTGCTTCCCGATCTTCACTTAAATCTATCAAAAAACAAAAATATTGCACTGATTCTTCTCAAATTTTGTTTGTACATATTTTTGCAAAATACAAGAGACCTTACCAAACATGGTCAGGATCGGTCCATTTTTGGGCCTAGTCCCCATATAGATATAGCATCCGATATGAACTTTTTCATATCTGCAGCCAAACAAATTAAAAAAAATCCCACTCAAATTTGGTTTATGCTTATTTTCTATAACCAGTTAGTTGAGTCTAAGAGATAGGGTCTCTAAACGCATGGTATAGGGTATCGTATAGTCGGTCTAGACCGACTATAATTTTCTTACTTGTTTTTTTTTCAATTATTCTGCTGAACAGATGTGTGACGTGCCATCACGCTAGCATTATCGTAACATTGTGATTTGCAGTTTGTTAATGAAATTTCATCGGAATTTAATTTATCTAAAATTGTATCTTAGATCGTGGTGCATCTTTAGCATGTATTTCAATAAAACCCAAAAAAGATTTTTTGATGACAAATATGAGAAAGTTTTTGGGGTTTCTGTGACATGTTTAAGATGATTTGCTAGTAGCGGATGAAACTGATCTAAGTCTAAGTAAAGATAATAGATTTCTTATATTTGGATCATCTTGAAGTGCTAGTTTTTCAATATGGACACGTAAAGGAAGATTTTGTATAATTAAATACCTCTTGCAAGCTAATATTCTTTGCAATATATTTCGTCACCGTTGTTTTTCGGACTGAATGTTCGCATCCAATGATATAGCAATACCCGTTCTACTTATTAAGTCGTAAGTGATTCATTATTTTTTTGGTGAATATAATAACTTCAGTTCCTTCCTCTTCATTACCGATCCGTCGAGAAAGCCAAGATTTTGGCGTTAGATGATTAGTTTCTGTTGTTGCTGCATTTAAACTGTCTTCGTTTTGAAATGTCCAAGATCCACGAATAATCTTGTCTTTTCGAAGTTGGTTCGATAGTATAGGAAGATTGTTGCTAAATTTTAAATAAGCAACATCTTTGAACTCTAGAACGTCCGGAATTCCAGCAAGTGTTTCTATTGTCTTTTCTGTGCTTTTTATCAGATGTGAAAATGGATTTATCATTTCTGATATACTTGGGCCACCTTCTTCAGTGTCTTGTATTTGTTTAGTTGTAGTATTAGTATATAAAAGTTTAGCAGCAGTAGGTGTACAACCTGAATCTGGTTATGACTATGAATCTGATTTTACATCTTCATCCTTTTTATCTTCTGGATTTTCTTTTTGCGATTTTTTTCCTAAGTATGATTCCATTATTACTCTAGATTTCAGAGATTCTTTTTCATGCTGTAGTTTTCTCTTCCGATTCTGGGAACCGCTTAGTTTTTTTTCTGGCGTTGACAAAAACAATCAACCACTGAACCAAACATGAACATTATTAAAACAGTAAATAAATATACAAAACTAAACACCGACATAAGCTACAACTAAATATACACACGCAACCACACATTAAAAGAACCAACCAACCAGTGAGTTAAAATGTATATTTATACAATAATGATTTTTTAATTCTCACTTGGTTAATAAATTTAATTGGATAATAAGGCAGTGTTGACCTGAGTGAAAGAAGTAAAGTTTCGATACGAAACGACGTGCGGACACATTACTGAAAAGTAAACTATCCATTTTTAAAGGCGGTCGGTACCGGTTGTCATACATATTACTCCAGCGGCTTAACGGCTGTCTGCTCCCGATTACTTCAGCGGCTTAACGGCTGTCTGCTCCCGATTACTCCAGCGGCTTCGCGGCTGTCTGCTCCCGATTACTCCAGCGGCTTAACGGCTGTCTGCTCCCGATTAATCCAGCGGCTTCACGGCTGTCTGCTCCCGATTACCCCAGCGGCTTAACGGCTGTCTACTCCCGATTACTCCAGCGGCTTCCCGGCTGCCTGCTCCCGATTGCCGTCGATCCTGACAAGGCTATAGCTGTCATCAACCGAGCCACCATCAACGACGAAGCTATTACCGTCACCTGCCGGACGTTTAACGTTGCCGAAGTTGGACTCGCACCCAACTGGGCCACCAGGTCTTACGAAGTTATTGCCGTCGCTTGTCGAACGATCGATCCGGCCGAAGCTATTACTGCCGACAACTTAGCCACCATCACTGACGAGTTTATTGTCGTCGCTCGCCGAACGATCGATCCTGCCGAAGCTATTGCTGCCGACAACTGAGCCACCAGCACCGACCAACTTGTTGCCGTCGCTTGTCGAACGATCGATCCGGCCGAATTATTGCTGCCGACAACTTAGCCACCGTCACTGACGAGTTTATTGTCGTTGCCGAAGCCATTGCTGCCGACAACTGAGCCATCATCATTGACGAAGTTCTTGCCGTCGCTTGTCAACCGATTGATCCGGCCGAAGCTATTGGTGCAGACAACTTAGCCACCATTACTGACGAGCTTATTGTCGTCGCTTGCCCAACGATCGGCCCTGCCGAAGCTGTTGCTACCGACAACTTAGCCACCATTACTGACGAATCTATTGTTGTCGCTTGCTGAACGGCCAATTCTTGCCGAAGCTGTCACCGTCGCTTGACGAGCAACCAATATTGTCGTCAACCACAGTACCATCATTGTCTAAGCTATTGCCGTCACCACCGTCATCTGCCGAGCGACCCATATTGCCGAAGTCATCACCACCATCTACCGAATCACCGATATTGCCAAAGTCATCGCCGCCAACTACCGAGCCATCAATATTGCCGAAGCTATCGTTACCACTCACCGAGCAGCAAATATTGCCGAAGCTATTACCGCCGCCTACTCTACTAGCGATTTTGCCGACGACGATCACCTATATCATCAACGATTGCTGTCATTTGTGTTAAACCGAAGAGGGATAAGACTTAACGCGTTTCTTTGCATAAGGTTTGAGGGTCCTTAAGCTGACCCTGGACAGGCCTGATTTACCCCAGCCATTGAATAAAATCCCGTTACAACATTATAATTTATGCTACCATTAAACTTGTAACATAAGTATGTACATTTAATATTTAATATTTCATTTTGAGTCTAAGCAGAATGAAAAATACACGCACAAAATAACTTAAACGTTAATATTTCGGGTATTTCCCTAACCTGTTATTGTTATCGTTTTAAAATAACAAGCGTAAGCTACATTGCGTTTATAAAAATAAAAATATTGTTCTGAAAGAAAGAATGTTTGTACTTTGTACACTGCAAATATTTATTATAACATATTATTTTATCAGATAAATCAAGAAAGGAGATAATTTATATAACCACACAGCGTAGATGCCATAAGGAAGTGCTGACAGACACAGGTCGAGTCAGCCCTGCCAGCAGAAAAGACGTGCCATTTCTATTATGAATATATTATTACAGTTTGATTTAGACTATTAGTGCTTCTTTTTTCCCTTTTTATTTACGAACTAACATTTATTATATTACACTGGCACTAAATTTAAAATATATTTTCCAGAAATCAATTACAATATAAATAAAAATTATCCAGCAATTTGTTGTTTTGCGGACCATTTGGCGCCCCTTTGTGAGTTACGCCCGGGGCATGATGCTCCCCCTTGCCCCCTCCTCGCTACGCCATTGAATTGTTGAATGTTTGATTTTGCTTCCTTATTCGTCATAAGGTGCTCTTCTTAGTTGCTACCATCGTCATCACTTTCGTTGTCGTCAATTATCACTTGTTCTAAAATGTCCTCATCTCCCAACATTCCTGCAATAGCCACATCACTGTCAACATTTGCATACTCTTCAAAAGAAACAGTATTTTGAGCATTGCAAGAAATGCGACTCTACAAGTCACCTATGTTTAATTGCTGATCTTCCGGCAAATCATAGATTACATCTTCAACGAAACCGCAAGCGCGAAAGCAGTTTTGCATACATAACTTGCTGATGCTTTACCACGCAAATTTGAATTGCATTGCTTGTTTTGGAAAAAAAAAAGAAGTATCGAGGGGATCAAAATATATGGAAATATTACGAGTTATTGGAGTTTTCTCAAGGGACCGACAGTTTGTTAGGAATTACCAAGATTTTGAAATTATCGGGGTACGAATTATATATTATATACATATTGTTATATATTATATATATTATGTTATATAAATGGTCCGCCAAATAACTTTTTTTTTTGAAAATGCTATAAAAAAAAAAACTACTGAATATTATCTCAAATTTCTTTTTTTATTTGAAAGTACAATCCTTCCGGTTAATAATGGAAAATAATTTCATTCAAATGGCTGCCTCGGCTGGCCATGCAGTAGCCTACACGATCGGTCCAATTTTTAAGCACATTATCGATTGTGTGCAGCTGTATTTCACCAATGGCTGCACGAATATTGTCGTTTAAAGCGTCAATTGTCTCTGGCTTGTTGGCGTAACACTTATCTTTGAGGGCACCCCACAAATAATAGTCCAACGGTGTCAAATCGCAGCTCCGAGGTGGCCAAACGACATCAGTTCTGCGGCTGATACTGCGATCTTCAAAAACAGGGCGCAAAACATCGAGTGTAGCTTCGGCTGTGTGGCACATAGCGCCGTCCTGTTGAAACCAAATGTTGCCAATATCCTCCTCTTCAATTTTTGTGAACAAAAATTCGTTCAACATGGCCCGATAACGATCGCCATTGACTGTAACGGCCACTCCTTCCTCATTTTCGAAGAAAAATGGCCCAATTATGCCTCTGGACCAAAATCCGCACCAAACAGTGACTCGTTTTTGGTGTATCGGCTTTTCAATGTATGCGTGCGGGTTTTCTGTGCCCCAAATGCGACAATTTTGCTTGTTTACATACCTGCCAAGATCAAAATGAGCTTCATCTGAAAAGATGATTTTTTTTGGCAAAACCGGCATCTTCTGTAAGTCGATCGCAGGCTTCAACTCCTGAACCAGCTGGACTTTGTATGGCGTCATACCAAGGTCTTTATGCAAAATTCGTCTCAATGATGCCTCCGAAATGTTCAATTCTTGAGACCGACGGTGAATTGATGTTGATGGCGTTTCACGCACACTTTCTGCCACAGCAACAATATTCTCGGGTGTACGCACTGTTTTTGGCTTTTCACGCTTTGATTTATCGATGAGGATGCCAGTTTCTTTCACTTTTTTCACAAGATAACGAACATACGGAGCTGACGGTGCTTCTCTTCTTCCAAAATCCGTACGCAATTTTCGCACACATTCTGCAACATTACCATGATTTTCAAAGTAATGTCGCAATATTTCCCAGCGTTTTTCAAGCGTATACACAACCATATTCGTTCAGCCGAAGGATAAAACTAATTATCTGTCAAATCAGACATGAGCTAAGTGTTACCATTCACAAAATAAGCACTAGTTGAAAAAAAACGTTAGATGGTGGACCCTAAATACATAAAGCAAATTTAATGAAAATCTACCCGTATTTTAAGCCGCATTAAAAAAATTGTTCAACCCTCTTCACACATCACAAAAAAAAATTACCTCAAAAATTGTGTACCGGATGCGGCGAACATTAAGAAATGGTAAATTAATGTTAATCTCTTAATTAATGTTTATCCCACGCTTTCCTTGTAAGCGCTGAATGATGAATAATATGATGTCTTTTTAAAGATTTTCTGAAAATAGAGGCACATTGTATTAAATTTTAACTTTTAACATTTGATAGCTTAATTTTATATCGAAAATAAAATAATACCCTTCTATCAGTACAATAGAAATTAATTTTGTTTTATATGATTTGCAGGTGCTTTAAAGCGGTTGCAACATGCATATTCTTAGGTTTTTTAATTCAACTCGATATTCCTTCCTTTCATTATTTTCACTAATTTTAATAACAAAAAATTTTTTATTTTCTGTTTTGTACTGCTGCTATTATGGTCTGCGACACTTGAGAAGGTTTCTAAAGTTTCACGGCATGTTTTGTCTAAAAAAATTAAAACGTTAAACAATTTTAGTCCACAGTCTACAGCCTTAACATTAAGACCCATATAATTTGATTATAAGGATTTAAGATGAAAGTTTTGCTAATAAAACTTAAGACAAATAAAACAGTTTAAAAAAACATATAAAAATAACTTATAAATAAGTATCAATTTGTTAAATGATGTACACTATGCCACAAAAGCTTAGACACGACCACAAAATTTGTATTAATTTACATAATTTTTGTTAGATTCTGATGATATTTGGAAGGTGAGATCAGTAGCTTATAACAATAAGAAATATGCTTAAAGGAAACAATAAAAATAATTTAACTGTAGTTGGTTTATGAGAACCCTAATTTCTTGATATTTAAATTCCAAAAGTTTGGAGTTTACAATTATAATGGGAATAATCTAATGTTTTACTATTTAATAAGGAGTGAGATTAAAAAAATCTCTTTATTATTATATCTTTATTTCAGTCTATTTATACAATTAATTAAAGACTAGCAACTTATATCTAACTTATATCAGTATTTACAAAACTTATATCTAAATTATTACAAGGGTTATTGAATGGATTTAGTAAGTGGCTCATTAAGGGCATATTCAGTCCTATCAAAATCAATATGAAACAAAACACGTTTCCTCAAATTTCGTTGAGGTACCATAAATTTAATTAAATGCAGTAAATCTGGACAATCAATTAAACCACAAACATATATTCTTACGGACTTCCGAAGATTTCACAAATGACCGAAGACATCTATTTTCATAAGATGTAACCGCATTAGAAAAAGTTAAAAAGGAAATTGTAAACTTTACGAATTTCACCTGTATGCTTTCAACACGTTTAATGTGGATATTAGCCTTGGGACTCCAAATGAAAGAAGGAACCCAGAGTTTTATTTTTTTTTTTTTTTATTTAAATGAAGTTATATTAAAGCTTGCAAAAATATAATTTCTATCGTTCAACTCACTAAATATGAACTAATAGACTTTTGCCGGAAACTCTTCCGCCAGGGATTTTATAGTGGTTTATGTCACTTTTTTGGATCAGATAGTCCAACTCCGTTCAAAATCTTCCACATTTTCGGACACTTTTTTATGCTCTTCAACTCCCATTCCGGACAGTCTGGAGGATTTCCCTCCCTTGGAACAAAAACCAAGTCGCCAACTTTGAATCGTGGTCACTTATTTCTTCTTGGCTCTCTTCAAGCGTTTTACGAATATATGTTTATTGTTCTTCGTACGAAAGTAAGCGCACTTGTCGTGGAGTAAGCCATTCACCATCTGCCACATCAGTTTTATTATTTTTTTTTTATTTCCACACTTTTCACTTCGAATCACAAATGTAAACTAAACTTGCTGACGAAACTACAAAGAATTAAATTTCTGCATCAATACATGCTTTACCTGAAAAACTTGAATTCCAAGGGCAAGAAACAAAGAAAAGGCATCAAACGTACCACTTTTTTCAACAAACAATGACTAAATGTATTGAAAATAATGCATTTTCCTAGAAACTGATTTTAACGGAGTTATATATTAGCATTTTATACTAACGGCATGCCATTCCCTATACAAAACGTATGTACATCAGGGTGGCCCTTAATAAAAAAAAGTGTTCAAACTCTTGGTCGCATCCCCTAGAAATATGCGAATAGAATAGAAATACAAAGTTTTGGTTCAATCAAAAAACAAGTAAGAAAATTATAGTCGGTCTAGACCGACTATACGATACCCTATACCATGCCCTATCACTTAGGCCCAACTAACTGGACATAGAAAATAAGCAAAAACCAAATTTGAGTGGGATTTTTATTAATTTTTTTGGCTGAAGATATGAAAAAGTTCATATCGGATGCTATATCTATATAGGGACTAGGTCCAAAAATGGACCGATCCTGATTATGTTTACTAAAGTCTCTTGTATTTTGCAAAAATATATACAAACAAAATCTGAGAAGAATCAGTGCAATATTTTTGTTTTTTAATAGATTTAAGTGAAGATCGGGAAGCAGCTCTATATGGGGCCAAAGGGATCATTTTTGGACTACTCATTAATGGACGTAATGAACGCATACAAAATCCAATTTAAGTAAGATCTATATGACAATTTGGATCTTATGGCAATTTATGTCGATTCCATATGGGTAATTTGTATGGGGGCTAGGTCTGAACATGGACCGATTCTCACCAATTTCAATAGCGTTCATCCCATGCCAGATAAAAGCTTACATACCAAATTTCATCAAAATAAATATACTCATAGTTGCGACCTGCAGTTTGATTACAAGCTTTACATGGACACACAGACGGACGGACGGACGCACGGACGGACATTGTTAAATCAACTCAGAAAGTGATTCTGATTCGATTGGTATAATTAAAGATGGGTCTAGGTCAAATATTTTTGGTTGTTACAAACAGCAGCACAAAGTCATTATACCCAAACCACATAGTGGTATAGGGTATAAATATCTAGAGTGCCTCAACACGACTGAAAATTTCAAGTGTGTTTATATGGGGAAAATATGACTTTTTTCAGATTTTACGAAAATTTCGTTCTATAGTTTAATTTTTTCGACAATTTGTTATATGAATCGATATCAGTACTAAATTAGCAAAAAGCTATACAACTTTAAAATCGAATGAAAGCTCGCTGAGAAATAACAAATGCCCCAGACCACTTTTGTGCCAAAAAACTCTAGGTCAGGAAATGTGATGAACATGAAATGTGATCATAATAATGATCACATCATTAAAATCGGTAAAATATAGCATACTTTTATTTCCCAACCCATAGCAAGGGTTTCATCTAGTTTACTAGAACAATTAATTTTTTTAAATATGCCAAAATTCAAAGTTTGGCCTCGACAAGGAATGGTTTAACGTTGTTCGATTTATTCCACAGTTTTAGCATGGAAAACTTGCGCATTTGGTTATTATATTTTAAGCGTCACATCTAAAAATTCAACAGCGCCTACAAAATATTTGATTTTTTTGAATAAATTTTCTTTCATTAGCTTGGGGTCATATGCGACCCCAAGTCCAAATGGGTTAATGGGGTCATATTATTTTTTTTCCAGAAACCCTATGCATTAAGATAAAATATAACATTTAAAAGTATAAAAGTGATAAATTTTTGATACAAATTATTTAGAAAGTGTACATTTAGTGAATATTTGAATATTTCACAAAAAAAACTAATTTTTCTCGAAATCCGCAAAAAAATGCTTTGTAAAAAAAATTCTGGCAGAGGAATTTACTTAAAAATTCACACAGTTAATCTCTAACATATTTTTTGAAATTTTGTTTAAGAAAATTTTTTAAAATTTAAAAAGGAGTTTTCAAAATTTTATTAAAAAATTTTCCATCTTTGGTCTCATTTCGCAATAGGTTAACAATGTGTTAATAAAACAATACTTCATATCTAAGTACTTATAGGTATAGAGACCAAAACAAAATTATGGATTTAATCAATTTGGTAAAGTTGAAAAAATGTTCATCAGGACATGGACCAAATTTCACAAATTTCAATAGCGTTCACCCTATGGCCGATAAAGGCGCATATCTGTGGTTTTCTGGAATAACCGCGTATGTACATTTTTGTCAGTTTTGAGCTAACGATGCCAAATATATTAATTTTTAATGCTCTTTACATGTGTTCAATT
This sequence comes from Cordilura impudica, assembly GCA_963682025.1. Taxonomy (NCBI): domain Eukaryota; kingdom Metazoa; phylum Arthropoda; class Insecta; order Diptera; family Scathophagidae; genus Cordilura; species Cordilura impudica. The sequence goes on along the minus strand of OY821518.1, from coordinate 89,020,028 downwards.
TTTATTTTTTTTTTTTAATATTGACCATTTTTCTTTAAATAACGACGTAACTTAAATGTTTATTAAATTAATTTGCAGCACTAACGACGTATGTCAACCTACGTTTGATCGCTGACGAATTATTTTCTCAGAAAACGACACATAGCGACATACGTTGTTATTAATGAAAAAAAAAATGCAAAATAATTTTGGATTAGTTTTCAGTTTATAACCACTTATAAAAACTTGTGTGTTTATTTCTGTTATTTCTTGTCACTATTATTCTTGATACGTTGTTATATGCTCATCCTAAGAAACCTTAACTTTTTGTTGACGAACAAAAAAATCCATTTTTCAAGCAACAACAATTTATGTCTACATGTGTGGTTGCATTGGTAGTTTTCTTTTTCAAAAAAAACGACGTTTATCGACATAAGTTGTTTTATCTGCACACACTTTAAGTGTAATTTACATATTGTTTTTTCGTCCTTCTCTAGGATCTATTCCTCTGAAGATTTTTGACTCAAAATTTTATATAAAGTATTTATTGCCCATATCTACAGGACTGTTAAATAAAAAGCTCTAAAATCTTTATATCGAGCATATAATTTCAAATATAACGATTTTTGGCTCCCCTGAACGTTTTGATTTTATGACATACGCGGTTATGACATTCGCGGAATAGATACATCAAATTTCATCAAAATATGTTCATATTTGCGACCTGTAGTTTGATAACAAGGTTTACATGGACACACAGACGGACGGACGGGTGGACGGACATCGCTAAATCGACTCAGAAAGTGATTCAGAAAGTGATTCTGAGTCGATCGGTATAATAAATGATGGGTCTAGGTCAAATATTTTTGGTAGTTACAAACAGCAGCACAAAGTCATTATACCCAAAAAACAAGCTATCTAAAGCTATTTAAGCTATCTAACTGAACAACAATCTTCTCAAATGAAAAAATTCACCGAACAAAGTAAATCTGAATTAGAAGCCAGTTTTAAAATAATTTGGAACATTGCTAAAGCCAAATGGCCTTATACAGGAGGCGATTTTATTACTCTGATATAAAAGGTTGTGTTGCATTTAGTTTAGGATTTGATGAATCCACTGACAGTACAGATCATCCCCAATTAGCAATATTTATTCGGTTTTTAAAAGAAGAATCTGTTGTACAAGATGAGTTGCTAGATTTAAACGCTTTGAAATATACAACAAGAGGTATTGATATAAAGTCAGCATTTGATTATATCATTCCTTTACTGCCAATGCAAAACTAGTTAGTGTTTCCACTGATGGAGCTTCATCAATCGTTGGCAAAAACAACGGGTTTTTAGGATACCTTAAGAAAGATGCAAATATTCCTGACTTTATTGTAATACATCTTTGTTACAAAATAGTTTAATTTTGAAAATGTGTTTACTCCAGCGGTAAAAATCGTAAATTTGATATAAAAAAACCACAGACAATTTAGAAACTCTGTGTATGAACTCAATTTGGACGAACAGCCAACAAACTTATCATTTTACTGTGTAGTCAGATGGTTTTCAACCAGTAATGTATAAAAAAGGTTTCTCAGTTTGTTAGAACCTATTACTAAATTTTAATAGTTAAAAGAACAGTCATGCCCCCCAGCTAGAGGACTCTAAATGGATTTAAACGTTTAAATCGTTTAAACGTTTCCAACGTCTTAAAAAATATTTCTAAGACCGCGAAATTCTTCCTGAATTAATTGAATCATATCTTTCAAAATTAAATCATCTGATCAATGTTTTAGAAGACAGATTTTCTGATTTAAAAGGTATGAATGATTCAATTAAATTTTTATTAAACCACTTTGAAGTAGGTGCAGTTAACATTCTTCCTAAAACAGAAGAAATTTAAATGGAGTTCTAGAATTGCAATCTGATTTAAGCTTCACTACTGCACATAAATCTAACACCTCGAATCAATTTTGGAAGTCTGTAACTATGGCAAAATATCCAAAACTAAAGACAGCAGCATATCGTTTGCTATCAATTTTTGGCAATTATGAGGCAGCGCTTTCTACTGTGAAATTTATTTAAAAAAAAAAACATCACACTAGTTAAACCAATATCCATTTAAAAGAGCTCATAAATTCATCTATTACAAATTATGAACCAAATTTTAATGAAGTAGTTAAAACACACTTATCGTAAAACAGAAATATTCAAAACTAAAGAAACATTAAAAATTAAAAAAAAAATTGAATTACTTCTTAGATTTGCAGTATGGTTTGAACAATAAATATACTTACGGTGGGTGTCAGCTTATTTAATGCAAGCAGTCCCAACAAAGTAAACCCGTTTTAACTCCTAAATTAAATCAAATATAGAAAATATTTAAAAAACGTTTTAAATGGCAACATTGGGACAACAACATATATATATATATTTTTTTCATATTCTACATTGTTCTGTGAAAAAAATAATAGAAACAAAAAATTCAGCTTTTTCAAATCGATCACCTTATTTGATGCAGTGAACTTCTAACAGTAATGATACCGTTGTGTTTTAAAATAGAATTCAATTATTTTTCAGTTTCCTTTGGGTTTGTCTTTTCTATTACTCTTTGCATAATTTTAGTCTTTTCTTGGAAGTTCAAGTGTTATAAGCAGGTTTTTTTTTAAATATAGGTCGACGCACAACCATAGAGCAACGAGAGTTGGTCACTCAACATTTTTAAATTGGAAAAACTCAACGTAGAATAGCAGAAATAGTAAATTAGCTACATCTACAGTTCAACACATAATAGAGCGCTTTTTGCAGGAGAATAGAGTGAAAAACAAAGGAAGAATTGCACCAAATAAAATTCTGAACCAAAGCGACGAACGATGGATTATAAGAAAAATTAACCAAAACCCAAGGTTATCGGCACAAAAATTGGCTGTGAAGTGCGCAATAGTGTTTGCAAAAACTGTAGTGCACCAACAATCGGCGTGTGTTACGCTCACATGACTTTCACGGTCGGGTACCGCGGCTAGCCTTCGCAAATACCCATGTATCAAAAAATATTGAATTCTGGAATACCGTAGTTTTTATTGACGAGTCAAAATTTAACATGTTTGGCTCAGATGGAAGGTCTTACGTTTGGCGGAAGCCTAATACAGAGCTACACTAGAAAAACCTACGTGCGACTGTAAAACATGGTGGTGGGAGCGTTATGGTGTTGGCTTGTACGGCCGCAACGGGTGTTGGAAATTTAGTTTTTATAGAAGGTAACATGGACAAAACAATGTATCTGAATATTCTTAGAGTGAACTTGGTTCAAAGTGCTGGAAAATTGGGTTTAAGCAGCAACTTCCGTTTTTACCAGGATAACGACCCTAAACACAAGTCAAGTGTAGTTCAGACTTGGCTTATGTGGAACTGCCCTCATTTAATGGAACCACCTGCACAGTCTCCAGATTTAAAACATGATTGGATATTTAAGGGCATTATTGGAAAACAAAATCAGAAACCACAACATTTCAAGCAAAGAAACCTTGAAAACTGCATTGCTAGAGGAGTGAAACAAAATAACACCAGAAATAACACAAAAACTTTTTGACTCCATGCCAAATCGGCTTAAAGCTGTTCAAGAGCAAAAGGGTTACCATACAAAATATTAAAATAAACTTTTTGACCAAAACGTGTGTTATTTTTTAGTTCATAACATGTTGCATCAAATAAGCTGATCAATTTAAAAATTAACTTTTTTTACCCTATACCACTATGTGGTTTGGGTATAATGACTTTGTGCTGCTGTTTGTAACAACCAAAAATATTTGACCTACACCCATCTTTAATTATACCGATCGAATCAGAATCACCATCTGATTCGATTTAACGATGTCCGTCCGTCCGTCCGTCCGTCCGTCCGTCCGTCTGTGTGTCCATGTAAAGCTTGTAATCAAACTGCAGGTCGCAAATATGAATGTATTTTGATGAAGTTTGGTATTTAATCTTATATCGGCCATGGGATGAACGCTATTGAAATTGGTGAGAATCGGTCCATGTTCAGACCTAGCCCCCATACAAATGACCCCTATGAAATCAACATATATTGCCATAAGATCCAAATTATCATACAAATCTTAGTCAAATTGGGTTTATATGTACATATTACATCCATTAATCAGTAGTCCATAAACGATCCCTATTGGACAACTCTTAGTCATAGGCCCCATATAGAGCTGCTTCCCGATCTTCACTTAAATCTATCAAAAAACAAAAATATTGCATTGATTCTTCTCCAATTTTGTTTGCATATATTTTTGCAAAATGCAAGAGACTTTACCAAACATGATCAGGATCGGTCCTTTTTTGGACATAGTCCCCATATAGACATATCATCCGATATGAACTTTTTCATATCTGCAGCCAAAAAAATTAATAAAAATGCCACTCAAATTTGGTTTATACTTATTTGCTCTATCCAATTAGTTGGACCGAAGAGATAGGGTCTCTAAACCATGGTATAGGGTATCGTATAATCGGGCTAGACCCACTATAATTTTCTTACTTGTTTTGATTTTGTTATTATTTTTTTAGAAGAGTATAAAAATGAAATTAATAAATTACTAATTTTTAAGTAATAATGTTTCTTAAATTTCATTTAGTTTTGGAATTTCAACGATTTTTATATTTCGGTTTTGCTTGCATCAAAAAAGCTGACACCCACTGTATATTAAAAACACAAAAATTAACAACAAAAAAAAAAAGGAAAAAAGAAAAACAATTAAAAATTAAAAAAAAAAAATAAGTAAAAACCATTAAAATTTAAAAAAATGTAATTACTTCTTCAGTTTGAAGTTTTGATATGAAATATAAATAAATCCAACTTTCTTATTTTTTTTTATAAATCTGTGGTCACAAGCATTAACCGCCTAAGTCGAAAATCATGCTTTTGAGAAAAATACCTTTTTATATAAATGTAATGAGGCATCATTACGACTTATGTAGGTCAGTATATTTTCATTAATAACTTTTTAATAAACAGTGATAGAGAAATGGGGATTTCACATAAATATAAAGCGTTTTTAGTTGAATATGATAGCATACATAACTCAAATCATTCTTAAGTCGACTTAGGCGGTTATCGGTTGTGACCACAGAAATGTGCCTAATAAAAATGAAAAAAAAAGAGTTTAAAAAAATTTGGCTCTCCAAAAAATTTTAATGGTCTGGGGGACCCACCAACAAAAAACCATGCGAACCCTGGTATATGCGTACGAAAGACTCTCAGAATCCAATTCCAATGTTTCGAAATTTACTGTAGGTACTTTGGAGAAACTATAACAAACTGTAAAGAAACGAAAAACATCCTATTTTTCCTCCTAAATGGGAGATTAGTTCAATTAAAAATTAACAGGTCCATTAATTTTATCTCATCCATTTCACAAACATATTGCAGAGCATTTTGAGAGGCAAAATTTTAAATTTTCACTGGATATAAATCAGCATCATTTAATTGTAGCGGTCATAATATTTTGCCCGGGTACTATAAACTGCACAATAAACACAGATAAATGGCTGGTTGGTTGTTGACTGGTTGGCGGGATGTTAGATTTTGAATCTATGGTTATTGTGTGTTTGTGACTTTAAAACTGTTTATGAGGCTGTGAGCTGTGTGTGTGTGTGTGTGTTTATACATATTATTGTTTGTTAATTATAAACATTCTACCAGTTTTGTATGTTGTTTGTAGTTGTTTGTAGTTTTTGTTGCTTTTGTTAAGCCTACATATACAAACATCAACACTTGCTTATACACAAAGGCCAAGGATGACACAAAGGATGCTTAATCCTGTTCTTATTTAAAACAAAGAAAGGTATCAAGTTTTCCACATTTAATTGGCTTTATTATATTTAAGTCAAAGTAATGTAGATGCTTTTGAGTTTTCAAAATGTACCAAAAAGAGTGCTTTTGTGATTAAAGTTTTTAAAAAAATCGCATCTAAATGGAGTAAAATTTCATTTTGTGTTTCCTTGTAAGAGGACTTCAAAGTTACAAAGGAGCTCATTCTACAATGGAAGAGATGAATTTTAAATTTTATACATATTTTCATTTCATTATAGCAAGACAAAAAGGAGGTAATAATCGTTTTTCAAAACTTTGTCCAACAATATCTTCTAAAGTTTTCAACAAATTCTTTCGAAAATAAAAATTACGTTGAGAACTTTATCAGCTAAGTGTTAATAGACATTTTAAGTTTTGTTCTACAAATAAAAGTTTAATATTTCACTCGTACAAAAAACTTTCATAGGATTAAATTCTTCCAAAAAATTATTATTTATCAGTATTAAATGTAAGAGGAGAATCATGGTAATTTTATACATTTTTTTTTTATTTTGTCATATCAAGGCAAGACCTTCTTTCTGTATCCCTAGAATATTTCAATAAGTTCTTTTTAAGAAAAATTACTTTGAAGACTTAAACTAGACTAGAGCACAATTGCTTCCTTTTAGCTTTATTAGTTAAGAGTAAATAAACAATTTTTGTTCCGTAAACAAAAATTTATTATATCACCCATAAAATCAACCATTTTTTTTCACTGCAGATAAAAAAAGTGAACTCCTTGTCGTAAATAAATAAGCGATTTGTTATGGTAAAACGGTTTAGAAGTTTTTTGGTGCCAGGTTTTTAGCTCTTGAATAGCGGTAGTAAGTTCCTCGATTTGTTTCTTCATCTCAGAAAAATTAAACGACGGATTAATGGCTGCAATAGTTGGAGCTGAAGTGGATATGTCTCCGATTTTATCCGCCATCTTAGAAATATTGTCCAGCGATTCAGTAGAAGTTGACAGTATGGCTTGCGTCTGCGATGAGAGTCATTGCATCCACATGGTAAGCAAGAAATCTTCCGAAACACAACCGTTCACATTTCGGGAAGCAACGCGCTCGGTTTCTTGTCACCAATATACATGTTGTCGAGGAGCTGTTTGATGCGGTCGTCCTCAAACACAGAAAAATGCTCAATAAGTCGATGCTTGATTTTTTCATATGCATCGGTCGGAGGATTTGAAACAATATCACTAACCTGTGGAGGCATTTCTGATTCCAATGCGGTGATAACGGTAAAAAATTTAATTTTGGCAGCATCTATATGATGAAGTTGAAACTGCTCTTCGACTTATTCGAACCACAAGGCTGGGTTTTCCATCCAAAAACGAGGCAATTTAAGCGAAGCCGTGGTAGCGATTGTAGATGAGGCTGCAACACCAGGTAGCAGTTCCATCGGTAGAACTCGTTGTAGCTGATGCTCTAGTATTTGGCATTACGGAATATTTATGTAAAATTGAGCGCACTAAATATTAAATTATTTACTTAATTAAAATTTAAGAAAAAATCGCGGTCGCGTAATTTAGTTTAAGCTCGGGGTCAACAATTGTATGTATATTAGGGTGCCCCTTAATAAAAAAAGTGTTCAAACTGTCGGTCTCACCCCCTAGAAAAATGCGAATAGCAAAAAAACAGAGCAATACAAAGTTTTGGGCCAATCAAAAAACGTTTAGTCGTGGCGCAAAGCGATTGAAAATTTCAAGTGTGTTTATATGGGGAAAATATGACCTTTTTTCAGATTTTACGAAAATATCGTTCTATAATTTAATTTTTCCGACAAGCTGTTACATAATTCGGTATCAGTATTAAATTATCCTTTCAAAAGGCTATATAACTTCAAAATCGTATGAAACCTCGCCAAGAAATAGCAAATGCCCCAGACCACTTTTGTGCCAAAAAAAAACTAGGTCATGAAATTTGATGGCATTTTTTCAACTTTGAGAAATTGATTAAAGCCATCATTCTTTTTTGGTCTCTATACTTATAAGTACTCAGATATGAAGTATTGTTTTATTACCACGTTGTTAACCTATTGCGCATTGAGACCGAACATTGGAAATTTTTTTGATAAAATTTGTAAAACTCCTTTTTCAAGTTTGAAAAAATTTTCTTAAACAAAATTTAAAAAAATTAATATATTACTTTAAGGTTTTATTAAATACATGTTGCAGATTAACTGTGTGAATTTTTAAGTAAATCCCTCTGCCATAATTTTTTTGACCAGGATTTTATTTTTGCGGATTTCGAGAAAAATTGGATTTTTGTGAAATATTCTGTAAATGTACTCTTTCTAATACTTTGTATCAAAAATTCATCACTTTTCTACTTTTAAATGTTATATTTTATTTTAATAGCCTAGGGTTTCGGAAAAAAATAATATGACTCCATTAACCCTTTTGGAATTGGGGTCACATATGACCCCAAACTAATAAAAGACAATTTATGCAAAAAATTCAAATATTTTGTAATTGCTGTCCAATTTTTAGACGCGAAGCTTAAAATATAATACCCAAATGTGTAGAAGTTTCGTTCCAAATATTTGGGATAAATTCGAGAACGTTAACCCATTATTTGCCAAGGCCAGCTTTGGATTTTAAGATATTTTTAAATAAAAATTACCGAAAACGAGTTTTTCTATTACACTCGATGTAACCACTATGTAGAATTTAAGAAAAATAATTTGGTTAATTTTTTTTTATTTAACCCTTCAGTGCTCTTGAGATCAAAATTATCCATTGTGATATATCTCTGGTGCAATTATCTGCTTATTGCTCGCGAATATATATTAAAACAACTTTTAACCAATTTTGTTATAAAATTACTTTACATAATAAAGTAATAGTTGAATATCTTGCGGTCTCACTCACCAATTTGATGGATGTTGATAAAAAACGCCAAAAAAAAAAAAAAATCAGGTCAATCGGTGAAGATGCCATTACTTATAATGGTTGACATTTTTGATTTTTTAATAATCGGTCGCTTTATATTATCTTCAATGTCACCTACATCTTTTCAAACTTCTAACATTTTATTTCCCAGTTTTAAATAGTTTATTAAATAAAAGTAAATTTCAAATATAATAATATATATAAAAGTTAATATTAAATTAATACTACTCTTAATGGAATAAATTACAAAACTAAATCAAAGTGAATTTCAAACAACGTCCTATTTTTGAGACATATGACTTAAGTTGTTTTAATTTATATTCGCGAGCAATAAGCAGATAATTGCATCAGAGATATATCACAATGTATAATTTTGATCTCAGGAGCACTGAAGGGTTAAATAAATAAAAATTAAAAGAATTATTTTTCTTAAATTCTAAATAGTGGTATCAACGAGTTTAATAGAAAAACACATTTTCGGTAATTTTTATTTAAAAATATCTTAAAATCCAAATCTGGTCTTGGCAAATAATGGGTTAACGTGCTCGGATTTATCCCAAATTTTCGGAACGAAACTTCTACACATTTGGTTATTATATTTTAAGTGTAGCATCTAAAAATTGGACAGCACTTACCAAATATTTGAATTTTTGCATAAATTGTCTTTTATTAGCTTGGGGTCATATCTGACCCCAATTCCAAAAGGGTTAATGGAGTCATTATTTTTTTCCGAAACCCTAGGCTATTAAGATAAAATATAACATTTAAAAGTAGAAAAGTGATGAATTTTTGATACAAAGTATTTAGAAAGAGTACATTTACAGAATATTTCACAAAAATCCACGTTTTCTCGAAATCCGCAAAAATAAAATCCTTGTCAAAAAAATTCTGGCGGAGGGATTTTCTTAAAAATTCACACAGTTAATCTGCAACATGTATTTAATAAAACCTTAAAGTAATATATTAATTTTTTTTAATTTTGTTTAAGAAAATTTTTTCAAACTTGAAAAAGGAGTTTTACAAATTTTATCAAAAAAATTTCCAATATTCGGTCTCAATGCGCAATAGGTTAACAACGTGGTAATAAAACAATACTTCATATCTGAGTACTTATAAGTATAGAGACCAAAAAAGAATGATGGCTTTAATCAATTTCTCAAAGTTGAAAAAAATGCCATCAAATTTCATGACCTAGTTTTTTTTGGCACAAAAGTGGTCTGGGGCATTTGCTATTGCTTGGCGAGGTTTCATACGATTTTGAAGTTATATAGCCTTTTGAAAGGATAATTTAATACTGATCCCGAATTATGTAACAGCTTGTCGGAAAAATTAAATTATAGAACGAAATTTTCGTAAAATCTGAAAAAAAAAGTCATATTTTCCCCATATAAACACACTTGAAATTTTCAATCGCTTTGCGCCACGACTAAACGTTTTTTGATTGGCCCAAAACTTTGTATTTCTCAGTTTTTTTGCCATTCGCATATTTCTAGGGGGTGAGACCGACAGTTTGAACACTTTTTTTTCCCTCCATATAACGAAGGGCCACCCTATTATAGAATTAAAGAAAATACACGTCCGATTCTTTTTAAAATAAAATTCGATTGTACATTTTATTTTTTAATTATTGACTTAAAATATTTAGTGTTGTGATTTAAAATATATTTTTTGAACAAGCGGTTTTTTATAAAGTGTTAAGTGTATGCCTACAGACTATATGGACTAGGGATCAAATGGATTATATTTTTTTGTATATACTAATAATCTTTCAATGATGCCTCTACCTATGTTAAAGGAAAAAAGAGACTTGCCAATTTTATGCAATAAATAGCAGAGCCCAGCACTGGAAATTCGTATGCAAATTCTAGGAAATTTTATATTTTCATGCAATTTTTTTCTTTCAAAGTTGTTTTATTCTACATATATAAAAAATTTATGTATATATAAATAAAATTCATTAAATTGTGAATTTTTAAATAAAATTTATTAAATTTCATTACGAATAATAAATAATTTTATAAATAATAAATAATTTCATCGAATGGTTTACACTGTGCTAACAAGCAAAATTGCTGCATTTTTAATACGGACAATCCACGCGAGATCCAGTAAATACCATAACATCATCAAAAAATTACTGTTTGGACCGCCGCACTGTGGCTCAAATTTTGATTTCATTGGCCAAAAGTCAAATTTTTTTTTGTCATCGATTTTTAAAATTTTTACTCCTTTTTGTAGCTTATATATCCAGATTAAGGTAGCCAAAAAATTAGGTTAAACTATTGATAATTGTGGGCGTGGCATGCTGTCAAACTCAACTGTTTTTTTTAATTCAGCAAAAGGTGTTTTTTTTTTGTTTTTTATCAAAAATAAATGGTTACTACTCGCAAGCTATCATCGATATTGGCCTGCGGTCTTTTTTATAATGTTAGTAGGATTATAGTCTTTAGTTTTTGTAAGTAGTCACAGTTCTAACGTTTGATATTAGGGGCGTTATAAAATATTTATGAAACCACTATATTTTTCTCAAATTTAAACTTTAGTGGAATAGAACTTCTAAAGGAAGTAAGGGAACAAGAAACGTATACCACCCGGAGAAAGGCGAATGTATCCTGTTTAACCCTATATATACTTTTGCACCCCCCACGAGCCCCCGGTAGAACACTTTTTTCATTTTAATGAAATTACTCTAAAAAAATTACTCTAAAAAAAATTTTGTTTTTTTACTTTAGACTACGTAAAAGTAAAATAATTAAATAAAATACCTGCGAAAGGGTTTATTGGCTTTGTTTTGATCAGCAAAAAAATAAGTCATAAAATGATCACAATAGGTTCTACAGTAAACAAATGATCTCTTTCTTAATTTACCTGTTGTCAAATTTAAGGGTCAACCAAAGTCATAAACAATTTTATAAGTTTGTCAATAATCGCGGCACTAAACCACTAAAGATAAAAAACCACCCCATATTGGCGAGAAACTAATTAGTTTTACCTGATATTGAAGTCTGGATAACAAGTGCAGTTTTGTTCAATTTAAGTACTACCTGCTATGAAATTAAAGATCAATGTGTGAATAACATGTACCTAAAAATGTATAAAATGACGGATTCTATAAGGGATTACTCAATAATAAGTTAATACTTCAAGTGTACGGACGTATATTCGCAAGTGATAAAAAGTGATAAAAAAGTGATAACAGACGCAAATAAAAATATTGAGAAAAATATGGAGAACTTTAGTTATAAAGAACTGGCCGAAGAGTATTTTCGAAACAAAAACCAGGAAGATGTTCTTAGTTACGTTAAAATAAAATTAAACTTAAATTCGTCTAGTACCGAAATACAAGAGCAATTATCTAATTTCGTCAAAGTACTAAAAAAACGATTGAAAGAAGTTAACTACTGTAAACAAAAGTTTTATAATAAAAGTGCAAACTGGTTAGAAGGCCAACTTAATGTTGGTGGAGAAACAGCAAAGCTAGATAAGGCTGGAAGACCACGCAAATCATTGGACAACTGCAGCGATAGATCTAAGAGGCGGAAACTTAAAAATTTTAACGAGGAAATTGGTTCTACAAATATAAAAGAATCTTTTCTACATCAATTACGAGCACAAAACCAATTAACAAAAGTGGATATCATTGAAAAAACTTGTAATGCTAGTCCAGTGAGAACAAAGCGAATTCTTAAAAGTATACCAACTCCGAGCGATGCAAAACAGTTCACAAATGAGGAGGCATTAGCATTATTTCTGGATTTGAAATTAACAAAACACCAATATATTCAGCTCAGATTGCGTGCGATTGAAAAAGGCTCAAATATGTATCCAGCATATCATCACATAACAGCTGCTAAAATAGACTGTTTGCCATCAAAGGACACTATTACAATCACACCAATTTCGGCAGAAGTACAACTACAATCTTTACTTGATCACACAGCCAAACGCTTGCTACAATCAATAACAGGAACTGAGTTAAAGAAATATGGAAACACAAAGTTAATTCTATTTTGTAAATGGGGATGTGATGGTTCTTCGGGACAAAAACAATACAAACAAGTTGTATGTGAAAATATTTCGGACTCAGATATGTTCATGGTATCATTTGTACCATTGCGATTGAAAAAGATTTTGGAAGATTCGGAGCCTTCGAGTAGTACAACGCAAACAATGGATATTTGGAAAAATGAGACACCATCTTCTACGAAATACTGCAGGCCAATCAAATTTGAATTCAAAAAAGAAAGTCATGATGCCATTAACAAAGAAGTTAGTGATATCAAGGCCCAAATAGCAACACTACAGCCATTACAATTACAGTTAGATGGGCAGCAAATTGAAGTAAGCTACCAATTAGTGCTGACAATGATAGATGGAAAAGTAGGTCAGGCTTTGACTAACACGAAGGCTGCATCCAGCTGCATTATATGCCAAGCAACATCAAGCCAATTAAACCAAGTCCCGACAAAATCATTCGATAATACCGATGCCTTCGAATTTGGATTATCACCACTACATGCAAGAATACGACTTATGGAACACATACTAAAAATCAGTTATGATTTGGATTTCGGGCCTTCAGGATCAATAAGAAACAACGAAACCAACAAAGAGTTAAGAAGTTCAAAAAAGAAACATGTTCAAGATGAATATCGCAAATTTGGATTGATTATAGATCAGCCAAAACAAGGGTCAGGCAATACAAATGATGGCAATACCGCAAGAAGATTCTTTTCAGATCCAGAAACAGCATCTGAAATAACAGGAGTGGATTTAAACCTTATTTTCAGATTTAAAATAATCCTAGAAGTACTTGCGTGCAATGAAGAAATTGACTCTAGAAAATTTGGAGATTATGCTAAGGAAACTGCAAAAATATATACAACCAACTACCCATGGAGAAATATGTCTGCAACAGTCCACAAAATCCTTTATCATGGAGAAGATGTCATTAAATATCATTTGGTGCCACTTGGAGATCTATCAGAGGAGGCTCAGGATAAAAAGGAACAAGGATTACAGATTTTATAGACAGCACAATACTAGAAAAATGTCACGAAATTCCACAAATGAAGATCTATTTAATATATTATTGGCAACGTCAGATCCGTTCATCTCCAGTATTCGAAATCAATGGAAAGTGGAACATCGGGATTTAGATGAAGAAGCCAAAAAACTACTAAAGAACAGAAATAGCACAGAACAAAATATGGAATATTTGCAATCAATATTTGAGTCTAATGAATAATAATTATAATTGCCTTTCATTGTTATTTAAGTACGAAAAACATAGTATTAGTAAAAAATAATAATAAACAGAACCTACCATTGTTACAAATGCTATTTAAATCTATTGCAGTTTTTATTCTTAAAAGGTTTCCCACATATGAATGCAATGTTTTAATAGATAAGAAAGATTCAAAAAATAAGAACCCATATTTTCATATCAAAATTAAAAAAAAAAATTAGAATCATTGCGCTAATGTTTAGCAGATTTATTTAGCTAGTGTAACAAATTAGGCAGCAAACACTAATAAATTTTTCTGTAGTAATAATAATATTCCTTGAGTGTCAGCAAATTGCAAATTTGATAGCAAACATTTTTAATTTTTTAGTAATACTAGTTAAATTTCTAGTGAATTTTACTATTTTGTTGCGTGTAAAAATTTTTTTGAGTGTAAAAATTTTTTTGAGTGTAAGCATTAAAAAAATTTCATTATTACAAAAAATGTTTATAATAATTATTTAACTCCAAATATGACACTTTCTAATAAATAAAAATAAATAAAAAAAAACATATATCACGCTAAAAGTTAAAAAAAATCAAAAGTTAAACTTTGACCTAGAATTCCTTAAAAAGTACTCAATCAATTTAAATGAAATTCACACTGAGTCAAGATCAACTATCTATCTATCTATTAAAAAAACAGTACTAAAATATTTTGATCGGTTCAAAAGTTACAGAATTTTGGCCAATGAAAAATGATTTTCAGCCACTGTGCGCCGCACAGGGGGACGGATCACCACTGTTCCATTCAAATTACTCTACACCTCACAAAGTTCAACTGTTTGAGCTAGGGTTTTTTTAAATATTCGTCTTGAAATTGCCCATCGATCCCTCTTTTGGGATATTTTTCTGAAATTTTATAAGAGCCTTGAGGTATGCTAATCAATGTTAGCCAATTCATAAACACACATACAGCATTGTATAGTTTCTTATTTCAACTTTAAATATGTATTTGTTAGTAGTAACTTTAAATGATTATTACTGCAAAAAAAAAACATGTACCAGATGGTGCACATCTGTAACGATGGTGCACGTCTGTAAAGAACTACCTTTCAAATGGTATATTGTTTGTCAAAATCGGTTGGTAACTGAGAGTTTAGGAGATGTAACAAGAAATCGCCTTGCTTATTAATTAATTATAGATGTCCTAAATTTAATACTTCAATATCTTTTGAAATTACCAATAAATTACTCGTATGTTGAGGACATAAATATGTAGTAACACATATCAAAATTGTAAAGTGCTAGCTTGTTTAGTTAAGTGTTAATAAAAAGATTTCGACTACAAAAGAAAATAACCATTATTGGTACCCTTTTCTCGTAACATGATAAAATTAAAAATTACATAAAAATTCTCAAGTGTTCAAGACTTTGCTGTGATACCGATGGCGACATTGTAGGGCGATTATAACTATTTCATATACAGGGTGAACCATCTTTTATCTCGATATGGCAACATTTAATAACTTTGACATGTTTTTGAAACTTCAATTCAGTAAAAAAAATTTTCCAAGCATCGTTTTACTGCACAAAAGTCGTTCAGTTGTGTTAGCTCAACGTGCATATCGTCAAACATATCGTGGCTAAGAAACACGGTCTGAGACAACTATTCGTCGTTTAGTGGCGAATTTTGTTGAGCACGGGACAGTGGGAGATCTTTCACATGCCGTTCATCAACACCCAAGATGTTCCAATGAATTGGTGGAAGCGGTAACAGAGTGTTGCCGAGAATCCAAATGATTCGTATAGTCACCGCGTTCAGCATTTTGACGTCAGTGAAACCAATTTGCGGCGCATTTTGAATTATGATTTGTATTTCTTTCCGTATAAAGTGCAATTGACTTAAAGAATTGTGATGGCAGATCAGTAACGTCGCTTGCAATGTGGCCAAACAGTGGCTCGAATGGTTGAAACAGCGTTAACAAGCAAAATTTCTGCATTTTTAGAACGGACAATCCACACGAGATCCAGTAAATACCATAACATCATCAAAAAATTACTGCTTGGACCGCCGCACAGTGGGATGAATCGCCACTGTGCACCTCACATAGTTCAACTGTTTAAGCTGGGGTTTTTTTAATGTTCGTCTTGAAATTGCCCATCGATCCCTCATTTGGGATTTCTGATTTCGGCTCACATTTATCTGAAATTTGTTTCCTAAATTTGGTTTTTACGGAAAAAAAAGTTTGGTTTGTTTCAAAAATTTTCAGCTGAAGATTCGTTGCTATAAATACTAAAAAAAAAAACTGTTGCGCACTTTTGAAAGAAAATTTATTGAATAAAAAGTGTAAAAAAAAATTCATGAAATACAAATCTTTTAAGAATTTTTGGACACATTTTTTGGAATTGCAATAAAAAAAATTTTTGAATGCATGCAAATATTCTGTTTTTTTTTTTTTTTTTTGTTATAAAAACGAAGTTTTGGAGACAAATTTGAGCAGAATGTGAGCCGAAATCAAAAATTCCAAGAGAGGACTCGATGAAGACGAACATTTAGAAAAAAAAAAAACCAGCTCAAACAGTTGAACTATGTGAGGTATAGAGTAATTTGAATGGGACAGTGGCGACTCGTCCCACTGTGCGCCGTTTGCGTCAAAACAATCTTTGAGCCATTTTTCTTCAGAGCAGGCGAAACTGTCGATGGAAACGACATCGTTAAATGTTGGCTCATTATGTCTGCCCGAAAATGGATTAAAAAAAGAGGTCGAGAGGGTTACTGGTTTAAATAATATAGTGCCCCATGCCACACTGTAAACCAAATAATGCAGTTTCTACAAGAAAAACGAATGGACCGATTTGTTGAGTCACTTATGTATTCTAAAATTATATTCCAACCAAAATTTAAAAACAAAAATCGATGGTGATGGAATGGTGAATATATTCAATACCGGGAAGCGCGCGGAATTATAGATGTAACGAAGGCATACATACGTACCAAATTTCATAACTAGCCGATCCCGTCCAACGTTGTTTTGACCAGGCCTATAATCGTAATTAAATAGTTTTGCGTGTATTTTAATAGCAATATTTTTTCCAGTTTTTATAGGAAGTGTGATGCCTATTACAGTGATTCCGTCCATATTTAGATCTTCTGTTTACATTAAGAACCTATGGACCTACACAAAGTTTCAAGGCTTTCACTGTCATAGCACTCCATATTTAGCACTGCATAAATTTTAATAATTTATGGGCTGGCACAAAGTTTCCATACCCTCGCTATCATTGTACGCTTGATATTTTATGATAAATATTTGGGAGGTTAATAGAATAGTGCAACAGCCATTACGGGGTGGAACATTGTTGGGGTCATTGCCTGGGGGGTTAGAAATTCCAAGTCAGGGTGAAAGTACTTGGCCAGTGTACACCTCTAAAGGGTTTGGCGTTCTCAGGCCAAAAACACATACAACAAGTAAGAAAATTATAGTCGGTTTAGACCGACTATACGATACCCTATACCATGCGTTCAGAGACCCTATCTCTTAGGCCCAACTAACTGGACATAGAAAATAAGCAAAAACCAAATTTGAGTGGGATTTTTATTAATTTTTTTGGCTGCAGATATGAAAAAGTTCATATCGGATGCTATATCTATATGGGGACTAGCTCCAAAAATGGACCGATCCTGATTAGGTTTGGTAAAGTCTCTTGTATTTTGCAAAAATATATACAAACAAAATCTAAGAAGAATCAGTGCAATATTTTTGTTTTTTAATAGATTTAATTGAAGATCGGGAAGCAGCTCTATATGGAGCCAAAGGGATCATTTTTGGACTACTCATTAATGGACGTAATGAACGCATACAAAACTCAATTTGAGTAAGATCTATATGACAATTTGGATCTTATGGCAATTTATGTCGATTTCATAGGGGTAATTTGTATGGGGGCTAGGTCTGAACATGGACCGATTCTCACCAATTTCAATAGCGTTCATCCCATGGCCGATAAAAGCTTATATACCAAATTTCATCAAAATATATTCATATTTGCGACCTGTAGTTTGATTACAAGCTTTACATGGACACACAGACAGACGGACGGACGGACGGACGGACGGACGGACATCGTTAAATCGAATCAGATAGTGATTCTGATTCGATCGGTATAATTAAAGATGGGTCTAGGTCAAATATTTTTGGTAGTTACAAACAGCAGCACAAAGTCATTATACCCAAACCACGTAGTGGTATAGGGTATAAATACAGAATGTGAACGAGGATTTGTGAGATGAGCAAGGGCGTGGAATGCAAACCGATTATGCTCTAATAAAAAACAACTAAATGCTGCATTACTGAACGAATGGAGTAAAATAACTCCAGATGTATGCAAAAAATTTGTTAACTCCATTCCATAAAGATATCAAGCTGCAGATATTATTAAATTAAGTTCTGACTTTCAATGTGAGCATGGGTACGAGGGCGGTCTCAGAACAACTCGACTCGACAAAGAAAACACAATAAATTTGGAAAAATTTCTTTATTTCTCAATATAATCGCTTCGATACCTTGTTTATAGTAAGAAACTGTCTAGCTCCTTCAAATAGCCATAAACCTCTTCATTGTTGGCAAATCTTTAACCGCCGAGCCTTTAATCCACGATGAATAAGGTGCGTGATGAAGCAATTCGAATTTTAATTCATGGATTTTGGCCATCGCAATGGTGGATATGTGAACTCGTGCAGTGTCTTCATGAAGCAATACTTTCTTTTTCACCAAATGCGGCTTTCTTTCCCCTTAATATCGTCGCTCATTATTTTTCCTTTTTGAAGATAATCAATAAAGAATATCCCACACGCATCCCAAAAAACAAACGTCTTAAACTTGTACGCAGGTGGAACTGTTTTCGCCTTCTTTGGACACGATTCTTCCATTTCAGTCAACTGCATTAACTGTTCTTTTGCCTCAGATTTGAAGTGGTAGACCCATGTCTCATCCATGGTTACGAATCGATGCAAAATCAGGGCTCTTTTGCAGTGAAACATTGCCAAACACTCTATTAAAACGTCTTCACGACGGTGTTTTTGTTCCATTGTGAGCAAAGACGGCTTCCATCTTGCGGACAGCTTTCTCATTTCTAAATTTACAGTCAATATGCGATGTATAAAACTTTTTGAAATGCCTTGCATTGCAGCTAACTTATGCACCTTCAGCTGACAATCATCCAACGCAATATGGTGGATTTTCTTAACCGTTTCTGGCGTGGCCAGCTCGTAACGGTCTTGCTTAAACTCTGCCGCCCAATATTTTAGAGTCGTAAACGAAGGATCGAACTACCTCAGAGTAGAATCTACTTCGGCTTTAATATTAGTTGGACTGAGACCTTTCAAATGAAAGTATTGGATTACATAACGGTGACCAATTTTTCCATGTTTACATTTCACTGAGATCGTTTACTTTTGATGGTTCCAAAGAAATGCCGCACAATGTGTCGCCGTGAAACTTAAAACATATGTTTTATAAGGTTGCCACTTTTCACCAAAGTAATTTTAATTTTGGAGTCGATCAGTAGACCACAGAATGGTATAGAGTTAAAAAAAATCCGCACGTAGCAGAGCAAAAGGGAACATAGAATCTCACTTGTCTTGTCTGTTCATTTTTGGAGCTGTTTCACATGTTTCTATCGAAGACACCTAAATATTATGGAATTTTCGCCAGCGATTAAACTCATATACATAGACATTCGTTATATAGTAAGAAAAAAAAGTTCTGAGACATTAGCGGAAAACTCTCCTTACTCATGTTCTAATTTCCACATAACAGTTTTGGAAAAATACTAAAAAGTACTTAAATAAGTACAAAAGTGCTGAATATTCCAAGCCTAACAAGCATTCAATTGTTTAACCCCCCTTTTTGTGTTTGTTGGCGTTGTTTGGTTAACCTCATATGTAACAACATGTGGTTGTAGTTGGTGGCATTTTATTGCACTTGAATTCTTTTTTTTTTCTTTTTTTATTCGTTCGTGTTATTGTCTGTGTATTTTATTTAAATGAACATTTAAACAACCAGCTAAATACAACAAAGCTTTATAACGCATTTCGGTTGCTCATTCTAACAGTTGTCGGTCGTTTGGTCTTTGGGGATTCAAACGGAAGTTGAATGTTTGTTAAAATTTCCGTTTATAATATTGTTACTGTTATTGTTGGCGGTAAGTGTTTATAATACGGTTACCGTTGAGTGTTTATGCCTGTGTGCGTTCAGTGTTTTTTTTTTTTTCAGTGGTAGCGAGAGGCCACTGTTAATGTGGTCTTTAACACGCTTCTCTTATGGGGTCTGTCTGCGTTGCCATTATTATAGTTGGTATTCTTTTTTTTTTATATGTCAGTTTTGTTGCTTTATCATTTTGTTGGTTCGCTTCAGTTCAGTTCATTTATATGATATTAACATTTTACAAATTTTTCCAAAGGTTGTTTACACTCACGGCATAAAAATTACGTTAAGTTGCAGATGACACTGAAAACAGTCGTATTATACAACTTCTGAATAAACAAAAGAAAAATTGTATCAGGGAGACAGATCAAAAGACACCACCAAATTAAAGTTAACAGACAGATAGATATTTGTGACAGTGGAAAGGGACTTTATTACCGTTAGTTGTAAGGCTCCTCAGGCGTCCGTTGAAACCAATGGCTCGTACAAATATATATTCTGATAAATGCTTTAGTTAATATTTAAAACAAAAACCGTGATTTTATATCACAGCAAGAATTCATTTTTCCCTCCGATTATAACAACAAAAAGTACTTTTCTTAAGAAAAGTTACTTTTTTAAGAAGCGGTACTTTATTTAGAAAAGGTACTTATATAAGAAAAGGTACTAATTAAAAATAAATATTTTTGTTTAGAAAATGTATCTTTTAAGAAAAGGTACTTTTTTGAGAAAAGGTGATTTTTTTGCGAAAATGTACTTTCTTAAGAAAAGGTACTTTTTAAGAAAATGTTCTTTCTTAAAAATTAGAACTTTTTAAGAAAAAGTACTTTTATAAGAAGGAGCAGTTTCTTAAGAAGAGGTACTTTTTTAAGAAAATGTAATATTTAAGAAAAGATACTTTTTTAAGAAAAGGTACTTTTTTAAGAAAAGGTACTTTTTTAAGAAAAGGTACTTTTTTAAGAAGAGGTACTTTTTTAAGAAAAGGTACTTTTTTTAAAAAAAGGTACTTTTTAAGAAAAGGTAATTTTTAAGAAAAGGTACTTTTTTAAGAAAATTTACTTTTTTAAGAAAAGATACTTAAGAAAATTTAATTTAAAAAAGTACTTTTTTAAGAAGGTACTTTTTAAGAAAAAATACTTAAGAAAAATAAATTGTTTTAGAAAAATAACTTTTTTAAAAAAGGATACTTTTTTATGAAGATTAAAGCCCATAGACTTGTTGTGACCAGAGATTAATTTTAAAATAGTCACACAAAGTCATGCACAGACACGGAGATATTCAAAACTCACATGCATAAGCAAAGAAATAGTTTTAATAAAAACTTTGTTTTTATTGGTTAGATTATTTGGAAAATTTACTTCCTAAGAATATGTACTTTTCTAGAAAAATGTGATTTTTTTAAATTAATTTTTAAAAAGGACCTTCTTAAAGAAAATCTGCTTTTTTAAAGAAAATATACTATTTAAAAAGCGGTACTTTTTTATGAAAAGGTACCTTTTCATGAAAATGTACTTTTTTATGAAAAGGTACTTTTTTGTGAAAAGGTACTTTTTTATGAAAAGGTACTTTTTTATGAAAAGGTTATTTTTTAAGACAAGGTAGTTTTTTAAGAAAGGTACTTTTAAAAAAGGTATTTTTTAAGAGAACGTACTTTTTTAAAGAAAAGTTAATTTTTTAAGAAAATTTTGATTTTTAGAAAACGGTACTTATTTAAGAAAAGGTACTTTAAAAAATATATACTTTTGTTTAGAAAATTTACCTTTTTTCAAAAAAAAAAAAAAAAAAAAGTTACTTTTTTGAGATATGGTGTTTTAAAAAAATATCTTTTTTAGAAAAGGTACTTTTTTAAGAAAAGGCATTTTTAAGAAAAGGTACCTTTTTAAAAAAGGTTCTTTTTTGAGAAGGGGTACCTTTTTTAAAAAAGGTACATATTTAAGAAAATGTACTGGTATTTTTTTACGAAAATACACTTTTTAAGAAAAGCTATTTTTTTAGATAAGATACTTTCTTACGAAAATTTTATATAATTTAATTTATTTAAGAAGAACGTTTTTCAGAAAAGGTACTATTTTAAGAAAAATGTAGTTTTCCAGAAAATGTGTTTTTAAAAAAAAATTATTAAAAAAAAACCTTCTTAAAGAAAATCACCTTTTTTATGAAAAAGTTGTTTTTTAAGACAAGGTACTTTTTTAGAAAGATAAATTTTAAACAAAAATTACTTAAAAAAAAGTAATTAAGAAAATGTATTTTTTAAGAAAAAGCAGGAAAAAATTTTTTCAGATAAAGTACTTTTATCACAAAAGATACTTTTTTCACAGAGGGCACTTTTTAAGAAAAGGCACTTTTAAAGAAAAGTACTTTTTGGAGAAAATGTACTTCTTGCAGAAAATGTACTTTTTGGAGAAAATGTACTTTTTGGAGAAAATGTACTTTTTGGAGAAAATTTACTTTTTTGAGTAAAGGTACTTTTTCAATTACGGTACTCTTTTAAGGGAAGGCTAGAAAATTATTTTTTGTGAAACGATACTTTTTAGGAACATATGATTTAAGTATTGAATTCCATACAGAGCCTTCAGCATCGTCTTTGGATACATTTGTCTTTGATTTATAATAATGTCTTCTTCGCAGATAAAAATTTTTAGTTAAATAATCTGGTATAAATCACTGAGCCATATTTTTTTTCCAGTAGTAAAGAATTCAAATATTTAACTTTAATGAAAAAATTATCTTTTTAATATATATTTACGCTAATCACTGATTTTCTGATTTGCCGACTAGCCCTGAATACATGTTTAAACTGTAGATTCGTTGGCGTTAGCATCACATGAATGGTCTCTGAAATCGAAAAAAATGGAATAAATGGTTTATGAACTCGATAAAACAAAGCACTAGCACATACTAACAGGCAACTTGGTCGCCTTACAAATTTTGATCGAAAAGATCTTTAATGTCAAGGCGACCGAAAGTTTGTAAAAGTGGTTTGTTATATTGAGCTGATAAGTCATACACAAACCATAAATGGTTTCTGAACTCGATAAAACAAACAAAAGTGGTTTATGAACTTGATAAAAACAAAACACTATCATATACTAATGAGGAACTTGGTCGCCTTACAACTAAATATGATGCAACTATATACAGATGCCCAATTCGACCAATTTTGATTGAAAAGTTCTCTATGTTAAAGTTGTAGTGAGATGGCGCCCGAAAGTATTAAATTTTATCGTGTTCATAATCCATATATGTATAAACCATAGATGGTTTCAGAACTCGATAAAACAAAATAAATGATTTATGAACTCAATGAAACAAAATACTATCGCATACTAAAGCGCCTTACAACTACTAGTTACAAATATATACAGATCCCCAATTCGACTAATTTAGTTTGAAAACTTTATTTTAAACTAATAGTGATAAGGCGCCCAAAACTATGAGAATGTATTTTGTTCTCTCCAGCTCATAAGCCATATATTTTGATTTATCGAGTTCATAAACCATTTTAGTGATGCTAGTGCTAACGTGCAATATTATAAATGAAAAAAGCGTATACAGCATTACAGGATCAATAATGAGCAAATATATACCTATATATGAACGTGTAACAACTAACATTTTTTCTTTGAGTATGTGATTTCTGTGTGCACATTTCCTGTTTATAACTTTGTATATTTGATTCTCTTTATTATTTTGTATTTTGCTGGTTTACCCAACCGGTCTGGGTTCAACATAAACGATGCATGTATTTTAATTGTGGTTTTAATATAAAATTTATTATTTTCCAAAAGTTTAATTATGTTTTAATTGTCTATGAAATATTTATATATAAACGTGACAACATTTACTTATTAAATGGTAAATAATGTATGAATTTTGGGGAATATTTATAAATTCACATTTTAACATATCCACAATTACATATTTAAATGGTTTTAGAATTTAAAAGTTAATTTTCATCGGTAACTGCATTAAAATGGTAACCGTAACCAACAGTGGTTATAATATTCAGTTTAAGAAACAGGTGGAGAATATCAAACATACACTTTAACATTTTAATATTATTTGTTCTTCTCTCATATTGACGATTATGTGTAGTTACTTCGGGATAACATTAAAAAAGGGGTGGCCAAACCATTCTAAACTAATATGACAAGTGGAGTATAATCATACATACTCACTTAATAAGCAAATGCTGCTAAACATTACGACCACAAGAACAACAACAGTTATAGCTCTGACACACAAAATTTAGAGTAACCAACATAAAATAATCATATTTTTTCAATATAGTTTTTTTTTCTAGGGACATATTGAACCGATTTTGATAATTTTAAATCGGAACCTTCACAGGATGTCAAAGCATCATTTTCACCAAAAATTAGCAACCCAGCTGACCTATTTTCACAGCCGGACATCGCTATATAAACTCCTCTTGTTATAAAGATCAAAAATATATTTATTATTATGGGGTCCAGATTGTTTCTAATTATTAAAAACGGAATTACTCTCTGCACACTGAAGTGGATGGTACGCTTGTGAATAATCCGCAATTTTAATGTTCTTACCGTAGTGAAAGCAAATAGCTTAACAGCTGTTATCTACAGGAAAAAGTTTTGCAATTGTTTAGAAAACCAATCAATTTAGACGGACATTCATAAAAATGAAAAATCAGGATTCTTATATTAATCCTGATGATGTCGAATTGTTGGCGCCGAAAACCTAAATTTCACATGTTACTCCTACTGGAGATCATCGGAGCTATAGCAAAATTGGGAAAATTAAACGCAAATTTCCTAGCTACACCTTGAGGGAAATTTATACCTATGGAGCATCCAAATGTAGCTTACATTTAACTTTGGTTAAAGCGATAACAGATAACTTCATATCTGAAAATTTGAAAAATTTCTGTTGGCGCCGAAAACCTAAATTTCACATATTACTCCTACTGGAGAAGATCGGAGCTATAGCAAAATTGGGAAAATTAAACGCAAATTTCCAGCTACAGTTTGAGGGAAATTTATACCTATGGAGCATCCAAATGTAGCTTACATTTAACTTTTGTTAAAGTTCATATCTGAAAATTTGAAAAATTTCTGCATTTCATAAAAACATCAATTTTTCTAGCAAGCCGATGGGATTAACCGCACTACAAACGTATAAAATGTCAGATAGTTAAACACAATCTACAGTTTGGTATCGTTTCGTTATTGACGGATTGTGAGCACCACAATATGGCCCTCTGCAAATCGGTACAACGCTTTTGCTAAATGCTCGGTTTATGCGTTAAAAAAGAGATAATTTTTGTAAGTAAATATTTGTTTGAATCAAAAGCAGCAAAAATTCAGAATTTTATGTAAAGTAGACCAGAGATGTGCAATGAGTACTGAAAAAGTATATAAAGATACATGTATTTGTACATGCATGATTTGAATGAGTTGAATCAATTGTAAGTATTATAAGTATTATAAGTATTATAAGTATTATAAGTATTATAAGTATAAGTATTACAAGTATAAAACTCGAAACTGTCGCAGATGAAATTATTAGCCTTAAGAGTGAGGTACAGAATTTAAAAACACAAATACAGCGACAGGAAATTCTTTCGTCGCGTCAGATCTTCGTATTAATGGCACACCGTATAAAAAAGATGAAAACTTGTTTGAAGTATTTCAGGCAATAGGTGACGATCGCACCTTCTACGTCAATGAAAGCTTGACCACCACTAATCATAAAATACTTCGATCTGCAATTGAATATAAAAAGAAAGGGCTGATAAAAACAGCATACACTACTCGAGGCTTAGTTCATATTAGATTCAATGGTAATGATGAACCAGTTAGAGATGAGACTAATGAAGGACTAAACAATTTATTTCCTGATGGATGTGTTCCTGCCAACAACTGATGATTTGGTACTGGTTTTAATAGTAAATTGGTATTTCTGTCTTCATTTATTAATCCTTTTATTAGTAATATTATTTTTACTATTTTTTATATGCGTAACAAATTTGATATATTTTTTAGATTTCCTAACACTTTTTGTAAATTTCTTCCTTCTTTATCCTTGCGTTGCTTGTTCTTCATAATGATTTTGAACGGCGCACAGTGGCGCCGTAGAGCAAACGAAGTTGCAAAAATCAAAATTTTCATGTGCGCCGACGAAGTTTTGAATAAACCCATGTTATAGGAAACTTTTCAACGATTTCAAATATGCTACTCTTAATAATATCACATTTTTAGTTTAGAAGATATAACCGTTCAAAGTTGACCGACTTTCGGTTTTCAAAAAAACACACAATTTTTAGTCAATTTGTTGCGATTTCAGGTGTAATATCAGGAAAAATAGGTAACGAATCGCCTTATTTTTTGTTT
The DNA here is from genome assembly GCA_963682025.1 of Cordilura impudica. NCBI lineage: Eukaryota > Metazoa > Arthropoda > Insecta > Diptera > Scathophagidae > Cordilura > Cordilura impudica. The sequence goes on along the minus strand of OY821518.1, from coordinate 88,993,510 downwards.
GTATTGATTGATGTATTTATTAAATGTATAATGATAAAAAAAAATTAACTGTTTTCTTTGTGTTTCTCCTGGTAAATCACTATTTAAAAACTATCCGTTTTTTCACTATTTTTCAACTTTGACGGAAAATAAAAAAAAAATATATTTTTCTATATTTGCCATATTTGCAAAACATGTTCTTTGATTATTTCTTTACATAATTCAAAGGTTTTATCTGCCCGTACGTGCCCGTTTGGATTCTAGAGGTAAAAAAGGTTAAAAAGACATTCTATGGCGTGCATCCCTTACATGTTTTGACTGACAGTAGTTTTATCTAATAGTTTGAAAATTGCATTTTAAGTCGGTTGTCTACCTGTGAGCCTCTGCCAAAGTCTACTCCCAATATTCTGTTACAGACACAGGATGCACAAAAAACTACTCATTGAAATTCGCAGGTACGCACCTCACTTAAAAATTACTTTGGAGTACAAATGGTCAAGAACAATATTGACTTATGGTCCCTCCAGGTAGGCACAAACCTTATTTAGACACAAGCATAATATCAAAATTGCATAATTCAGCCTAAATCCATATGTATGCAGGGAACAGGTAAATTTTTAAGCATGGTAGCATAAGCCTATATATTGCAAAATAAGCATAATGCCTGGATTAGTCTACGACTGAAAGTTTGGTGCAACAAGTACTGAAACCATGGCGTTAAACAATTTAAAATTATTTGAACTGTTTAGAAGGTCAACCACACCAAAGTTTTTCACGGAAGTTGCCTTAGAAGAACTTGATAGCTTATACGGAAATATTGAGAGAAGCGAAATTGTAAAAAATAATTTTTATCTGATATATGCAAATATTAAGGCAAAATGGGGAAATCTAATCGAACCATTCAGAACTTCAACTCCAAATACGAGGACTGGCTTAATGAAGACACCATCCTGGATATATTGGCAGTAGATATAGTAGACATCAGTAGACATCAACCAGAGGAGCAAAAGGAAGGCCAAAAAAAAGTATTGAGGAGTGTTCAATTTTCACAAGAAAGAGGAAACTTGCCGATGCCACCAATGACTTGACCACGAAGCATTTATCGGACGTGCTGTCTATTAAATATACAAAGGATAGTGAAAGAGTTAGGTCGCAGATTACAAAATCTGTTGCTGATGCAAGCCCACTGCGACTAAAAAGGATTAAGGAAAGCATTCCCACGCCCACAAACGCACACATTAAAAAGTTTGGTTCCGAAGAAGCCTTGGCCTTGTTTATGGACTTACAACTTTCCAAAGAAAAATATGAGATACTACGGGCATCCTTGATGCGACACGGGGCTGACGTTTTACCAGGATACAAGCATATTACGCAAGCCAAAATAAATTCACGAACACTGCATACGGAGTTTACGGAAGTCTCTGTGAAAGCCAATCTGCAGGATCTCATGGGCCGTACAGCAAAACGGCTGTTGGAGAGTCTTCCTGAAAATGAGGTGAAAATTCTTCCTGAGAAACTGACATTGATCAGCAAATGGGGCTGCGATGGATCATCCGGACAAAGCGTTTATAAGCAAAGGATATCTTCCGATGACGCTACAATATCGGACGGAAATATGTTTATGGCATCTGTTGTTCCTTTGCGACTAAAATCTGATGTTTCCCTACACTGGAAAAATCCACGGCCGTCATCAGTGCATTATTGCCAACCAATAATGTTTTAGTTTGCAAGGGAATCGGCAGAACTCATAAGGACCACGGTGAAGGACATTGAAGAACAAATAAGCAAGATTAAGCCTACAAAGCTGCAAATTGGAGAAGGAAAATATATTGAATGCAATTACGAGTTCCACCTGACCATGGTTGGCGGAAAAGTCGTAAACGAACTGACAGGAACAACCTCAACATTGTCATGCCCGATTTGCAAAAAGAGTCAGAAGAACTTTGGTAATTTAAACGATTCTACAAACGAGGAGAATTACGAATATGGAATGTCACCATTGCACGCAAGGATAAGGTGTATGGAGTTCTTGCTAAAACTGGCGTATACCCTACCACAAGAGGAGGAAAACTTCGATGAAAATATATCAATAAAGGATAAGGAAAAGATCAGAAAGAAGCAAATACAGGATGCTTTTTTTAAACAAGTTGGACTAAAAGTAGACTGTCCCAAGCACGGATACGGTAACTCAAACGATGGAAACACTTCTAGGAGATTTTTTGAAAATGATGAGGCAGTAACTAGAATCACTGGAATTGACAATCAAATCGTGAAAAGATTGGGAACGATCTTGAATGTTTTAAACTGCATAGAATATTGGCGCATGGCAAAGATATAATTGAGTACCAGTCTTTGCCAATTGGAGAGCTTTCTGAAGAAGCACAGGAGTCTCTTAACAAATTTTATAAAAAATATAGATTGCAGAACACATTCAAAGCTTCAAGGGTAAGGCAAAATGAGGACCTCTTCAACATGTTGGCAGCATCTTCCGATCCACTTATTTCTTCCCTGCGGCATGTGAAGTCACGAATAGAGTTAGAAAATAATTATAGTTTAGAAATGATTAGTCTTTTAGATATACCTTCTCTTACGAATTGTGATGAATATTTTACAGAAAATTGAAAAAATAAATTTAAAAAAGAAGTAATTTTTTTTTTTTAATTTGTTGGGTAATAATTTAAAACATAAAACCCTAAAGAAAAAAATAAAAACAATCTAAAAATGTAAAAATAATTTTTTTTAGTTACCATAAAATTGATTTTTCTACAAATTTTAACTTTGATAACCCAAAAGTAGGCCCCTACAAAGCGTAGCACCCTTTCCAAACGCTCATTTCATAGGCTAAACAGTTATCTATCATATGCTGTTTAAACTGTTCAATTATGTTATTCGGTTAAAAAGATATGATTTTTGCAACGAAAAAACTCAAATGCCGCCACTGTGCGGCGATAGTTTATCTTTCAGTTCCAAAGACGTAACTTATAATCTTATTCGAATTTTATGCAAACAGAGATTAGGTTTAATTATATGCCATATTAATGCGCAGAGTCTTAATAATAAGGTTGATGAATTTAGGTTTATCTTTGAGAACTCAGGTGTTGATATAATATGTGTTTCGGAGACATGGTACAATGAAAAAGTTCATGATAAAATGATTGGATCAACCGGATTCAAAATTTTTCACTGTGATAGAAATACTCGTTGTGGTGGTGTAGCTATTACTGTCAGAAAAGGCATTATGTGTAAATTTCATGGCAAATCTAAACCTCATGAAAAGGTTGAACATATATTTGTTGAAGTTTCGTCCCATGGGAAACAATTACTTGTTGGATGTGTTTATAGACCAAATACAGGAATAGACCTTGATGTTTTTCAAAATATACTTGAAACTATAACTCTCAATTATGAAGATATTATAATATGTGGGGATTTTAATTCAAACGTTATAAATGAGACTATTTTACTAGACATAATGCAATCAATTGGCCATTCTCCAACTAACGTTACAGTTCCAACTCATTTTACTGCTACAAGTAACTCGTTACTTGATCCTTTCTTTGTCAGTAGCAAAAAGAAAATCTTACTCTATGATCAGCTCTCAGCGCCTTGTTTTTCAAAGCACGACTTAATTTTTCTAGCATTTGACTTTAAAATGCAAGTGGTGGATGACGTTGTTACTTATTACGATTTTAAACAAATTGATCGAAACGCAATGATATTCAAATTATCTAAAATCGATTGGGACTCCATTTACTACATGCCTTCGGTTGACAATCAGGTCAGTTTTTTAGAACAAAATTTGACACATGTGTTCCACAAATCTGTACCTTTAAAAACAACAAAATACAATAACAAAAATAAACCTTGGTTCAATCAATAGATTAAGGATAAAATCTGTGAAAGAGATAAAGCTTTTAAAAGTTGGAAACTGTTTAAAACAGATAATTTGTATGACGAATATTCCAAAGCTAAATAAAATGATAAAAACTGCTAAATCTGAATACTGCTCTAGCCTATTTATTTCTGCTGCACACTCTAAAAAAACGTGGAAACTCATACGAGAAATTGGTGTCGGCAAATCTAAGGAAATTGTCAAATCTGAAATAAATATTGATTCGCTTAACGAATCTTTTACAAATATCCCTGACATTAGTTCAACTTTATGGGAAAATGCTTTTTGTTTTCAATGCGTAAACCAACTGGAAGTACTCTTCACATGCCAAGCTGTGAAATCTAATGCTGTTGGTTCTGATAACATACATCCCAGATTCTTAAAGGAAATTATCCCTCAACTGGTACCTCAAATTACCCATATTTTTAACACTATTATCACAAAAAGTGTATTTCAAATTGGAAAACATGTCAAGAATATGGGCCTACTCTCAGACAGACAATCAGGCTTTCGTCCTAAACATAGCTGCATAACTGCACTCATTGATGTGTCTGAAGATATTCGTGGGTATATTGATAGTGGTAACATTGCATTTCTAGTGCTCTTAGATCATTCAAAGGCATTTGATACTGTGAATCATAAAAAAATACTCTGCATGAAGCTAAGAACTTTTTTTGGTTTCTCTCCTTCCGCAACTCGTCTTATATCGTCTTATTTAGAACATCGACAACAATACGTTAACGCCAATAATAAAATATCAAATGTGCTTCCAGTAAAAAAGGGCGTTCCGCAAGGTTCGATTCTAGGACCACTTCTTTTCACTATATATATAAATGATTTGCCTAGGCAACTTTCGTATTGTAAAGTTCATATGTATGCTGATGATGTGCAACTTTATGTTTGTAGTCGTTTCGATGAACTAAATAACTGTGTTGCGAACCTAAATGTGGATCTTAATCGAATTCACTTATGGGCTCTGGCAAATGGGCTATGTCTCAATCCTTCAAAGTCTAAATGCATCATTATTACTCGAAAATCAGTGCCCTCCCTTGCTATACCAGATATTATGCTTAACCGTCAAATTATTGAAATTACACAGATAACCAAAAATCTTGGAATTATTTTCAATAAAACTCTCACATGGTCTGATCATATAAATGTCGCTTCGGGAAAAACGTATGCAGCGCTTCGATCACTGTGGAAAACTCAACATCTTACACCAGTCCATGTACGAGTTCTACTTGCAAAAAGCTATCTAATTCCAACTTTGTTGTACGGATGCAAACTTTTTGCTAGCTGTGATTCTATTAGCTCTAGGAAATTAACAACTACGTTTTATTCTATATTAAGATACGTCTACAATTTGAAAAGATCATCCCACATAACACCGTATGCGTGAAAAATTTACGGTGTGAATTTTTGCGATCTCTTGAAGATACGATCATTGATACTGATGCATAAGATTATATTTACACGTGAGCCTACATATCTTTTTAATCGAATATCCTTTTCTAATTCAAGAAGAAATAATTCTATAATTCAAATAAGGCATAAAAGTTTGATCTCTGAATGGCAACATTACGATATTTAAGCAACGCAGGACATTTTAGGAAACAAGTTTTCCAATTTTACAATACCATTTAAATATTGTTTAAACTTTGCTTTGTTTTGAATATATGTATGTAAAATAATTTTTGTTATCTTATTTTTATACAAATTATAAACTATGTTATATTTTCATTAAAAACTGTATCACATTATATCGATCCTGTACTTTAATTATAAGACTCTTAGTCTTGTTGTGCAGGAAACAGGAGAAAACGAGTTGACAGCGATTGAGTCGGTTGTGTTTTTTAAAAAGCTCCTCTTTTTCATTAAATTTACATTTAAAAATCTTTTTTTTAATAAAAATAATTAAAATTAAAAACTATTTAAATCTATGTATATCTGTTTTGTTTTTTAACGCAATAATAAAAGATAATAAAAGATTTAATAAACATCAACAAAAATCAACAAATAAATACACAGAATTAAAGTCAAAACAGGACACCAAATCTCGTTAAAACAATACAAAAAAAAAAAACAAGTAAGAAAATTATAGTCGGTCTAGACCGACTATAGGATACCCTATACCATGCGTTTAGAGACCCTATCTCTCAAGCCCAACTAACTGGATATAGAAAATAAGCATAAACCAAATTTGAGTGGGATTTTTATTAATCTTTTCGGCTGCAGAGATGAAAAAGTTCATATCGGATGCTATATCTATATGGGGACTAGGCCCAAAAATGGACCGATCCTGACCATGTTTGGTAAAGTCTCTTGCAAAAATATATACAAACAAAATTTTAGAAGAATCAGTGCAATATTTTTGTTTTTTGATAGATTTAAGTGAAGATCGGGAAGCAGCTCTATATGGGGCCTATGACTAAGAGTTGTCCAATAGGGATCATTTTTGGACTACTGATTAATGGATGTAATATATACATACAAACCCAATTTGACTAAGTTTTGTATGATAATTTGGATCTTATGGCAATATATGTTGATTTCATAGGGGTCATTTGTATGGGGGCTAGGTCTGAACATGGACCGATTCTCACCAATTTCAATAGCGTTCATCCCATGGGCGATAAAGGCTTATATACCAAATTTCATTCATATTTGCGACCTGCAGTTTGATTACAAGCTTTACATGGACACACGGACGGACGGACATCGTTAAATCGAATCTGATAGTGATTCTGATTCGATCGGTATAATTAAAGATGGGTGTAGGTCAAATATTTTTGATTGTTACAAACAGCAGCACAAAGTCATTATACCTAAACCACATAGTGGTATAGGGTATAATCAACACAAACAAAATCAACACTAAATAATAAAAAGAATAACAACAGAAATTGTGCCATAATATAGACATACATAGCATCGGGGGGAGTAAAACATAACAACACAACAAGAATATAAATAAAATTAAAAAACAAACAAAAACTCTATTAACACAAAGCATATACTAAACAAGAGCTTTATTGCAACAGTCATTTTTAGATAACCCAAATAAAACTCCACGACCATCTGATTATGGCTCGCCACTGCATTTCGTACAAATACTTGATAGTCGTTTAGAAAAACTTAGTGAGAAACTTAAGTTTCAAATTTGTGAGATTTGTGAGAGCCGTGTACTTGAAAAAATTAATAATCTTGAACGTAGTATGTGTGAGATGAAAAAAGATATGATAGATGTAACAGAAAGAGTGTCTAAACTCGAAACAGTGGCGGATGATTTAATAGCACTCAAAAATGAAGCGAATGAATTAAAAATGCAAAATCTAAGGCAAGAAAATTCGTTAGTCGCGTGTGATATTCGTATTAATGGGATTCCTCGCTTAGCTAATGAAAACTTATGGAACATTTTTGATGGTATTTGCAATGAACTAAATATATCAACACCCTCAGTGAAAAATATTTATCGCTTGCAAAATAAAAATAATAAAGAAAAAACAACTCGCCAGTTGCAGTCATAATGGTTAAACTTCTGTCACCATATGATAAAAATTTTATGTTAAAATCATTTGCTGGTTATAGAAAATCTAAAGAAAGACACCTTATGTTGAAAAATATAGGGTTTACTTCAAATGATCCTAAGGTGGTACCCAATAGCCGTGTTTTCATAAATGAACACCTAACATCACATAACTACAAAATTTTTCAAAATGCACTCGACCTACGAAAAGATGGGCATTTAAAATCAGTTTTTACAATGCGTGGTATAGTGTATGTTAAACAATCAATCACAGATAAGCCAATTCGAATAGACAGTTTGCAGCAATTAGATGAGTTTTTTCTCCCTACACATTGTGAGACCGAACTTCAAGATAGCGGAGCTTCTACAAATTCCATTGCTGGTCACTCCTTTCATAATTATTCACATGAAGAACAACCCTTTAAAATGTTTCTTGCAATTATCGAATTATCGTTATTATTGTTACTTATTTATATTTTTCTATACACTTTTTCAATTATAGCTGTCATTGCGTTGTTGTTAGAATTTTCTTAATATTTTATCAACATGAACAATTTACGTAGATCTCGTGGTAGTTCCAGAGAAAGCACTTTAAACATGGTACGGATACTGGCTAAGCCGAGGAGAGGTATTAATGTGTGTCATATAAATGCTCAGAGCCTAAATAACAAAATTGATGAATTCAGATTGACATTTGAAAACTCATCTGTGGATGTTAATTGTGTGTCAGAGACTTGGTTCGTAAAAGATACGCCTGACAGTCTGTGTAATTTAAATGGTTATGTTGCTGGTGGTGTTGCAATATATATTTGGGAAGGTATTAAATGTAATTATACCCTATACCACTATGTGGTTTGGGTATAATGACTTTGTGCTGCTGTTTGTAACAACCAAAAATATTTGACCTAGACCCATCTTTAATTATACCGATCGAATCAGAATCACTTTCTGAGTTGATTTAACAATGTCCGTCCGTCCGTCCGTCTGTGTGTCCATGTAAAGCTTGTAATCAAACTGCAGGTCGCAAATATGAATGTATTTTGATGAAATTTGGTACATAAGCTTTTATCGGCCATGGGATGAACGCTATTGAAATTGGTGAGAATCGGTCCATGTTCAGACCTAGCCCCCATACAAATTACCCATATGAAATCGACATAAATTGCCATAAGATCCAAATTGTCATATAGATCTTACTCAAATTGGGTTTGTATGCGTTCATTACATCCATTAATGAGTAGTCCAAAAATGATCCCTTTGACCCCATATAGAGCTGCTTCCCGATCTTCACTTAAATCTATTAAAAAACAAAAATATTGCACTGATTCTTCTCAAATTTTGTTTGTATATATTTTTGCAAAATACAAGAGACTTTACCAAACATGATCAGAATCGGTCCATTTTTAGACCAAGTCCCTATATAGATATAGCATCCGATATGAACTTTTTCATATCTGCAGCCAAAAAAATTAATAAAAATCCCACTCAAATTTGGTTTTTGCTTATTTTCAATGTCCAGTTAGTTGGGCCTAAGATATAGGGTTTCTAAACGCATGGTATAGGGTATCGTATAGTCGGTCTAGACCGACTATAATTTTCTTACTTGTTTTAAATGCAGATCTAATGAAGGTGAGGTAATTGATGAAATCGAATATTTGTTTGTAGAGGTTATTTCTGAAAACAACAAAATGCTTATAGGATGTATATACAGGCCACACCGTGATACTGTGATCACTTCTTTTATGGAAGTATTAGAGAGGTTGACGGTCACCTACATGGATTTGTTAATTGCAGGTGATTTTAATTGTAATCTTCTGTGTGACACTTATGTCTCAGAAAACATGGAAACCATTGGTCTCACATCATTAAACTACACGATGCCTACACACTATACATCAACAGCAAGTACTTTACTTGACCTTTTTTTGTTAACGATTTAACCAAAGTATTGTTGTACGACCAGCTATCGGCCTCATGTTTCTCGAAACACGACTTAATTTTCACGACATATGACTTTATTTTAAATAATGAAACACTATCAGTTACATATCGTGACTTTAATAATGTCAATTACAATGTTTTGGCAGAAAATATTTCTTTAGTAAATTGGACGTCCATTTATCATATGACTTCTATTGACCATCAGTTGTCCTTCTTGGAGAATAATATCTCATACTTATTTGATCTTACTGTACCTAAGATAACGAAGAACATTAGGACCTATACAAGATCGTGGTTTAGAGCACATATTAAGCAACTGATTGGTCAAAGAGATAATGCGTTTTCACGTTGGAAAAAATTTAAGTTAACTCAACTTAAAGAAGAATATCGAAATCTTAGAAGAGAAGTTACTCGTGAAATTCGTAGATAAAAGTCTGAATATTATGGCCACCGTTTTGAAAATACAATTAACACAAACGGATATGGAAAACTATTCGGGAAATTGGAATTGGTCGAACTAGTAATGGGAAAACTTGCGAACTCACTCCTGATGAACTTAATTCAGCTTTTACTAATTTACCCACTGTTCAATTTCAACCTCCTGCACACAATACAATCAATAACCTAGTGATTTCTGATAATGATAGTCCATTTGATTTTCAATGTGTTAGATCACTCAATACTTTCAACAAAACTTAGTCGGGTTTTTAATTTCTCCGAGTGTTCAAATAAACTTGTTGAATCCTACCTGGTAAACCGTGTTCAGTCAGTCTTCCTTAATAACCAATTTTCGAGACCACTACATGTACCTAAAGGTGTTCCGCAAAGCTCAATTCTAGGCCCTCTTTTATTTTCAATGTACGCCAATGACTTGCCAGATCATGTAAAGTATTGTAAAGTACACATGTACGCCGATGACGTCCAAGTATATCTTTGCAGTCCACTAATATCTTCCAGAGAAAACGTAGCAAACCTTAATGATGATTTACATAATATTTATAACTGGGAAACTGCTAATGGAATTTGTCTGAATCCCCTCAAGTCCAAATGTCTCATCATGACCAAGAAAACTCTATGTCATAATCTAGATTTTGATATTGTTCTCAACAATCAGGGAATTGAAATTGTGTCATCAAAAAATCTGGGTATTGTTTTTAATGACACACTTAGTTGGAACAATCATGTAAACGCTGTGGTAGGGAGAACGTATGGTATGCTTCGGACGCTTTGGGCGACTCAATCTTGCACTCCATTAAATATAAGAATAATACTTGCAAAATCTTACCTAATGCCGGTTTTATTATATGGGTGTGAAATTTTTGCTTTATGTGACTCAACTAGCAAGAGAAAACTAAATGTGGCCTTCAATAGTATTATAAGGTATGTTTATGGATTAAACAGACTTGATCGTATTACCTCGTTTTCAACAAGACTATACGGTATGTCGTTTGATAATATTTTAAAATTAAAGGTGCTAGTTCTATTACACAAAATTATATATCAGAAGGAACCATCATACCTTTTCGACCGCTTAACCTTTGCAAGATCCAATAGAGGGAGAAAGCTTGTACCGATAAGATATCGTAGTAAAATTTTTGAATGGCAGTTCTACTTTAATGCCGTTTATCTCTGGAACTTACTACCAAATCAAACACAGAAAATCAACAACGCAATACAGTTCAAAAACAAAATAACTGCTAGTTTTTCAATGCAAATTTAAATAATTTGTCACTTATTGTTTTTAATACACCAATGTTATTTCAACCATTTTTCTCTTTGTTTTTTTTTTTTTTTTTTAATAAAATTTTACCATTTGATTCTTTTATATTAAATTATGTCAAACTCATTCATTTATTTAGTTCTTTATTTTATTCATTTTTTTATTTACTTTATATAATTATACAATTTATTTATATATTTTTGTATACTGTAACTTGTTTTTCTTTAAAAATTCCCATACTATAATATAAAAGATGTAAATCTTGTTGTATGGGAAGAACAAATAAAAAAATAAAATAAAATAAAAAAATAAAACCAAATAAATAAATAAATAAATTGATGTACTGTAATATATGAATCACAATGTTGTTGTGAGTATGTGGACATAACTTATACTTAAAATTTCATGAGTAACTACGTGTAGCGAAAAAACGATTCATTGCTGATCTCTGAGAATGAAAGTTTGAAAGTCTATATTGATTGAAATTCAAGATCGTGTCTTAGATTATTAAAATTTTTAGTAAAAATCCGAGAAATTCTACAAAATTATCTGATTTCTGCGCTGCCAAAAAGAGTGTTCAAACTACGTTTGAACACTACAAACTTTTGAATTGAAACTTTTTGACTGAATTTTAAACATAATTGTATATCTCAAATCATGCAATTTAATTTACATAAGAAATTAAATTGTATACCCGAACCCTGAACTATGTTGTAAACTCTTAAATGAATCTTCAATGTAAATTTTCTATTACATCGGCTTTTAGCCGAAATAGTTAGTAAAGCAAGCGTCTAACGTTTTGCAAAATCATAATATTATTATTGCCTCGTCTTCTTAACGATCAACTTGGTCTTGCGCATAACCAATCATTCTCAACCGGTTACAATAAACCAAATTCGAATTTAATTAACTTCTATAAATTAATCACAGTTTATCTTTAAAAATTAACTATTCTAATTAATAACCTGGTGAAATCCGTATTAACTTGAAATTTAATTCGTATGAATAAGCTTTAAATTATACTTAAAATAAGGCCAGCAACTAAAAATTTGAATAAAAATTATATATGTTTATGAAACGATAACTCTTATCACTGGATTTTAAATCTAAGGAAAAAGGTGAGAAACATCGGAACTCTAACTCTAACTCAGACAAATAAATGAATCTACTAATGCCATGTATCTTCTATTTATTTGATCCATATTTATTATAATTACCTATCGAGTAATTATAATAAACCATATGCCCATAGGTAGTTCCACACCCTGTTGGTCATAACTTTAGACTAATTTCTCAAACCAAATTAGTTCAAAGAGCATTCCGCTTATCTTCGCTTCACATTGCTGAATCCTATTGATCTAACAACTACAACATTAATAAATATTTCTGAAACTTTAATAACTAACGTAAGCTGAATTTAAATGCACAATTGCTGTCTCTTATTATATAGTTAGTTGTTGGGAAAAAAATGCAAAGCTTTCTGATTTATACGGTGACAAAAGAATGTTTGACTGATTTTTCCTAATCTTTGCAATAATAAATCCTCAAGGTCTAACGATCACAAAAGCAATGAATATTTGGCAAATTTAAATAATTATCGTAAGCTGAATTCGGAAATGAAAATGTAAAGACTAGAAAGAATAAAATGACCAGCAGCAGCAACATTTTCTTGCGTTTAAATTTCATGGCCTAAAGTCAAAATGGGGGTTAATTTAACTATTGCGGCCATTTCTGAAATACAGAGTTGAACATACGAAGAAAATTTAAAATAACTTACCATTTTAATCGATTTAGCTGCCATTTTTTTTTCAAAGATAATGTCCAATGGATTTTAAAATCGTAACGAAACACCTCACCGAATCGCGGATTTTTTTATGTAAATAAGATTTTAATGCACTCACGATTAGTTTTATAAAGTCAATAAAAATTTCTTAAATGTTCCTAGACGTTTATAATACCGACACTTTAAATTTACCGGAACATTTTTCGCGTAACTTGTACCGATGAAAACACTACTTATTAACTAACAAAACGAAATTTTAAATCGATGTTGCGGCTTTTTCTATTAATTTATTTCGTTTGCCTTTTGTATGGTCTGAGTAATGTGAGCCGTTATAACTACTCAAAGCCAAATAATTGGCAACTGCTTTAGTAAAATGTTGCCATATGCTTGAAAGCTGCCAGATCTGAAGGTGTTTTATATTTAACTGAAAGATAAAAAAAATAATTTATATATATATTAATTAATATTTATGTAAATAGTACACAATAAAATTATTTAAAAACAAAATGTTTATAGATTAATTATCTTATTCATAATAAATGAAAACAGTTTCACAAGACTTTAACAAGAAAACATCAGCCTTTATAAATATTTGAATGCACAAGACGAATAGGGGTGTTAAGTTCACTATAGAAATATTTTCTTTTCATATGGATAAATGTCTTTTTATAAGTTTATATTTTACTTGTAAATAATTCATAGCACAAAAGTTGTTATATCCTGTATACCACTGTGCAGAAACGCTCTGCTTCAGAAAATTTGGAATTTATTAATTCATAAAAATTATTTATTTATTAATTTAAAGCAGTCGGTCCAGCTTGACCATAGTGCCGTATTTCATGAGTTTCGGTATTGGGTCATTGGTCGAAAATCTGACCAAGGAGTTAATTTTTAGAGAGAGGAAATATATGTGGGATATATAATTGACGGGCGGTGACACACAGGTATAAAAATTGGTACATGGTATAAAGTAATAAAATGGTATATGGTACAAACCAAAAAATTTAAAAAAAACTGTTAATTAAATTTTATTTTATAAAATACTAGCTGTTTTTACCCGGTCTTGCCCGGCATCCAAAGGCCTTTGACTTGAAAAATGGTTCACTATGCTTACCAGGCGCTGAATACTTAGTCCCCGATGAACCATTCCTCAACAAAATTAACTTACTAACAAAAAATTTGTATGGGATTGTGGAATTTGTTCATGTGTGAAAAAAATCCCTATATTCACGTTTTTTGTGGAAACAAATTCACGTTTTATTTCAATTTAAAATTTTGTGCTTTTTTTATAAGACGCTACAGCAAAAATACTTCAAAAATAAGCTGCGAAACCGCCTCATTTTTTTTTTTTTTTTTGAAATTTATTTATTTTGTAAACATTAAATATAACGGAATCGTTTGCAAATTAAATGAATCAGAACTTTTAAAAATTGAATTACTTCATTCAATAAGTGATCATTGTTGAGCAGAGGCGTCAAAGAAAAACGGAAAATAAATGCGACGTTTAAAATTGTGCCAAAAGGTTGCTTTAAGTAAGTGTATATGTATAGTAATTATTGCACATACGTAGATAACATTTATCATAAGACTTTTCACTGAGCTGAGTTCCGCGAGCGAGTCGCGTACCCGTCCGCGCGTTTGGCAGCTACACCCGTGCTGCCGCGCAGTTGCCGTCAACTTATTTTAATCGCCAAAATATATTTTTTAGATCAGCCGATATTTGAGCGCAGCTGTGTTCCGCGAGAGCATCGCGTCGCGTCTGCGTTTATTGAGAGCAGTATGGAGAATTTGTTCATTTCTTTTGGGGACCTTTTTTTTAAAAAATTTGGGGAATTTGTTCATTTTTGGGGAATTTGTTCATTGGGGGCTAAGTGCTGAGCGCCTGGTTACCACTACAACTTAGCATGGATTATTTTGAGTGCATTATGTCTAAAAGTTACGAATTTTAGTTATTCTAGAGCTTGGGGATATAGAGCAATTCTGGTTTTTCCTTCTGCTGCATATACGAAAAGCATGTGCTGGCTCCCCACTCTGGAGCAGGCGACAAATAACTGTCTATGAGAAAATTCCTGAAAAATATAAATTTCGGGAAGAGGAGTAGAAAAATACTATATTAGCCTATCGACAGGGCTAATAAAACTAAACAGCTTTTTACTGATAGAAATATTAAAATTTTGGACTGGACAGCCATTAGTCCAGACTTAAATCCTATGGAAAACGTATGGAGAATATTAGGTAATAATATTTATGGAAATAATCAGGTATCGAGACATAAAAGTTCTGAAAATTACAATAACCGATGAATGGGAAAAATACTACCGGATACCTTCCATAGATTAATTAGCTCAATGCCATTTTGCGTAACTGCAGTTCTAGCCAATCTTGGAGGACCAACTAGATATTAAGCAATTATTAATAAGTTTTCACTTTATTTAAGTACCATATACCTTTATCCTACTGAAGTTTATAACATCTATAATAGCGCGTCCCGATTTCGTTTTTTTTTTCGAATTTGAAAATGCTTGCCCCCTAAATGATGGGGATTTAGGAGCCTTTTACGGAAAAAATAGCAAAAAAAAAAAAAAATTTTTGGACAAAAAACCAGATGGCTACCGGATCCTAAAGATTGCAATCCCAGTGCATTTTGCAAAAAAAAATATTTTTGATTTTCAAAAAAAAAGACGCCAAAAGTAGCGTAATACAGAGTACATTCCGGGAAATATATTAATAAAATTTCCGTGGAGCAATTTTGGTTCAGCGTTCTATCTTAAAGATGGAAAGTGAGTATATATTTTGTTTCTTTCTTTCTTTCTGCGCTGGACCAGAAAAGCTATCTCACATTTTTTGAAATAGTTTTAACTAATATCCTCTAGTTTGCCCCTAAATCCCCATCACTTGGGGGGGGACAAAAAAAAATAATTCGGGACCCGCTAATCTATAATATTAATAGGCTAGGCGATTTCTTGTTACCGATGTTTTGTTATCCCGATTTTTACCAAACGTATATCATTTGAAAGGTAAAACTTATTGGCTATTCACCAGACTTACAGATTTTTAAATTTTTTCCTTTATTTTGAGTAAATGGCATTTAAAGTTGCTACTAACACATACATAAAATTATACATATGCTATGTGTGTGTTTATTACATTTGTTAATGTGTTTGTTAATGAGTTTGTTATCTTCATTCGCAATAATAATAAACCAAAAAAGTGTTGGTTTGTGAATTGGCTAAGTTGACAAATAAAGTTGCCTAGAAATTCCACTCGAATTTCGAGCGCTGGAATCTGCTAGTTTTTATATAATATAAATAAAGTCTTATCAAAAATATATCATATAAACAATTTGAACTTTTCTAATAAATTTATAAACTGTATTAGAATCTCATTCCTCAATATAATAAAAAAGTTGAACCAGTAGCTGGATGGGCATGTCATTTTCTTTAGTACATTAGTGATTAAGTACTTAGCATTAATATACTTGTTATTTTGTGTAACATTTTATTCAACATGTAACATTGTATTCAACTGCCGAAGACATACTACATATTGAGGGCTCAGCTAAAAATAAAAGTAATATTATTTGAATTTTAAATTAAACAAAAAACCAGTAAGAAACCGGGTCTAGACCGACTATATGATACCCTTTTAGAGACCCTATCTCTTAGGTCCAACTAATTAGATAAAGAAAATCAGCATAAATAAAATTTTAGTGATGTTGTTATCATTTTCTTTGTCTTCGGATATCAAAAAGTTAATATCGGATGCTACATTTATATGGGGACTAGGTTGAAACATGGACCGATCCTGACTATATTTGGTAAGGTCATTTATTTTTTGCAAAAACATATACAAACCTAATTTGAGAAAAATCTGCCAATATTTTTGTTTTTTGATAAATTTAAGTGAAGATCGCTATGACTAAAAATTATCCTTATTTTTGAACTACTGATAATTTGATATAATAAACATACACAAACCCAATTTGACCGAGATTTATATGATAATTTGGATATTATGGCAATTTAAGTCGATCTTATAGGGTTCATTTCTGTGGGGACTGAACATGAACCGATTTTCACCAATTTCAATAGTGTTCATCCTATAGCCGATAAAAGCTTATACGCTAAATTTCATCAGTAGTAGTTTGATTACAAGGTTAACATGGACACACAGACAGACGGTCGGACGGATGGGCGGAGAAAGTTGTAACGTCGCAAAACACAACGTACATAACTATTAACCACAGACAATAACAACTCAATAATATACATGACACTAACTGACTACGACCACCCATACTTAATCGTACATGACGTCATACACATTAACAACACATTTACTAACTGAACCTATACCAACCAGAGTACACACAAGTACCATCTGTAATAATAATTATTGATTCTCATTCAGTCAATATATTAGTTTAGATAAGTAAACAAGGTGTGTATAGGCAAAAGGAGTCAAGTCGAGTTAATGACAAGACTCTGGGTTAAGTCTAATTAATGACAAAACCTTGTCTCGAAACAATCTGCCACCACGTAGATATATCCAAGGACATAATTTTGTACTGACGATCGACCTCGGTCGTTACCAATAAATTTTACTCCAGCAGCTTCTATTGACTGCTCTCGCTACTCCAGCAACCTTCGGTTGACTGCTCTCGCTACTCCAGCAACCTTCGGTTGACTGCTCTCGCTAATCCTTCTCTTCTACTTCCAGGTCGGCGATTGCCATCAACCTACGAGCAGCCAAACCGAATTAGCAATACAACCGACTACCACCGATTAAGTAGTCGACCTACCGATGTAGCCGATCTGTGCTGATTAAATAACCGATTCACAACTACAACCGATTGCTACCAGCAGCCGATCTACCGATACAACCGACGGCTGCCGATTAAGTGATCAATTCACCAACACAACCGATTGCCGCCGATTACGCAGCCGACTTACCGATACAATCAACTACAGCCGAAATTGTCGATCGTCGTTATACTCCCACCATATAGTGGTATAGGGTATAATCACAAAATATACCAAAATAAATAGACGCCAAAAGACATCAAGAAAGTGTACGTATTTGGAAGAGGGGACACTTCATGCTAGAATACATTTTATGGAGCATATTCTTAAATGAGGTTATGATTTGGAATTTGGTCCGTTAGGCGAAAATGAAGAAAAAAGAAGGCAAAAAAAAAACATATTCAAGAAAAATATATACAGCTAGGCCTCATAATCGATCAACCAAAACAAGGAGAAGGAAACTCAAATGATGGAAATTCTGCAAGGAGATTTTTTCCCGATCCAGCATATTTCACAGGTGTAGATCATGAATTAATAAGACGATCCAAAAGCATATTACCAGTTCTAGCATGCAGCAAAAGATAAATGCAAAAAAAATTTGGAGAGTACGCCAATAAAACAGCTATACTATATAACGAAAAATACTCTTGGAGCTATATGCCATCCACAGTTCATATAATTTTGTACCATGGGGCTCAAATAATTCAAAACAATATGTTACCAATAGGAGATCCATCTGAAGAAGCGCGAAAAAAAAGGAACAAAGACTACAGATTCTTCCGCGAGCACAACACAAGAAAAATGTCCAGATGTTTCACTAATGAAGACCTTATCACTATTTTGTTGTGCACTTCAGATCCATATATGTCCAACATTCGTCAAAAATGGACAACTACCTCTATTGAATTAGGCGAAGAAGCTAAACAACTTCTAGAAGATGAAAATCAAGGCAAGTTAGATGAAATATTTACTAAAATTGTTTGATTTAAAGTAGTTTTTCAGTACACTAACAATAAGTTATGCATGAAACACATAGACGACAGCGGCTACACGAACACACGACTACAAATGCTGCTGGCTGCAACTGTAGTCGTGTATACAGCTACTTAATTTTTTTGAAAACGACAGCAACATATAACAACAATATAAACAGCTGTTTTTATACAAATGCATTTTTATTTCAGTAGTGCCAATTATATTTTTTTTTTACTTTATTAAAATAGAAAAACATGCATGACTTAAATATACAATTACTTATCTATAATGCATTATTATAACCTAAAAATAAATAAACAAATTTAGTTAACCCCTTTTGATTATTAATGAAATTATAGCATTTCATTTTGCGATTAATTTTTTAACAAAATAAAATATTTCATAGCACTAATATCTTTTACATATTTTGTTATATTGTCAACACTATTTTGGTTTTGCAGCCAACAAAAATAGAAATTATCCTAAGTTGACTACAGCAGCAAAAGTGGTCGTGTAGTCGTGTAGCTGTGTTGATGTCAAAATAATCGTTTTCATATATACGTGTGTATTTTAATTTTGACAGGCTGTAGTCGTGTAGCCGCTGTCGTCTATGTGTTTCATGCATTATAGCCTTTTTTTATGTAGTTAACAATTTTATAAATTTACAATAAAGACAGTAAAAAAAAATTTTAACTATAGTAAAAACATACGACTTTTCCATTGAAACAATATCAGGTAACTTTTACGTTCGCTGCTTAATAAATTATATTTTAACTCAGGCTCTTTCAAAAAAAGACAAACATTGGACCTTGTGAACATTAGGATTAAAAAGTTTACGGGGCCAAAGTTTGGTAGTTTCTGACAAAATTTAACTTAGAAAAATTTTAAAAAGTGTTAGTTGTAAAATTAACTGACCTTTAACCTTTTATTTATTTATTTAATTCCATTTCCTGTACAACAAGATAGAGTCTTATATTTAAAGTACAGGAACGTATTGCGTTACAAAGAAAACATTTTACAACATAATTAATTATTAACATAACATTTTTAGTATAATATAACAATATTGATAAAAAAAAATAGACTATTTAAAAAAGTCAAATAAAAAAGTTTTGAAACTTTTAGCATTGCTGTTTTGTTGTTGACTTAGTGGAAGATTGTACCAAAGACGAGCGGCATGTACATAAAACTGCCATTCAGATACTAGGCATTGATGCCTTGGAATTACAATATTTCGGTTTCTTGGCGATTGGAAAAAACGGGTTTTGTCAAATGTATATTTGGGTGTTTTTCTGTTTATTATTTTATGCAAAAATGTAAGAGTGCGAATTTTCAACAGATTATCAAGAGAGACCACTGGAAACAAAGGAAACATGATCAAATCTTCTCAATCCATACACATATCTTATAACTGTTATTAAACAAGACATTTAGTTTCCTATGACTAACTGCAACACAGCTTCCAAATAGCTCATTCCCATACAACAGGGAAGGAGGGAAGGAATCAGATACGTCTTGGCAAGTAAGGCCCTTATTCTTAAAGGGGTGAAATACTGTGTGGACCAGACAGCTCGTAGTTTCGCATAAGTTTGACCAACCAGTGAATTTATATGATCAGTCCATGTCAAATTGCTATTGAAAGTTATCCCTAGATTTTTCGCCGTATTAACAATTTCAATTTTCTGGCCATTTAAAGCAATGTCTTCAGAAATGGTGCATTTAGATTATTGTGGATTCAAACAGAGTCCGTTAGCATTAGCCCAAAGGTAGATTCTGTTTAAGTCGTCATTTAGAACAGTACTTCTCAAACTTTTTCATATTGCGGCTCCCTAAATTCCGAAACAAAAGTTTCATTCCCATGTTTATTTTTAAGTACTAGTAATGAAGAAAAAGCTGCTTCATAAAGATACGTTGTCGCAAAAGGTATTAATTTTAGCAATGCCACTTTTGTGATAGTCGGATATTCTTGCTGTCGCCTTATCCAAAATTCTGTACAACTTTTTTCGTTAAACTCTAATTCAAAAGAATTATCTGATCTAATTTCAATTAATTCTTCTTGAGCTACCCAAGAAATATGATCATATTTCAATGTTTTAGCAAATGGCATCCTTATCCAGTCGTATTTTCGTTCCTCGTTCTTGTTTGGGAAATATTTTGCAAAAAATCTTTTAGATTCATCAATATGATTCAGTATTGTTTTTTTTAATTGAATTTGATATTTATATTTCATTGGTGCAAACAAACTCATTCAGACATGGGAACATTTCCATATTTCCTTCGTAAATAGAGTTTGACCATGAACAAAGTTTTTGTTGAAAAGCAATAAGTTTTGTATTCAAAACTAAAATATTGGTTTCTTTTCCCTGCAGAGAAAGATTTAATTTATTTATTTTAGCAAAAACTTTCATTACTAAAGTGCGTAGCAAGATCTGGTTTTTTATCTAAAAGAAATAATCGTAACTCATCTTTAAGTTCTAAAATTCTATTTAAAACTTTTCCACGTGAAAGCCACCTCACTTCAGTATGATATAACAAAACCTCATGCACTGATCTCATCTCCTTACATAAAATATTAAACAATCTCGAGTTTACAGCACGATCTTTTACAAAATTAACAATAGTTGTAATTTCACTCAAAATTTCACTGAGTTCGGAACACATTCGTCGAAAAACTAAATGTTCTCTGTGTATTACGCAGTGAATATGTTGCGCATCTGGTGATACTTTTTGTACTTCTGATTTGAATCCAGAAATTCTCCCAGTCATCGCTGCTGCACCATCTGTACACACTCCTACACATTTTGACCATTCAAGTTTATTCTCTGAAAATAACTCATCTACTTTTATAAAAATATCAATACCTCTTGTTGAAGTTAATAGCTCCCGACAAAAAAGTAAATCGTCATGAATTTGGAAGTTATACTGATATCTTACAAAAACCATTAACTGCGCGTAATTTGTTATATCAGTAGATTCATCAATTTGTATCGCGAAGAAGTTGCTCTGTTTAATACGAGATATTAATTGGGTTTTAATATTATATCCCATGCTATCAATTCTTCTTTTCATAGTATCGTTTGAGATAGGAATAGACTTCAAAGGACTAGCAATTTTTTCACTGTATATAGTTTCACAAATTTTAATTGCTGCTGGTAATATAAGATCTTCTCCTATCGTATAAGGTTTTTTGTTTTTTGCAATTAATAGGGCAACTTCGAAAAATGCTTTTAGCAGGTCATCATTAAGTTTTGTATATTTTGTAAGAGAACCAGTTTGTTCCTTTTTATCTGCTGCCTTTCTTTGAAAAAATTCGAGTGGCTTACTTTGATATTCTGGGTGCAAAGTAGTTAAATGACGCAGTAGTTTTCCTGGCCTCATACTATCGTTTGATAGTTTGGTGAAACAAATTACACACATAGGTCTTTCTTGATTATTAAATGTTGACGAAATAAATCCATATTTCAAATAATCAGTATTATATTTACGATTTTTCAATTGAGGTGTATTATCTGCGGCGACTTTTCTCTTATTACCAGTTGTTAATCTCGATGTTGAAGATGATAAAGATGGTAAAGATGATAATTCTACTGGTTCTTGTAGATGTTCAGATGTAAGTTCTATTAATTCATGTACACTTTCATAATTTTCTCGCTCTTTAGGTATTTTTATTAGCCACTTATCCATTTTTAAACCCGTACTAAAATCGTTAAAATTTTAGTACGGGTTTAAAAATGTTGAATTTATCACCTTATTAAAAGAAATAATAATAATTACCTTGAATATAGAAAGAAATATAATTATTTTATAATATTTAATTATACTTTTTTTTTGCTTTAATATATTCACTTTTTTAACTTTTTTAATATTACATAAAAAAAACTACAAAAATCGTCAATGTTGAAAGCACATCACTAAATGAAGATAAAATTTAAAAATGGGCTTCTTTTTGCAAACTAACTAAGCTTACTGCGGACATAAATTTTTCAATTTAATAAAATTCTAGGAAGTTAGAAAATATGCTTCTGTGTAGCTAAGCCTACTACGAAATCTAATTTTATAAAATTTAACAAAGTTTAAAAATATGCTTCTGTGTAGCTAAGCCTACTGTGAAATTTAATTTGAACAAATTTTACGATTTTAAATTTTCAAAGAAATTTATGAAATAAAAAAAAAATATTTTAAAGACTAAATACATAAATGTAGAAATACTTAAATGTTTTGCGGCTCCTTTAAAAAAGTTCTACGGTCCCCTAGGGGGGCCGCGGCTCACAGTTTGAGAAGCACTGATTTAGAAGGGTTATGCCTGAAGCAATATTCTGAACTGGGCTACTTAAAGTGAGTTGCACGTCATCTGCGTATAAATGTATCTTACAATTGGAGAGTTGTTTTGGCAAATCATATCACTTTTGTACTAAAATTCAACTAAAAATGAAAATGTATTTTTAACCCTTCATAACTTTTTTATTATCGGTCGATATTTAAGTTTTATAGCAAAAACTAAAGGCTAAAGTCCCACCTACCAAACAAAAAAAACCGCATATCAAAATTTCAATCCAATCAATCGTGAAATGGCCCAATGTGCGCCGTATTATAGAAAATCCTCCGATTCGGAAAAGGAATTGATCTCAATTGATTTTGAACTACTAACTACAAACAAAATGCATTTGCATGAAAGTCACAGTACTGATAATGTACAGTTTTACTTCACCAATACTAAGGTATTTCTTAAACTGTATAATGCTTGCCAAATGTAAAAAAGTATAAATTTAATTATCGCACAAAAAACTGTTTACAGGGTCGTGTTTTAGTTTTTATTAAGATTTTTTCTTTGCTGTAAAAGCCATATTGTTGGCAATACAGACTTCCTATAGACATTGCAAATTCTCGTACTTTGTACATGTAAAGTTTTATAACCACAGCACGTTTTCGACACACATATAATCAGCTTCATTATTTTTTATACCCTACACCAATATGTGGTCAGGGTAAAATGACTTTGTGCTGATGTTTGTAACTACCAAAAATATTTCACCGATTTTATTATAGCGATCGACTCAGAATCACTTTCTGAGTCGATTTAGTAGACTTTCCTCAAATTTGGTTTGTATATGTTTTGCCCCCATATTCCCCATATTGATTCCCGATCTTCTCTTAAATCTATCAAAAAACAAAAATATTGCACAGATTTCTCTAATTTAGTTTGTATATGTTTTTGCAAAAAATGTGTGACTTTACCAAATATAGTCAGGATCAGTCCATTTATCAACCTAGTCCCCATACAAAAATAGCATCCGATATGAACTTTTCATATCCGTAGGCAAAACAAATTAATTACAATGCCACTCAAATTTGGTATATGCTTATTTTCTATATCTAATTAGTTGGACCTAATTGATAGGCTCTTAAAACGCATGGTATAGGGTATCGTGTAGTCGGTCAAGATCGACTATAATTTTCTTACTTGTTTTATTTTTTTTTTTTTTTTGTGCTCTCCAATGAAAAAGTTCTTAAAAATATGTAACAGATAGAAAAACAACTTTGAAATTTCCTCAATGAATAAAAAACCAAGCAATTACGATAAGTAAAGACGAGGTATAATGTTTCGGTTATATACCCCCAAAGTTTTTGCCATACAACAAGTATTTTTCATTGAACTCCATTGATATTGCGATGGCCAGAAAAAAACTATTAAACAACTTTGAAAAAAATCAATTGAAGAGAACGGTACAAATTTTTTGTATGTGTGTAATTATTTAGAAACTAGTTGGTTGCAAGGCGAATGAATAAGTCGAATGTTGGAAATTAATGAAAATACTTTTTTAATAAAAGCTCCCATCTAAAGAAAGGACATTGTTTTTAAGGAAAAGTATTTTTTTAGTAATAGGAAAATTTTCATGAAAATATACTGTTGTAAAAATTTTTACTTTTTTAAGAAAAAGTACTTTTTATGAAAAGGTATTTATTAAGAAAATTTAATTTTTTGTAATTTTAATTCATAGTATTTTTCAAGAAAAGGTACTTTTTTTAGAAAGGAACTTTTTTAAGAAAATGTACTTTTTTAAGAATATGTACTTTCTTAGGAGGCTGTACTTTTTTTAAGAAAAATTTCTTTTCTAAACTCTTTCTTTTAACTCACACTCTCTGTCTGTCTGTCTGTTTTTCTGTCTGTCTGTTTGTCTGTCTGTCTGCCATGGGGCAACCCTCATTCCCCTTCCAATTGATCTGAAACTTGGTCCATAGTCTTGCATAGGCACGCACAGTCATGAGGTGCTTTAAAACCCATTCCCCCTTATCCGATCGATCTGAAACTTGGTCGATAGATTTGCCTTGAAAAAAGATTAACTTTAACATAGTCACGCACAGTCACGCATAGTCACGCACAGTCACGGAGAGATTAAAAACTCACTTCCCGTCATCCTCATCGATCTGAAACTTCGTCCATAGACTTATTGTGGCTAAAGATTAATTTTAAAATAGTTATGCAAAGTCACGCACAGTCATGGAGAGATTCAAAACCCATATTGTTTTTATGGGTTAGATTATTTAACAAATATTACTTTTTTAAGAAAATTTACTTTTTAAGTAAATGAGCATTTGTACTTTTCTAAGAAAGGGAAATTTCTTTAAGACCATGTACTTTTTTAAGAACCGGTACATGTTTTAAGAAAAAGTAATTTTTAAGAACAGAATGTACCTGTTTAAGTAAAGGTACTTTTTTTAAATCAGGTCCTTTTTCAAATAGTAGTACTTTTTGAATAAAATTTTCTTTTTTAGCATCAGAGACTTTTTAAGAAACGGTACTTTGTAAAGAAAAGGAACTTTCTTAACTAAAGGCACTTTTTTAAGAACAAGTGTTTCTTAAAGAAATTGGTTTTTTTGAAGAAAAGGAAATTTTTGGAAGCAAAAGTACTTTTTTAAGAAAATGTACTTTTTAAGCATATGTATTTTTTAAGAAAAGGTAGTTTTTAAGAAAACGTACTTTTTTAGAATATATTCTTCTAAAAAAAAAAAAAATTTAAGACACTTTTTTATGAAAATATACTTTTAAAGATGTACTTTTTTAAGAAAAGGACTTTTTAAAAAAAAGTATTTTTTAAATAAAATGTACTATTTTAAGAAAGGTACTTCCTAAAAAAAAATTTGGCCCTTTTTCAACAAAGGTACCTTTAAAACAAATGTACTTTTTTAAGAAAAGGTACATTTTAAAGAAATTTTGATTTTTTAAGAAAATTTACTTTTTAAACAAAATGAACTTTTTTAAGAAACGATACTTTTTTAAGAAAAAGTACTATATTAAGAATGGTAGTTTTTTTAAATATAGAATATAAGCAAATTTTGAGTGGCGTTGTCGTTATTTTTTTTTTTTTTTTTTTGCCTGCAGATATGAAAAAGTTCATATCGGATGGTATATTCATATAGGAACTAAGTTAAAAAATGGATTGATCCTAACCATATTTATAAAAGTTATATATTTTTTGCAAAAAAATAAACAAACCAAATTTGAGAAAAATCTGTGCAATATTTTAGTTTTTTGATAGATTTAAGTGAAGATCGGGAAACAGCTTAATATGGGGGCTAAGATAAAGAATTGTCCTGTTTTTGACCTACTGATTATTGGGTGGAATAACCACACACACACCAAATTTGATTGAGGTCTATGTGATAATTTGATTTTCAGGGTGATTAAAGTCAAACTCATAGGAGTCATTTATGTGGGTAATAGGTCTAAACATGAACCGATTTTCGCCAATTTCAAGAGCATTCATCTTATGGCTAATAATAGCTTATATACCAAATTTCATCATTTTGAGATTACAAGGTTTTCATGGACACACAGACGGACAAACGGACGGACAGACGGACGACTTAAAAAGAGATTCTGAGTCGACCCTGAACAAATAGTGGTATATGGTATAAATATATACTACATAGAGTGAAAACTCCGTGGCCTAACATATAAATGGCGTATACGTGCCAATTTTTCAGTTCCTTCAGTAGGGCCAACTCTTATGCCTGGTTTTCACTATGTCATATAAGCTGACAACAAACAATTGCCTCAACTGACATCTCGTAATTTTCTATTCATTACGTAATCATAACATCTTATAAACGAACAAAAAATCCGGCTGTCAAACACAAACAAATTGCCAACATGCTGGCAATTTCATTTCAGATGTCAAATGTTGCCAGGCATTGTAAATGACAAGACATTAAAACCCGATTTCATACAACTGACAAAAATTACAACAATTGCCATTGAAAATGACATAATGAAAACCAGGCATTAGAAAAAGTGTGCCAAATTTCATGACATTTCATTTTTATCATTATTATTTCTTCCCATACTTTAAAAGATGGTTCCAGGGAAAGAAATTTTCCACAAATGAAGAAGTCATATGGATAATTCCATGCAAAGGTCAACCCTAGGTTCAATTTTAAAGTTTCAATTTAAATAATTTTTATTGATACCATTTCAAAGAAAAGGGTTGAGACATAACAAAAGTTTGTTAGACGTATTTTTGAATATTTTTATACCCCCAATTTTTCCAGTAAGAAAGGAAAGTGCAATTAAGTAATTTAGAAAATAATGGCAGTGTCATCTCTGTCATATTACAGAATACTTTTTATACCCTATACCACTATGTGGTTTGGGTATAATGACTTTGTGCTGCTGTTTGTAACAACCAAAAATATTTGACCTAGACCCATCTTTAATTATACCGATCGAATCAGAATCACTTTCTGAGTTGATTTAACAATGTCCGTCCGTCCGTCCGTCCGTCTGTGTGTCCATGCAGGTCGCAAATATGAATATATTTTGATGAAATTTGGTATGTAAGCTTTTGTCGGCCATGGGATGAACGCTATTGAAATTGGTGAGAATCGGTCCATGTTCAGACCTAGCCCCCATACAGATTACCCCTATGAAATCGACATAAATTGCCATAAGATCCAAATTGTCATATAGATCTTACTCAAATTGGGTTTGTATGCGTTCATTACATCCATTAATGAGTAGTCCAAAAATGATCCCTTTGGCACCATATAGAGCTGCTTCCCGATCTTCACTTAAATCTATTAAAAGCAAAAATATTGCACTGATTCTTCTCAAATTTTGTTTGTATATATTTTTGCAAAATAAAAGAGACTTTACCAAACATGATCAGGATCGGTCCCATTTTGGACCTAGTCCCCATATAGATATATCATCAATTATGAACTTTTTCATATCTGCAGCCAAAAAAAATTAATAAAAATCCCACTCAAATTTGGTTTTTGCTTATTTTCTATGTCCAGTTAGTTGGGCCTAAGAGATAGAGTTTCTAAACGCATGGTATAGGGTATCGTATAGTCGGTCTAGACCGACTATAATTTTCTTACTTGTTTTACTATAGTTTATTTTATAATTCATGTTTTTTATATGCTTTATTAACCCTTTAATGCCCGATGTTGCTATAAGCAACAATGTATATTTTAGCTTATAAGTCCCGTATTTTTTTATTTTTTTCTCCTACTGTTTTTTTCTCAGAGTAGCTTCATATATTGTGCAAGCTTTATTGCAAAATCTTATTTGATTGCACATGAAAAAAATTTTTTCTGCAAAAGCCAAGTTTACAAATAATCAAAAAAAAATAAATACATTTAAAAGTTTAAATTTAAATGCTTAAAAATTAGGTCTAAACTAAGAACTGCATAAACTTGAAAATTTTTTAACCACGCCTTAATTAATTCGTGCATGAAAGGGTTAATAAACCAGCACTTATATTAACTATAAACAACTGTTTCTTATTTGTCATACAAATAACTTCAGAGCTTTTCTGTGTTTTACAAACATCTTCTAAAATGATGTCTGTTTGTTGTCATGTCTGTCACGACTGCTTTTTGCCCCGCAATTACAATACTTTCTCACTTTTTCTAATTGTATATATGTTGGTCAGGTCCGTCTGCATAATTTTGTATATTTTTATGAACAATGAAAAACTTTTACCGTATAATATTGTATTAGAAAGATCACTGAATGTCATGTCTGTCACTATGGAATTAGCCATATCAAAGACGGAAGCCAACTTCGAAGAGTTTGGCAAATCGTATTTTTCAAGGGTATCAAGATGTTAGAGGATCGTTGGAAGGAGTGGATTTTACTTAACGTAGATTACGTTGAAGAACAAAATTGATTTCAAATCCAAAAAGTGTGGTTTTTAATTCTAGGCCACGGAGTTTTCACTCCATGTAGTGTATCTTATACATCAACTATATTGCACTTAACAATTTTTATTAAACTCCGAGTCAAATAACTTGACCTTTGACCTCAATGAGGTTTACGTTATACCATTGGCCTAAAATTAAACTTTTTCATACAAAATCTATGAATATAAAAGCATATAAATTAAGTGCTCATTGTTAAAACGAACATTTGAAATTGTTTGAACAAATTTTAATCAACTTAACATTTTAGGTACCTAAGTACGACCATGTATATTTCAATGGTTAGTTACATTGCAACATGTGACTCGAATTGAAAATTGGAAAACGTATGCAAAAACTTAAATGAACTAAATACGACAATGTCATGCGAAATGACATTACATTTCCTTTAGCTTTTTTTTTTTTTTTTGCACACGGAATCTTTCGCCATCAACAAAGTTATAGTAGTTTTCTGGTATTGAATCCTGTTGTCTTGTTAGTTCACATTGTACTTATACTAAATATTTCATATCTAAGTATTGTGTGAATTAGAATCTATGTACCATATAAATCATGTACGGTGAAATTTTGTGAATGAAAATTTCCATTTCAATTTGTAACGGAAGCCGGAAGTTGTTGGCAAACATTAAAAGAAGGTAAATTTTGCGATGATGGAGATATGCAGAAATGACCGAGTCGGTAAGAAATAAATGGATGGCTTGTTTAGAATTTAATACAAACAAAACGATAAAAACATTATACCTTCCTTCACCCATACACCGTTACTAAACTTTCAAAACATAGTCAAAACATACATACGTTTGACACCAGTGCTGCTAATTAAGCGCCATTGAACTAATCATGAAATAACTATTTGCAATTACGTGTGTAAAACATAAAATTATTGCAATGGCCATTTAAACTGCACTTATTTTTGTACCACATGCGATTAATGCATATTTTAATTCACAAAAGATTTACATAAGTATATAAAAATTTCACTCAATTAAACTTTTAACAGGGTACATCACGTACGTGGACATTTCGACGACAAATGAACAATTTTTATTTTATGTGGTAACAAAATTGCAACACAACATTTTATGTGCGTGTGGTTTTGCACTTCGTTAGTAGTTTTTCTAAACCTCACCACATAAAAATAAGTAATTTTCATATAATTCAGAGTCATATAAAAAGTGAAATTGGAAAAATCTTAACACACGTTTTTCCTCTAAACTGTTTCCGTAACCATTATTTGAATTATTGACGACCTGTTCCATTGTTGTTAGTTTGATTAAAATGAGTGATGAAATAAAAGCTCGTGCTAAAATTATTAAATATTTTCTATAAAATCCAACTTGGTCCTACAAAATATTGACCCCAGAATCAAAAGTCTGCTGTCAACTGTTTCCTATGTTATTACATAGTATCAAGAGAATTTGAGTTTTGCTTTAAACATGCTTCGAGAGGAAAGAATGGTCCATACGATGTTTGTAATGCCAAGAAAATATAAAGCAAAAGAGCTCCTAACAGCTCCGCTAAGAAAGCAGCCCGCTTAGCTTATTGCTCGGAATATTTGGTGTGAAAAGATAAATCAAATGCACTTTTGAAAGATACAAAGCCCAAAAATTTCTGGACAGGGGCCAAAAAAATATCCTGCTGCATAATAGACGACGAAACACATGTAGTGACAGATTTTTCGCAGCTGCCGGTTCAAAATTTTTATGTTACAAATGCTCGAGGAAATGTCGACGATAAGTTTAGGGCCGAAAATTAGACGAAATTTAAAAAAAAAATGCCTAGTATGACAAACAATATTCAATTGCGGCAAACAAGCTCTATAAATACTGAAATTTATATTAAGGACTGTTTGCAAATAAGACTTCTTCCTTTCTTAAGCCAACACAATATGCCCACATATTTTTGGCCCGATTTGTTTTCCCGTCACTACGATAAGAAAGCTCAATGGTCGCATTAACAATGGTAAACTTTTCAAAACAGATGTTATGACAAATATACATTTATATATACAGTGGATGACGATACATTGGAAACTTCTACAAAATCCTGAATTTGCTAATTTTGTTTTTTAATAATTTTAAGTCCTAATATAATGTTTTTTATTTTGCGAAATTACTCTTTGTTACAAAAAATACAATTTAAAAAGATAATGATGAACAAAATGGAAACTTTTAAACTTCTATATCAGAGCTGATTAAAACAATAAAAGATCGTCTCATGGAAAATGTATAAAATCTTAACCCTTACAATTTCTGTCGCTTTCTGTTTCAACTGTTTGTTTAAACACAATTGTATTTTTCAATATTTTAATCTTATATTAATTTTTATAAAATAATGGCGAGAACAAAGGTTTGTTTGTGGAGCGTTAAAAAATAGAATAATAAATGATTTTACTGCTCGTCGTAAGCAAAAGAAAACTTGTTAGAAATATTCTATGAAAAAATCCATAATTTTATAAACGATCGTGATAGAGGTACGATGACGACTCAGCATTTGCGTGCAGGCCGAATAAAACGAGTTAAAAACAGGATAATTTAATAGCAAGAGAGTTTAAAAAAATATCCAGAAATTTATTTAATTTAATTTTATTTTATTTTATTTGTTTTTTTGTAATTCTAACACAACAAGAATAAATCTTTATAAGTTACAGTGTTAGACGATAGTAGGATTTAAGTTACACTTATTACAAAAGGGTACAATTTCAATTTATCCTTAATAGTTTATAATTTTATAATTTTAATTTCCAAAAATAAAAGAAAGTTGAAAAAAGGAAAAGAAATTTAACATGAAACATTGGAATATTAAACTTTAAAACTGAAACTTTAAATATGTATAATATTTTGGGCACATAATATTAATAATTTCTTTTTAAAACGATGTGTGTTACTAATTGTCTGTATTGTATTAGGTAGTTTGTTCCAAAGACCAATTGTATAATTCCTAGTGATCGTCCTGCGAAGAAACCATGATATCAGAAAAAATCGTTTGGCTAGCATAAGTTTTGTTAAAGAATACATGAACTGAACTGAACTGAAAAAAATCAGTTGGCAACCCTTTGAATAAGGCGTACTTTTTTTGTCAGTGCTTAATCGTTCTTGAAAAATATTAAAATTTTGTTTTAAAAACTGTGCTATATATTTAACAAAGTTTATAAACATATAAAAGAAATCATAAGGTGTTTGAAAAAAATAAAATATGCCTAAAAATAAAGCTCGTCGTAGTTTGGCAAATAAAAAAATAATGCTTTGTAATCATTGCGAAGATGAGATCAAAGAAGAATCCGACGATTTTATAGAGTGTGACAAGTGCGGGAAAACATTTCATTTTCAATGCAATCAATTGAGTAAAAGAGAGTTTGAGAGTCAATTAAAAATTGAAAAAGAAACTTTCAACTGTCATTTATGTAAAGAAGGAGATGGAGAAATAAGGAAAGAGCTAAATACAATTAAAACTGAGCTGAGAAAACTAGAGAAGTTAGAAAAATTGGATCAGCTGACTGGGTCGATAAACTTCATGTCAGCAAAGTTCGATGAAGTATTTAAAGTTGTTGCAGAAAATAAGAAGAAGATAGCAGAAGTACAAAAGGAAAATAAAAAATTTAAAACTACAACAAAAACTTTAAAAACATCTGTAAAAATACTGAATGATTATCGAGTACAAAATGATTGTGTCATAAGAGGATTGAAAGTTGGTGCCAAAGATAATGCAATGGATGCTGTAGTTAATCTTTCTAAGGATGTTGGTGTTGATTTTGAACCGAATGCTGTTAATGCTGCATATCTTCTTAGAACTAAAAAAGAATCTGAGGATGGGAAAAAAAACTGTTGTGGTTAAATTTTCTTCTAAATTTCATAAGGAACGACTGATGGCTTCTAAATCAAAACTGAAGGAAAATGAAAGTACAAGTGAGGTGTTTGTAAATGATTTTCATAGCAAGGAAACTATGAACCTTTTTTATTATGCCAAATCATTAAAAACTATTAGTTATCAACATATTTATGTTAGAAATGATAGAGTCTATTGTAGAAAAAGTGATATTGCTAAACAACAGCTTATCAGAGATGAAGATGATGTTGATAATATGTTATTGGAAGCAAATACTAATAAACATTGGAAGAGAAGATCTATGAAAAATAGCAGAAGAGTTAATGATGCAAATTTAAGTGATGATGGCGATGATGGTGCTGCTTACGTGTCCCCTTAAAAAGGAATGTATATATTTAATTTGTATAATTTTTTATAATTTTTCTCTTTTTTTTATGATTAAAAATCAGTATTTTCAACAAATTTTAAAACTTATTTTTGTAATTTGAATTTAAGATTTCTTAATATTATTAGTATAAATATCAGAAGCGTTTCGTCTGTTGATAAATTTAATAAATTTAAATCGTTGATAATATAGCTGTCCAAGAAACTTGGTTTCAGAAGGACATTACACAAATTTACAAACTTCCAGGTTTTAATAATATACATTGTTGTAGAGAAGATGCTTATGGTGGTACGACTATATATATTAATAAAAACGTACAATTTAGTGTTGAAGTATGCAAGAGTAGTAATTTTGTTGAGCTTATAGTTTTGACCTTGAACAGTGTTAAAGTTGAAAGCAAACCTTAGAAGATAGTGTCATTTTATCGATCGGAGAAGTGTAGCGTAAATGACTTTATTAATATTTTTGACAGTATTTTAAGCGAACATGCTCGGAGTCCAATAATTATTGTTGGAGATTCTAACATTGATCTCATTCAAAATCTTCATTTTATTGATTTGTTGATCGTTTTTCAAAATTATGATTGTGACAGTGCTCATAATTTAATAACAAGACCTGTCAGGGGAACGTGTATTGATCATGTTTTTAGCAATTTTCCGGAAGAACTTTATGTTGATTCAGTTGAATGTAATTTATCTGATCACAATATAATTTGCTGTAAAATTATGAAAGTGGTAATGAAAAATGAATATGTTGAGATTGAAAAGACACACTGCGACTATGAAAAGGCTAGTGAATACTTGCTTAATAATTTACCTGACAACTATGAATCATTTAATTCTTCAGAATTAACAAACGTCTTGGTGCATTGTATTAAAGGTGCTATAAATAATTCAACTGTAGTAACTAAATGTAAAAAATCGTTACGTTTTGAGCTAACTCCATGGATTAACAAGAATCTTCAAAATTTAATTTTATTTAAAGAAAAACTTTGAAGGAAAAGACATAAATCGAAAAACAAACAGAACATTAATGATATTTTAAAGCGAATCAGCAAAGTTATAAAAATTTCTACAAAAAAGTGTAGAGATGATTATTACGCTGGAAATTAATTGAAGGCAGGTAATGATCCTAAGAAATCGTGGAAATTTATAAATAGTACTCTTGGTCGAACAAAGAGTAACGTCATTAACCTTAAGGATTCTCAAGGGCAACCAATAATATGTGACCAAGAGAAAGTGAATTGCCTTAATAATTATTTTATTACGAGTGTGGAAAATCTTAAAAGGGAAATTGAAATTTATCCTGGTGATGGGTTCAATTCTTTACGGACTCTTTCACAGTCACCTCATCGTTTTACACTTTGTAATGTTAATGATATTGATATGTTTGAAATAATCCAAAATTTGAAAGATAATAAAAGTCCAGGCTTTGATGGTATTTTGCCTAAATTTGTAAAAGAATGTAGAGATATTATAATCCCGATATTAAAAGATATTTTTAATAAAATCGTTAACAATTCCGTGTACAAAATAGTTCCAATTCCGAAAGAAGTTAATGCAACAAATATAGATAAATATAGACCTATTGCTGTTCTTTCTACAATTGATAAAATTTTTGAGAAGATTCTTTATGATAAACTTCTATTTTATATGGAGGAAAATACTTTTTTATACAATTATCAATTTGGATTTCGAAGGGGTTGTAGTACTGTAGATGCTGTGTCGAATGTAGTGCAGTTCATTTGTAGTGGGCTTGATGGAGGTTCTAGTGGAGATCATGAAATAATGTTACAGAAATTAATGAAATATGGTGTTCAGGGACGAGAACTTTTATTGTTTAAAAATTATTCCGTTAATGGAAAACAATATGTTAATATAAACAACACGGACAGTTTTCTTGGTTCTGTTGGTTATGGTGTACCGTAGGGTAGTGGATTGGGCCCTCTTTTGTTTTCTATATATTTAAATGATTTAAAAAATCTATATTTAGATGGGCAACTTTTTATGTTTGCAGACGATGTGTGCTTGTTTTACCCCTACAAGTACGATTTATCACTTAAAACAAGAATTAAGAGAGATGCTGCTTTGATATTTGAATTTGCGCGATTAAACCGATTAGTTCTTAACCCTGATAAAACCAAATTAATACGCTTTAGACCACATGCTTTAAGTATAAATAGTGATTTCAACGTGTTTATTAATGGAAAAGCTGTTTATGAAACCCATTCCGTTAAGTATTTGGGAATCACATTGCAAAGTAACTTGTCATGGGATTAACATATAACCGATTTGAAAAGGAAAATAGCTCCAGCAATTGGAATTTTATATAAATTAAAAAATAAACTGGATGTTAAATCAAAGATGATGATATTTCAATCTTTGATTCAATCGCATTTGAATTACTTAGCAATTATATATGCCTACAATAAAAAAACATTTCACTGAAATCGCTTCAATGCATGCAAAACAAACATTAAAAATTATTTACAAACACCCAATACTGTATTCAACTGTCACTTTGTACAAAGATATAAGCAAAACAATTTTACCAATTTATGGATTGCATGAGTATCAGGTGTTAATGTTTGGTTTTAAATGCATTAACCATATTGGTCACCAAAGCATAACATTTCCTCAACAGCAATTTAGTTTTAACACACGAAACAGAACAAATTTAAGAATTCCTCGATGTAGACTAGAAACTACCAAGCAACGCATTGATTACGTGGGTGCCGTAAAATTCAATAATTTACATGCAGATTTGAAATCAATTAATTAATTCACTATTTAAATCATCTTTTAAACAACACTTATTTAACAACTTTGAAACGTTTTTGTAATTTTTTTTGTAAAACAGTTTTTACACTTATTTTTTGTAATTTAATAATCTAATCTTTTATTTGTACTTTTGACAATGAATTAATTTGCCAACTTGCCTCAATAATGCCTGACGGCGCTGAGGCCGAAATTGAAATGTATTTTAAATATTTTGTACAAATAAAATTTGTTCTGTAGAAAAATTTTTTCTATAGAAAACAAAAAAAAAAAAAAAACTGGTCAAGAGGGAATTGGAATACTGTTTTCTTGTCAGTCGAATCCAAGTTTAATTTAAGAGGCATTGATTGAATAACGTTTTTACGACGGCCAATGGAAAAAAGACTAGACCCAAATATGCAGCTAGTAGTAAAAGATACTCTAGCGGGAATTGCATTTTTTTTTTTTAATTTCTTTATATACAATCTATCCATTTAAGGATATTAAGCAAATTTTATAACATTAGAAATAAATAACAGTAATTATTGAACTCGATTGAGAACAACAATAATAACAATAATCCAAAGGGAAGTATAAGTTTAATACAATATTTACAGTACAATTTTTAGAATTCAGAATTTACATTACAATATTTACAGGCAATTAATTTTTTTTTTTTTAATTTAAAAGTGCATGAGAATTAGCTCCGATACGGTAAATCCAGGATATGGAACCTTTTAAGCCTTCTTATTTCTTCTGTGTCATCAAGTAGAGATATTGCTAATGGGTTAATATGGTTGCTTAACCTTCCTAAATAGTTTTCACTAAATCTTCTGATTTCTTCTATAATCTTTGGAATAAAGAGATTTTGATGAATCGATTTATTTGATACAAACCATGGAGCGTTTAAAATTGACCTAAGAGTTTTTGACTGATATCTTTGTAATATTTCAATGTTCGAATTGCTGGCTGTTCCCCATAGCTGTGATTTTGAACCAAGAAGCCAGAATAGTCGTTTCGTTTTAACATTTAATTGCTGTTTTTTTGCTTTTATATGCGTTTTCCACGTTAATCTTCTATCAATGTGCATTCCTAGATATTTGACACAGTTACTTTGAGGAATTTGTATATTGTTCATATATACATTGCGGCAGTTGCCATGTCGTAACGAGAAAGTAATGTGTAAAGATTTTGCAGTATTGACTTTAATGTTCCATTTGTTTAACCAAGCTTCAATAGCATTGAGTTCCCTTTGCACTAAATTAGATGCATTGTTTGGACATTCATCAGAAGCTAATAATGCAGTGTCGTCGGCATATGTTGCAACTAGTACGTTTTCTGTTATTGGCATATCTGATGTAAATATAGTGTAGAGAATTGGTCCTAAAACGCAGCCCTGTGGTACACCTGCCTTGATGTCATAGAATTGTGTGCGTCCATCATCAACTTTAACATTAATCTGTCAGATAAATATGACTTTAGCAGTAAATAATAAGGAGTTGGAAGCAGTTTTTGTAATTTGTAGTATAACCCAACGTGCCAAACTTTATCGAAGGCTTGTTGTACATCCAAAAATACTCCTGAACAAAATTTCTTAGTTTCCAATGTGTTTCTTATAAAGTCAACGATACGATGGCATTGCTCAGGAGTGCCATGCTTGTATCTAAAACCAAATTGGTATTCAGGAATGATATTAAATTTGTTCACTATTAAATTTTTTTAAACTAGGACACATAAGGTTAGAATATTATTTTTTGGAACTATTAAAATATTATCAACAAGTTTTATCGAAATCCTTCCACAAATATATATAATTTGACCTTAAAGAGGGACAATTTATAGTATTTCGATTTAACCTTAATTTACAAGATTGAGAACTTATATCAAGTAGTATAATATTTTGACAAAAGATATTTGAAATATGAAAGCACCAAAAAGATGCAGCCTAAAAGTTGAAAAAGTGTCAAAAATCACATTCTTCTTCAAATCCGCTGAAATAAAAACGCTGCCCTCGCCAAATTAAGAACAGTATACATACGAGATGCAAACTACTTTACATAAGCTCATTTTTGGAGCAGGAGAACGCAAAAATGTTGTTGTTGTGAATTATTTCAATGTCTTTAAAAATGTCAGCTCAATTTTCTTAATCAAGTGGTCTGCGGCGCATTTATGGCCTGGGGAACTTGATATAACTTGGCTGTTTTTCAACCGATAATGGATTTTGGTATTTTATTAGACAGATAAGTTACTCTAGATTATGGTTTATTAATTAATTTAATTGAAACGCAATTATTAATATCAACATTTTTGTAAAAAATTATTTTTTTTTTTTTTGATAATTTTTACATATAAATATTTGAACTTTGAACCCAATGCGCGTCCAGACGGCATTTTCCGATTTGGCTCAAATTTTGTGCACTGATGTTCGCACACCTGCACACCTCAAAATTCGGCCAAAAAAAATTTTTTTTTCATACAAACCGTTGTCACCCTTAATAAAAAAAACGAGTTTTTCTAAATTGTCTTTTATTAGCTTGGGGTCATATGTGACCCCAATTACAAGAGGGTTAATGGAGTCATATTATTTTTTTCCGAAACCCTAGGCTATTAAGATAAAATATAACATTTAAAAGTAGAAAAGTGATGAATTTTTGATACAAAGTATTTAGAAAGAGTACATTTACAGAATATTTCACAAAAATCCAATTTTTCTCCAAATCCGCAAAAATAAAATCCTTGTCAAAAAAATTCTGGCAGAGGGATGTACTTAAAGATTCACACAGTTAATCTAACATTTCTCAAAGTTGAGAAAAATGCCATCAAATTTCATGACCTAGTTTTTTTGGCACAAAAGTGGTCTGGGACATTTGCTATTTCTTGGCGAGGTTTTATTCGATTTTGAAGTTTTATAGCCTTTTGCAAGGATAATGTAATACTGATCCCGAATTATATAACATCTTGTCGGAAAAACTTAAATATAGAATGAAATTTTCGTAAAATCTGAAAAAAAAAAAGTCATATTTTCCCCATATAAACACACTTGAAATTTTCAATCGCTTTGCGCCACGACTAAACGTTTTTTGATTGGCCCAAAACTTTGTATTTCTCATTTTTTTTGCTATTCGCATATTTCTAGGGGGTGGGACCGACAGTTTGAACACTTTTTTCCCCTCCGTATAACGAAGGGCAAACCTAATATACATACATACCTGTTATATTTTATTATATTATATAGGTATAGGTATATGTTATGTATATATTTATTAATTATAATTTTTTCTATAGTTATTGCAATAATGGGGGAGGTTAAACCCCCAATAACCCGCCCTGCGTACGCGCCTGCGTCAAACAATCGAAAATCATCATTTGGAAGAGCAAAATATAATTCTATTCCAACAATTGCCTGGACGAAAAAGAGTCGTCAAATGATCGCACTCGTCAAATAATCTTCCAAATGCCAGCCGGATAAAGTTCTAGTTTCATGCACAAGTTTGACAAAATTGTCCACATATTCCTGGAAGGCGTTTGTTTATTACCGAATTTTAAACGTAATTTTTTTGTACTTTCAGTAGACAACGTTTTTCAAGCATAAATCATTTCCTAAACTGCTATTGCCATACTCAAATTAGCCAATAGTTAAAAATACAAACACTAAAAGGACCATCCTGTATATCTAATTTGATTAACAAATTTATAACCGAAAAACATAAAATTTTTATGTAATTTCTTAGAAACAGCAAAACCATCTGCTGTCTTTAACGCATCATTCAAACCTTTAGAATTCAAATTGAAACGAAAAAAATGGTGTATAAAAACCAGTTATCGAAACAGCAGTTATTGTGTAGTCCATTTTAAAAGAAAAAAAAATTTAGCGATCTTTGGTCAACTAGTTTAGACAACATTGTTGTCTGCTCTAATTTTCATTAGAAATGAAATTGCTTGCTTCTTGCAGTCAATGGTGATGGTGTATGAACGCTGGTATGCGTGTTGTTCTATAATGCTTTCCTTTGCATTGTTTTGGTGTCTGTGTTTGTTGTTTTCTTTATTTTTTGCATTGGACTGCAGATTTCGCGTTGACATTTCCATTAACTACACCAGAAATGTATATTTGGAAAGTTTTAGGTTATTTCAGCAGCTGTGTTTAAAATTTGAACAAAATTCCGGCAGATTTCTCATATTGTTTTCGGCATTCCTTGCACATGCATGCATGCATGCATAAGTGTTGATGTGTGTATGTGTATGTGTACGTTTCATTGCTTCGCATGCGTTAGAAAATATGATTTATACTGCACTGTATAGCATTTATGGTCCACCAAAGGAAATTGCGTGCCGTCATCGCCTGTATGTTCGTACAAAGTACTTAAAGTGTTTATCGAATGCATGGAAGCATTATTGGTTTTGTATTATTTGTTCAGTGCACAAAGATATTGAGCTGGTTAAGCATTTTATCCTGTGGAGATTCGACGTTGCATGATGTTTTCCTTCCTTTTTGGATTAAAAAAAAAGTTGTGTTTTACTGCTGGTGTAAATCGTCGTCATACTGTTGTTTGAAACTATGTTAATTCTTGGACCAAAATTATCATGGGAATTATTTTAAATTATTTTTTTTAAATGCTGTCATTAAAACTCAAATTAATTATATCAAGCGTTTATATTTAAAAAAAAAAAGCTAAAACTCTTCTCAAATTTAACTGTCATTTATAAAATTAATTTTAATTTTAAACATCCACAGTAGATCTCTTTCTTGATAGATACAGTCTGTCAAGAAAGTGTTTTGACATTATAGTTTCCATTTTGTTTTGACTTTTACGTTTAAAAATACAGTTGTCCTTTTTTGTTTTAATTTAGTTTTTCATTATTTTTAATTTATTTATTTGTTTACTTACAAACCCACGTCACTAAACAATCATACATAAAATTCAAAAACTACGACATCGTAAGATTTCGGGTAGAGTACAAAATATTTTACAAAGAAATGTCTACTAGGGAACTTGCGGGTAAACCCAAATATGTATGTGATTTTGGAAGAGCGGTTATTCGAAAAAAATCATGTGCTACAATGCATATTGCCCAATTCAAATGATTACTGGGATGACATTATATTCTGTATCTATGAGTTTTGTTAATCTATCTATCAAGAAAGTGATTTGACATAATAAAAATTTTATTGTTTTGACTTTTACGTATAAATAATTTTTTCGTTTCGCCACAAAAGTGAACAGAAGCAAAAGAAATTTCAGAATATTGTTATCAAGAAAGTGTTTTTAAATCACATGTTTCTGTGAAAAAAATTAAATCGACCAAATAAATTAAAACAGGTAAGAAAATTTTAGTCGGTCTATACCAACTATACGATACCCTATACCATGCTTTAATTAGATATAGAAAATAAACATAAGCCAAATTGTTATTAATTTTCTTGCCTTCTGATATCAAAAAGTCAATATCGGATACTATATTTATATGGAGACTAGGTCGAAAAATGGACTGATCCTGGCTATGTTTGGTAGGGTCACTTATTTTTGCAAAAACATATACAAACCAAATTTGAGAAAAATCTGTGCAATATTTTTTTTTTTTTTTTTTTTTTTTTTGATAGATTTAAGTGAAGATCGGTCATCTATTACTTTTGGTTACTGATGAGGGTTGGTGACTCTTCCCAAAGCATCTAAAGATCATCCATAATCTTAATTTTTGATTCTCTACACTACGCTTACGTGAGAAATTTGATCATAAAACAATAACTACCATGATGAGGGATCTGACTCTCTCATTCAACGAGAGATTATATTATAAGGAATTTATCATAATAACTTAACTTCATAATTTTTATTTAAGATAACTTTATTTTTCTCTTAAAGGTTTTTTAAACCTATTTTTCCTCCTTATACTGTGATATTTTGGTTTATTTAAGGCTCTGCCATATTATTAATTGTTGAAATACTTATGTAAAATCGCATTACATGTTATTATAACTTTAAAAAGAAACTCGAATAAAAAACATATTTAAAAAAAAAAAAACAAGAAAATTATAGTCGGTCTAGACCGACTATACGATACCCTATACCATGTGTTTAGAGACCCTATCTCTTAGGCCCAACTAACTAGATATAGAAAATAAGCATAAACCAAATTTGAGTGGGATTTTCACTTTTTTTTTTGCTGCAGATATGAAAAAGTTCATATCGGATGCTATATCTATATGGGGACTAGGTCCAAAAATGGACCGATCCTGATCATGTTTGGTAAAGTCTCTTGTATTTTGCAAAAATATATACAAACAAAATTTGAGAAGAATCAGTGCAATATTTTTGTTTTTTGATAGATTTAAGAGAAGATCGGGAAGCAGCTTTATATGGGGCCTATGACTAAGAGTTGCCCCATAGGGATCATTTTTGGACTACTCATTAATGGATGTAATAAACGCACACAAATCCCATTTGAGTAAAATCTATATGACAATTTGGATGTTATGGCAATTTATGTCGATTTCATAGGGGTCATTTGTATGGGGGCTAGGTCTGACCATGGACCGATTCTCACCAATTTCAATAGCGTTCATCCCATGGCCGATGAAAGCTTATATACCAAATTTCATCAAAATATATTCATATTTGCGACCTGCAGTTTGATTACAAGCTTTACATGGACACACAGACGGACGGACGGACGGACGGACATCGTTAAATCGAATCAGATAGTGATTCTGATTCGATCGATATAATAAAAGATGGGTCTAGGTCAAATATTTTTGGTAGTTACGAACAGCAGCACAAAGTCATTATACCCAAACCACATAGTGGAATAGGGTATAAAAAAGTGAAGATCGGGAATCAGCTTCATATGGGGGCTATAACTAAAAATTGTCTTATAGGGTTTATTTTTGAACTACTGGTAAATGGATATATACAAACTCAATTTAACCGAGATCTATATGATAATTTGGGTATTATGCCAATTTAAGTCGATCTCATAGAGTTCATTTGTATGGGGACTAGGTCTGAACATGCACCGATTTCACCAATTTCAATAGAGTTCGTTCTATGGCCGACAGAAGTTTATGTATTACATGTCATCAAAATGTATTCATATTTGCGACCTGACATCGCAAAATCGATTCAGAAAGTCATTCTGAGCGAACGGTATAATAAAATATGGTAAAATATTTTTGGTAGTTCAAACATCAACACAAAGTCATTATTATAGTGGTAAAATAATTAGTACTTCCTTTGTCATCTTGGAGTCATCTTTGCGTGGAATTAACTAGTTTTTGTACGTACTCAGTTGGAATTTTATTCCATTGCTCTGAAATTACTGTTTTCAACTGAGTTTTGGTTTCAGGATGCCCTCTGGCCGTGCTTTATT
This sequence comes from Cordilura impudica, assembly GCA_963682025.1. NCBI lineage: Eukaryota > Metazoa > Arthropoda > Insecta > Diptera > Scathophagidae > Cordilura > Cordilura impudica. The sequence continues at coordinate 88,950,355 of OY821518.1, read as the reverse complement.
TTCAAGTAAACCTATAATATTTCGTTTGGCTATAGGTCTGGATTCTGCGCAGGTGCATCCGTCACTTTGCTACAGTTGTAAGAAGCCAAGATTTAAGCATATGCGCAGCGATACCATCTATTTTTAATGAAAAAGCGTAAAAGCGTACTTCAAGAGGCGCTAAATGGCGCTAAATTAGAATGAAATGAAAAGAGCTAAAAACGTGCCAGTATTTGATGTTACCATTCCAGAACAACACGATCTGGCGGTAGTATGAAAAAAATACTTTGGTGAAAAGTGGTAACTTTATAAAACTTATGTTTCAAGTTTCAAGCCGCCACGTTATTTAATACTAGATGTAACCCGGTGTGCTTCGCTACACCCGCCCCCTTCCCCCCCTCCCTCGAATCGTTATGAGAGGGCTCGCACAAAGTCCCAAAGCTCTCACTAATACGTTAATTCAGATATATCATATTTAATATTAAGTTTGTGTATGGGTGCCACGCGCATTTGTCCAATTCCGCCCATTTTTTGTCTGACTACTCACGTTAATAATAGATGACCTAAGACAAATTTGAAAAGCTTTCTCTATCATATTAATACATATGATATTTAAAATTTACTTTGTATGGGAGGTGCCACGCCCGCTAAAAATATTTAAAAAATTACAGCCTGTAGCACTTCCCATATCTGCAGCAAGACACTGTGAAAATTTCAGGAAGGTCAGATGAGTAATTACGGAGATTACCTCCTACAAACAAACAAACAAACAAACAAACATATATCACCTCCTTATTATGTTAGTATAGATTATTAGCATAGATTTTTTTATTTGAATACTTGCTGATATAAAATTTTTTTTGTTCTTCGATAAAACAATTATCAGATTTTTCGGCGTTCCTACCATGGAGCAAGGTACATGTAGCTGCCCATTAGAAGAAGATTGATTATCAAAATTAGATCTGGCAACACTTAACTATTGGCCTTGAACTTAGAATATCATTTGGCAATTTTTCTTTTTAGCGATTTTTTGATTTTCCCCATTTTTGATTTCGTAGATTTTTTTTTTGGCGATTTTTATTTATCGCAATTTTTGGTTTTGGCGAATTTTTGATTTTGGCGATATATTTTCCACGACAAAGCACATTGATAACTAATGTACTTAACAAAAGACTGTTGCTTCCGTTGTAATTCATATTATTTATATAGGAGGTGCCACGCCCACTAATCCCATCCCGCCCAATTTTTATTGGACTACTCACATTAATATCTGATGGACTCGTGGAAAATGTCGAGTCTTTCCCTTTTATAGAACACCAGTTATATGATATTAGATATCTAATTTGCATGGGCGGTGCTAGGCCCACTGCTACGATCACGCCCATTTTTTTGTTCGACTAATCATACAAAGAACCTATGGGCTCATGCAAAGCCACAAAACCCTCTCTTTTACAGTACTCCAGATATATGACATTGAATAGTTACTTTGCATGGGGAGTGCCACGCCCATTGGTGTGAACCCGCCAATTTTTTGTCCGACTACACATACTAAGATCTGATGGTGCCGAGCAAAGTGTCAATGCTTCCCTTTTTAGTACACCAGTTATATGATATCATATATTTACTTTGTACGGGCGGTGCCACGCCCACTGCTACGATCACGCCCATTTTTTGTCAAACTAATCACATGAACAACTTATGGGCGCACACAAAGTCCCAAGACTCTCACTATAACAGTACCCAGATATTTATATTTAATTTGTATGGCAGGTGCCACGCCTATTGGTCCGACACTGCCCATTTTTTGTCCGACTACTCACATTAATTATAGGTGACATCAGACAAATTTAAGAAGCTCTCTCTACCACAGTACTCGAGATATATAATATTGAATTATTACTTGTATGGGTGGTACCACGCCCACTTGTCCGATCCCGCCCATTTCCGGCGTAGCTACTAATATTAACAATATTTGATCTCACACAAATTTGCAAAGCTCTCCCTATCATAATACTCAATATATGTACATGATATTAAAAATTTACTTTGTGTGGGAGGTGCCACGCCCACTAAAAATATTTAAAAAATTATAGCCTATGGCACTTCCCACATCCGCAGTAAGACTCTGTAAAAATTTCAGGAATATCAGATGGGTAGTTACGGAGATTACCTCCTACAAACAAACAAACAAACAAACAAACAAACAAACAAACAAACACACATTACCTCTTTATAATATTAGTATAGATACATATATATATTTTTTTTTTTGAGCCATCAAAAATATACGATCTCAGGAAAAGCTGGTCACCGTTATGTAAGTCAATACTTTCATTTCAAAGTTCTCAACATTAAGGCTAGCTTCTACTCTGCAGGTATCTGCTCCTTCATTTACGACTACAAAATATTGGGTGGCAGAGTTTAAACGAGGCCGTATGAGCTTCCAAGACGAACATAGTACTGGTCAACCAAATGAAGTGGCCACGCCAGAAACGGTTAAGAAAATTAACAAAATGGTATTGGATGATCGTCGGTTGAAGTTGCGTGAGCTAGGTGAAATGAAAGGCTTTTCAAAAAGTGCTCTAAATCGCATATTGACAGAAAATTTGGAGATGAGAAAGGTGTCCGAAAGATGGGTGCACATTTGCCAACAATAAAACAAAGTCAGCGTCATAAAGATGATTCAATAGAGAGCTCAACGGTGTTTTATCGCCGAGTTTTGACGTCGATTCGTAGCCATAAAGGAGACATGGGTGCACCACTGCACACCTGAGACAAAGGAACAGTCAAAACAGTGGACTAAAATGGGAGAATGGTGTCTAAAAAGGCAAAGACCGTTCCATCTGCAGGCAAAATTATGGCGTCTGTTGCTTGTGAGATAATTTTTTTTTTTATTGATTTTCTTCAAAAAGGAAAACAATCAACGGCGAGTATTATGCTAAATTATTGCCACATTTTAATTGATGAAATTAGGGAAGAAAGCCACATTTGACGAAATAAAAATGGTGGTTTCATAAAGACAATGCACCACTTCACACATTCATTATTGTGATGGCCAAAATCCATGAATTAAAGTTCGAATTGCTTCATCACGCACCTCATTTGCCAGATTAATCACCCTCGGATGAACTTCTATTTCCAAACTAGGAAAAATGACTCGCTGATAATAGATTTGAGAACTGAAACTGCGGTTAATGACTATTTTAAGGAGCTGGATAGTTCTTACTATAAATAGGGTATCGCAGCCAGAGAATATCGCTGGGAAAAGTGTATCGAACTAAAAAGAGATTATGTTGAGAAATAAAGAAAATTTTTCCCAAATTTGTTGTGTTTTTTGCCACGTCGGGTTGTTTTGGGACCGCCCCCGTAGATCGTTCTCTGTGATATGACACGAAAAAAATATCCTTATTGAAATCTTGGCATCGTAAAGTTGCAGTTAATAATTTTTTTATTTGAAAATGAATTGAAGAATAGAGATTTTGTATTTATATTAATTAATTCTAAATTACTGTTGAACATTTAAATAAATGTTCAAAAACCCCGAATATCTCAATTCTACTGTTTAAAATATATTTTTTTTTTATTTTTCAAATGAAACTTTGAACAAGTTTTTCCATGTTGCAGCGAAACATACATACATTAAGCTATCTTCTACAGAACATTTAAAGTTTTTTTTTGCCAGTTGAAGGCTGAACCACAACCATGAAAATATCAACAAACACTAGCAGTTTTGTCAAAAAATTCATTAACCCTTCCTCTATCCTGTGTACCACATATAATGCAAAACATTTCTCTAACATACGCTTGTAAGTTAACGTATTCGATGTTAACGCAGCAGTATGATTGTTTTCCCATAGAATATTCTGCTTACAGATCACCAACCACTTATGTATGCAGTTTCGGACAGAAACCCCAACGCTAAGATAAAGCGTTGGATATCTTTTGTGGATGAGTATAATGCAAAAATTTTTCACAAACCTGGCAAAGAGAATTATGTGGCCGACGCCTAGAGGACAAGGCTTGCCCTAGAGGACAAGGCTTCCTCTGATGCGGCTACAGTTCATAGCGAGATGTCATTTACGTACACGATTGAGGCAACGGATAATCCACTTAACTGCTTCCGAAATCAGATAGTTTTAGAAGAGGCACGTTTCGCGCGCAAACGAAATAAGACCATGCTTATCGACGAGGTAAAACTAGCAGCGAATGCAGGAGTGGTGAATGCAATACACTGCGATTTGCCAACTTTGGTTAAAATTCAGCATGAATTGTCATTAGTATTAGGCGGTCTTCCGCAGAAATTATTCAACAGCTGACTAGATGTTGTCATTCATCTTTCGACTATAGTTAGTAGCAAACTAGCAGAGAAGAAAAAAGTATACGCATTCTTCGTTGATTTTAAAGCAGCATTCGATAAAGTTTCAAGAAGTGCATTAATGTACAAACTTTTTACGATGGGGATTTCATATAAATTTGTCAGACTTATTGAAGGTATATATAAGGGTACTAGGTCAGCTGTCTGGACGGGTGATGATATGTCTGAATACTTCGATACTAAATCCGGAGTGAAACAAGGTTATTTGATGTCGCCATTGTTATTTTTTTTTTTAATCATTGATTGGTTTATTTAGTAGTATATAATATACTTTATAAATTCATATACATTTCATATTTTAAACATTGATATTTAAGTGTTATTTACAAATTGTACAATTCGTCTTCTAAATCTATATATATAAAATTCATTTTCTGTTTGTTTGTTTGACCGCTATACAAATTTTTATTTTTCAACGGAATTCTCTGAAATTTGGTACACACGATCTCTGTACTCCAGGAGAGGTCGCCATATGCTTCGTACCGGCCATGCCTACTTTAACGCCCACTTTTTGTATACAATTCATTTTGTTTTTTGGTATATTTGTTCGCTATACAAATTTTTATTTTTCAACCGATTTCTCTGAAATTTGGTACACACGATCTCTCTGCTCCAGGGAAGGTCGACATATTCTTCATACCGGTCACGCCTACTGTTACGCCCACTTTTTGTATACAATTCATATTCTGTTTTTTGGTACATTTGTTCGCTACACAATTTTTTTTTAAACGGATTTCTCTGAAATTTGCTACACACGATCTCTGTACTCCAGAGATATCGCCACATGATTCTTGCCGGCCATACCTACTTCTACGCCCACTTTTTATACAAAATTAATTTTCTGTTTTTTGTTTATTTGTTCACTATAGAAATTTTTATTTTTCAAGGGATGTCTAAAATTTGGTCACACGATCTCTATACTACAGGGAAGGTCGCCATATGCTTCTTACAGGCCACGCCTACTTTGCGCCAACTTCTATGTATGTATATAAAACTTATTTTTTTCCCTTTATTTGTTTCTTTATTTGATTGCTATACAAACTTTTATTTTTCAATGGCTTTCTCCGAAATTTAGTACATACGCCTACTTTTACGCCTAATTTTCATATAAAATTCATATTTTGTTGTGTGGTATATTTTTTCCCTATACAAATTTGTACTTTTCAACGGATTTCTCTGAAATTTGTTTTACACGGAAATAACTACACGGTGAACAAATTCCCCAAACTTAAAAAAAGGTACCCAAAAGAAATGAACAAATTCCCCATTTTTTTTTTTTTTTAATCGAAATAAAAAATTAATTTACTCCCCAAATTCATTCTTAAATTTATACATATTTTATTTAATGAATTTTGTTAAATATTTATTTTAGTAAACATTTGCATACTGCTCTCAATATATGTATGTCCTACAATAAATGCATTTAAAATGAGTATTCTTTTCAATAGCATCATTTCGTTGCGCTGAAGCTACGCGCACGGTGAATACAGCTTAGCTAGAATATCGGAATGATCTGAAAAATATATTTTGACAATTAAAATAAGTTGACAACAACTGCGCGGCAGCACGGGTATGGCTGCCAAACGCACAGAAGCGGCGCGCGAACGCGGACACGACGGATGCGGACGCGCAATGCTCTAAAAAATATGTTTTAGGAATTAAAATAACTTAACGAGAACTAAGCGGCAGCACGGGTAGTAGATGCGAGGAAGCGGTGCGAGGCGCGGGGACTCGGACGCGACGCGCTCGCGGAACACAGCTTAGCTAAAATATCGCAATATCTGAAAAATATATTTTGGCGATTAAAATAAGTTGACAACAACTGCGCGGCAGCACGGGTGTGGCTGCCAAACGCGCGGAAGCGGACGCGACTCACTCGCGGAACACAGCTTAGTGAAATGTCGTATGATAAATTTTATCTACGTATGTGAAATAATTACCTGTTGATCAAAATAGGCCACACATATACTATAAGCAGTTGCTTAAAGAAACCTTGCGACACAATATTAAACGTCGCATTAGTCTTTCATTTCTGAAACTTGAATGAAGTCATTCAATTTTTAAAAGTTCTGATTCCTTTAATTTGCGAACCATTCCGTTATATTTGATGTTTATAAATAAACTGAAAAAAAAAACTTAAAGCGGTTTCGCAGCTTATTTTTTGCTGCAGCATCTTATAAAAAACTTCTAAATTAAAAAATCAAAAAATTTTCAATTGAAATAAAAAATGAATTTACTGCCCACACAAATTTTTGGGGAGAAAGTTCATTTTATTGGGGAATTTGTTAATTGGGGACTAAGGACTCAGCGCCTGGTAAGCATAGTGAACCATTTTTCAAGTCAAAGGCCTTTTTATCCCGGGCAAGACCGGGTAAAAACAGCAAGTACATTAATATTTCTTTCATTTTTAATATGTATTGCCAATTGATTGTAAGCATTTAAACCTTTGTAAAAAAGTGATCTTTGCACTTTGTGTTGTTTGTTATTCGCGACACACATCCCATCTTAATTTTCTGTATAAATATCAGAGTATTTAATTCAAGTCTTTGCCGAATTGTTAGCCACTTAAGACAATTTAACATATAATTTATTGATGTTTTGTTTTGTACTTTCTAAGTCTAATTATTTGTTGATCTGTGCAGAATAAGCCAAATTCAAAATGTGGTTTAATTATTGTGTTGTATATATTTATTGCAGTGATTATGGATACTTTGTTTCTCAGTCTCTTAAAAATCCTATTTTTTCCCAATCTTTTTACATATATTATCAATGTGCATTTTAAATTTTAGGTCTTGATCTAGTATAAGTCCGAGATATTTTATATTTTTCACTTTTTCTAGTTGTTCATTATTTATTTTAATTTGTATATTACTGTTCTTATTTATTTCCATAACTTTTGTTTTGCTTTCGTTTAATTTTAATTTGTTCATTTTTATCCATTTGTTTATTTTATTCAAATCATTTTCTATGTTAAGGTGACATAATTGATCAGTTTCCGCTTCAGTAAAAATTTCCGGTATATCATTTATATATATTATGAATAACAGTATACCCAAAATCGTCCCTGTGGAACACCATACTCATTATTAATACATGTTAATTTTATATTGTTAACTTTAGTTGTTTGCACTCTCGCGTTTAGATACGATTCAAACCATTTTATTTCTTTGCCTGGTACACCATATTTTTGAAGTTAATTTATCAAGATTTTTCGGTCTATAGTTTCAAATGCTCTTTTGAAGTCTAGGAACATTGCTAATATTTTCTTGTTTTTATCTATTTTTTTTCCATCTGTTTATCACATAATTTACAGCAGTTTCACACGAGTATGTTTTACGGAAACCGGATTGATATTTAGAGAATAAATTATTTTTTTCCATATAATCCTCCAATTGTTCTTTCACAATTCTTTCAATTATTTTTTCAAAAATTCTTCACATTTATTTGTTTTCTTTATTTTATCTATAGGAGTCACCATAGTTTCTTTCCAACTATCGGGAAAAATGCCTTTTTCAAACGATTTATTAATTACATATCCCAATTATCAATTATAATATTAATTGTTACTTTGTTAAAGTCAGGTTTATTCTTTAAATTTTACAAATAATTTTTAGTTCCTGTATATTTATTGCACGAAAGTTGAATGTTTTATTTATCACAGGAATTATATTTACATATTGCACATGTTCTATATTATTTCGTATGGTTTTAATACTGTGAGTTATTCTTATATTCCATTTGATTAAATATCACAGCTTTTATCACAGGTTGTTCTTTCTTTACGACTAGTTCTTTAATCTGTTTCCACATTTGTGTTTGGTCTCTGGCATTACATAGTTTTTTGTTGATGTATTTATCTTATTCTTGTAAACATTTCTGATTATTTTGTAATTATTCCATGCATTGTAGGTATAAGTTATTTTGTCTATTCTTTATTTTTGAATTTTTTCATGTTTCAGATTTCTCAGCTCGTTAGTAAACCATTTATTTATACTTTTTTGATTTATACTCTTTTTAATTGTAAGTCTCTTTATTTCACCTTCAATGCAATTATCTAGTATATTCACATTGTTATTTAAATCGTTGTTTTGATTTATATTAACTATTGGCATTAATTTACTTCTAAATAGTGCTTTATTATACTTAAAATATTCTATTTCTTTGTATTCATTTTGTTTTTCGTATCTGCATTTAACCGTGATATCAATTCTTTCGTGATCGGAAATTTTATTTGTATTGGTATTTTTAACATATATATTATCCATGTTTGTTATAACGTAATTAATTAACGTTCTTGATCTTTGTGTAACTGTTGTATAACCTTGAACAATTTGCTTAAGATATTTATCACTTTGTATATATTCACTTCTGTTTTTGACCAGTCTATGTTAAAATTTCCCGCAATTATGACGTTACAATTATTCTCATTAATCTCTTCAATTGTATCTTCAAATATTTCACAGAATTCACATTCACTACTGTTACGTGATCTGTACACCACCATAATTTCAAAATTTCATTTTGTATTGCTGTTTTTTATTTTTTCTCGTTCAGCTTCATTATCCGTTTGGGTTACCAAAGTTCCATTTTTTTCTATTCTCAATATTTTTTATTTTTAAATTCACCGGATCAACTTTATTATTCAGCTCTTCCTTCGTTTTTTCAACATTTTGTTTTTCTTTTGGCTTTATTATTAAGGGCACTTGTTTTTCTACATCTGGCATCACTTTATTTTTTTGTGTTTTAGCGTATGACATTTGGTTTGTTTTTCATTTGTTTGTTTAATCGCTTTTTTAATTTTATTGCACATTCTTAAATTTCTATCACCAATTGAGTTAGACATTTCTTTATTGTTGTTTTCAAATTCTGATATCCTACCGTTAAGACTTATTATTTCTTTTACATTTTTTTCACATATTTTATTAGCATAGTCCAGCTTCTTTAATCTTTCTTCAATTGCCTCCAAAAGCTGTTTTATTTAATTTTCATTATGTTTCAACGCTCCTTTGAATTATATTCATTTAATTGTTGTTTATTCTTTTCTACCCCGTCATGAATTTCTCTTAACACTTCATCAATATTATTAATATACCTTAGAGGACCCCTGCTGCTCCGCAGCATTATATTATATTATATTAATTTTTATAATATAATACCAAAATTTGCCAAGAGAAGTTAACGTACAGTAATGCCAAAATATGCCAAGAGAAGTTAACGTACAGTAAAAGTAAAGTTGATTGTCCACGCATAACTTTCCTCAAACCCAACGAATTTGCCAAGAGAAGTTAACGTACAGTAATGTCAAAATATGCCAAGATAAGTTAACGTACAGTAAAAGTAACGTTGATTATCCACGCATAACTTTCCTCAAACCCAACGAATTTAAGCAGTTAATAGCTCAAAAGAAGGAGCTTGATCCACTGAGTGTTCTTAGACCTACGTCAACAGCCTACGTTAATTAGAACTCTAGTTATAGAGGTTTGAGAGAAGAAAAATATTGAAAAAATCCTTGAATGCAAAGTTTATTCATAAATTTTTTTAATATATAAGATACTGCATACCATTGTCACATAAAAAACTTATAAAATTTTTTCCATTTAAAACACCAAATGAATATTGATCTATGTTAGAACATTTTGCTGCACTATGATATGTCTTTCCACATACTCCCTTGCATTTGATGCTTCTTTCACCTCTTATTGGTAATTTAAACTTGTTACATTCAGCCATCATGGCAATTCTATTTTTTATTTTTCTTTATTTTAATATTTGTTTTTTTATAAAACTTTATTTTCCACTAATAAAAATTAGTTTTATTTATGGTTTTTTATAGTCGTATCTATATTTTAAAACCAATTATTATTTTATTTTGTTATTTTTCTAGAGCAATTTTATTTTCTCGTTTTTATAATTCTCTCTCTCTGGCCTTATATTAATGATTTAAACGATTACTTAGAAGGTGGACTTTTTGTCGATGATCTGAATATACGTTTATTATTATCTGCCGACGATTTAGTCATACTTGCAGATAAAGCGGATGTACTTACAATAATGATACTTAAACTAGAAAAATACTGTAATTTATGGAAATTAGAAGTTAACTTAAGTAAATCTGAAATTTTAGCCTTTCGCTATTTTAAGGGAGATCCAATAAAAATATCGTGAGAATATAACTACTTAGGAGTAGTGTTAACAACTAAACTCTCATTTAACAACCATGTTGCAAAATGAAACAACCAAGCAAAAAATGCCATAAATACAACCTGGAAAAACTTCATGGGAAAGAATGATATTAATCTAAAAATGAAATGGAAACCTTTTTATCTGTATGTAGATCTATACAATCATATGCAGCACAAACATGAGGTCTTAGTAATTTCGAAGCAGTGGATAATTTCCAAAGATACTTCATGAAGAAAGTTCTCAAACTTCCAATAAATAAACCAAACTACTTCTTAACGCTAGAAACATCTTCTGAAGAAGGTCACATCTACACGTTAACCCTTCACTTAAAATACATTAGAACGGCATTATATTACTATGGAGAAAGTAGGCTGCCTCATCAATTGACGAAAATCTTGTTTAGAAGAGAGCTTTTTTGGGTAAAGGTGTTAAAAGAAAAACTCGTTAATTTAAGCATACTTTGGCCGGGGTCAACTCCAACAGAAGAGCATTGGAACTTGTTAAGTACAGAACTTGATCATGAAGGCACGTAGCGGGTTGATATTTCTTAATAGTAATCGATTTGGTGTAGGAGAAGATCAAAAGCTATGTACTTTATGTAACCTTCGAGAAAAGGAAACAATTCAACACTTTCTGGGAATTTGTCCAGTTCTTTGGGAATTTAGAATCCGATGTTTCCGCAAACTCCTATTAAATGAAACCGAAATGATATGCATTCTAGATGGCAGCGCAGAAGATGACTGGTTCAACCTATTAACTTTCTTGAAATCTGCATTACAATTTAGACAGCTAATGATATCTGAATACAATTAATTAACACAATTAGACCGACAGACGTTTTAAATAAACGTTGTCAATTATTATTATATTTATCTTTTGTTGATTAAAATTTATATGAAAAAAGAAAAATTTGAATTATAGAAAATACCTTTGTATATTGTAATTAAATTGAATTTTGTCAATAAAGAAGATTATCATTATTATTATTATTATTAATTGGTCAGGTGCTTCTCAGCGACCAAATTTTGGCACTATATGAAAATGGTGTTAAATGTATTTGATAAAAACGAACAGACGGAGATAGTTAATACAGAACATAGTCGTGCTCATAGAGCGGAGCACGAGACAGACAGACAGGACAGACATCCGCGTAAACAGGAGATGGGCGTAACTCCAGTACCGTCATACGCGGGAAAATGTTGGACCTTGATATATTTTCCACGGATAGAAAATACTTCCTCACTTGCGTTGATAACTTCTCAAAATTCGCTGTAGTCCAACCAATACCATCCCGTACAATCCCAATCATAGAGCTGATGAATTTCTTTCCGGACACAAAGAGCATATACTGTCACAATGAACCATCGTTAAAATCTGAGACAATTACATCTATGTGGCGAAATCAATTCGGCGTCGAAGTTGCAAACGCGCCTCCGCTCCATAGCACCTCGAACGGATAGGTTGAACGTTTCCATGGCACCCTCATGGTGATTGCGAGGTGCATAAGACTTGAAAAGAAAATCGAGAATACAACTAAGCTCATAATGTTAGCCACAACTAAATATAATAGAACTATTCAGTCAACAGCCAACAAAAGACCTATAGACGTTATCCATAGTACTTCGACTAAATTTAGGGAGGAAAGAGACAGAAACATCAGAACCCAACGAGATTAACTTGATACAGACAACCCTTTTAAACAAAATAGGGTCTTTAACGTTGGGAATCATGTGCCCGTAAAAACAGTAAGACACTAGGGAACAAGCTAACCCCTCTATATACGGAAGAGAGAATATAAGCGGACCTAGGAACAATGGTTTTTATTAGAGGGAGGGTGGTCCATAAGGACAACCTAAGATAAAATAATTTCTCTGACTTCTCGGAATTGTTCAGGTTTTTTGTTTGTTTTTCTTTACTTCCTTTCCTTATTTACATTTCTCAGCTTCTTTACCTTTTTTTACAGTTTTCTAAAGGGTCCGCCAAATAACTTTTTTTTTTGAAAATGCTACAAAAAAAACTACTGAATATTATCTCAAATTTCTTTTTTTATTTGAAAGTACAATCCTTCCGGTTAATAATGGAAAATAATTTCATTCAAATGGCTGCCTCGGCTGGCCATGCAGTAGCCTACACGATCGGTCCAATTTTTAAGCACATTATCGATTGTGTGCAGCTGTATTTCACCAATGGCTTCACGAATATTGTCCTTTAAAGCGTCAATTGTCTCTAGCTTGTTGGCGTAACACTTATCTTTGAGAGCACCCCACAAATAATAGTCCAACGGTGTCAAATCGCAGCTCCGAGGTGGCCAAACGACATCAGCTCTGCGGCTGATAATGCGATCTTCAAAAATAGGGCGCAAAACATCGAGTGTAGCTTCGGCTGTGTGGCACGTAGCGCCGTCCTGTTGAAACCAAATGTTGCCAATATCCTCCTCTTAAATTTTTGTGAACAAAAATTCGTTCAACATGGCCCGATAACGATCGCCATTGACTGTAACGGCCACTCCTTGCTCATTTTCAAAGAAAAATAGCCCAATTATGCCTCTGGACAAAAATCCGCACCAAACAGTGACTCGTTTTGGGTGTATCGGCTTTTCAATGTATGTGTGCGGGTTTTCTGTGCTCCAGATGCGACAATTTTGCATCTGAAAAGATGATTTTTTTGGCAAAATCGTCATCTTCTGTAAGTCGATCGCAGGCCCACTTAGCGAAGCGAAAACGCATTGGATGGTCAGTTGGCTTCAACTCCTGAACCAATTGGACTTTGTATGGCGTCATACCAAGGTCTTTATGCAAAATTCGTCTCAATGATGCCTCCGAAATGTTCAATTCTTGAGAACGACGGTGAATTGATGTTGATGGCGCTTCACGCACACTTTCTGCCACAGCAGCAATATTCTAGGGTGTACGCACTGTTTTTGGCTTTTTACGAACATACGGAGCTGACGGTGCTTCTCTTCTTCCAAAATCTGTACGCAATTTTCGCACACATTCTGCAACATTACCATGATTTTCAAAGTAATGTCGCAATATTTCCCAGCGTTGTTCAAGCGTATATACAACCATATTCGTTCAGTGGAAGGATAAAACTAATTATCTGTCAAATCAGACATGAGCAAGTGTTACCATTCACGAAATAAGCACTAGTTGAAAAAAAAACGTTAGATGGCGGACCCTTTATATTCTTATGCTTTGTTTTTCTTTTCTACCTATTTTTTGTATTATTTTCTTATAGCATTTTGCTTATAGTACTTCCACTTTGGATAACGAATGCAAAACTAACGGACTATTCTAACTCGGGCTACATTCCCATTTCAGACGGACACGTAATCATATGGCAAGACTTCAACCACCTGCAACATACAACCAACTTGATGTCGTACACTAAAACGGCTGACAAAACGAAACAGATGACAAACCACTTCCCTTTATCTCATATGGTGAAAATTCTGGATTCGGACGTAGTGCGAATTAATACAATTTTGGCAGCATTTGATATCCACCACCGACACGCGAGAAACATTAAAATTTTTGGTACTGCCTTGAAGGTTGTCGCCGGTGCTCCGGATTTTGATGACTTCGAAAAATCAGATTCAAACAACAAGAACTAATAGAATCAGAAAACAAGCAAATTGTTATAAACACAAAGGCTCAGACCCAGATAAATAAATTAATTAACACTTAATGCAATATGTTGTACACTTACTTGGCTATACTGGTCAAGAGTTAAAAGAAAATGTAATAATTAAAAATTCCAAAATCAAACAAATAGATAGCGCTCACTTGTATGAAACTCTACTCGCGAAAAATAGAATAATAATTTCGGAACTTGGAACTTTGATGCTAGCTGTCACCCTTTCAAAGATAGGGATAATTAAGCCAACTATTTTTGACTCAGAAGATTTGAATACAATTATAAAACGCTCTACAAATATAACAATAACCATGTAAAAGTGCTGTTGTATAATTAATTTTTGCATTTTTTAATTAAGTACCCTAGAGTTAAGCTCGAAAGTAAAAAGATTACCGTACTTCCTGTACAACATAATGGAACGATCTTGCAAATCGAGAATGACAACAATGTGGCTGACTGCAGAAACAAAGTAATTGCCATTGGGAACTGCAGTGCAACTCTTACATTGACAATCTGTAGGGTAGCGTAGCCCACTGCCACACTAGACTTAGTCACCTGGAACCTATGGTTGTGGTTGACGACGGCATCATAATTATCAATGACAACACTGCTATAGTTAAAACTACCGGAAATTCAAAAAAAGTTATCACCGGAACGTATCTGCTTACATTTGATGCCGAGATCAAAGTAAACGGAACTACCCACGTAAATCAGAAAGGGACCGAACCCAGCAGCCACTACGATTCTAAGCATTGCTGATTCTACGATTCTAAGCATTGCTCAAGAAATATTGAGCCTTCCATACCTTCGGAGATGGGACATCGAAAATTTGCAGTACATTGGGCAAGTCGAAGACATACTCATTGAGTGGCTTGATCTCCAAGATACGTCAGAGCAGAAAGAAGAAGCACCAAGGTCATATCATTCAGGCTGACATTGATAGTTTTAGGAGACCCGACGACGGCTCTCACTTAAGTGGGGGAGGAATTAACAGTAAATGTTTTTGTTTAATTTAGTCTATAAAAGCACTCAATAAAAAAAGAGCGAACGGCTCTAAAAAACTGAATAAATAAACAAATGTTTAATTAATTCGTACATAACATGTGATTGACAAATGATATTTTTTTTATAGTAATTTTTATATGAGGATAAGCAAAGGGTTAAATTTCACAAAAACTACCCAAAATATTTGTTAAACATAGTTTTTAAGAAAATTTTTAAGCTTCTCTGCAGAGCCATATAAATATTTATATACTCATACTAAAATAGTTCTAAACTCCATAAAAGTATTAGAATGCAATTTTTTGTCATTTGCTCAACTTTACCAACAAAGAAAAGGGGGGGAAAACGTATGAGTGATATTCCATGCAACTTATAGTAATCATACGTCTATATTTTTAATTATTTTTTATACCCTATACCACTATGTGGTTTGGGTATAATGAGTTTGTGCTGCTGTTTGTAACTACCAAAAATATTTGACCTAGACCCATCTTTTATTATACCGATCGAATCAGAATAACTATCTGATTCGTTTTAACGATGTCCATCCGTCCGTCTGTGTGTCCATGTAAGGCTTGTAATCAAACTGCAGGTCGCAAATATGAATATATTTTGATGAAATTTGGTATATAAGCTTTTATCGGCCATATGATAAACGCTATTTAAATTGGTGAGAATCGGTCCATGTTCAGACCTAGCCCCCATACAAATGAGCCTTATGAAATCGACATGAATTGTCATAAGATCCAAATTATCATATAAATCTTAGTCAAAATGGGTTTGTATGTGATTATTACATCCATTAATCAGTAGTCCAAAAATGATCCCTATGGGACAACTCTTAGCCATAGGCCCCATATAGAGCTGCTTCCCGATCTTCACTTGAATCTATCAAAAAACAAAAATATTGCACTGATTCTTCTCAAATTTTGTTTGTATATATTTTTGCAAAATACAAGAGACCTTACCCAACATGGTCAGGATCGGTCCATTTTTGGGCCTAGTTCCCATATAGATATAGCATCCGATATGAACTTTTTCATATCTGCAGCCAAAAAAATTAAAAAAAATCCCACTCAAATTTGGTTTATTCCTTTTTTTTATATCCAGTTAGTAGCCTGAGAGATAGGGTCTCTAAACGGATGGTATAGGGTATCGTATAGTCGGTCTAGACCGACTATAATTTTCTTACTTGTTTAATTTATAATTTTTGTACCCTATATCACTTTGTTGTCAAGGTAGAGTTAGTGCTGATGTTTGTAACTACCAAAAATACTCGATCTAGACCGAACGACTGAGAATCATTTTCGATTTAGCGTTATATATCCGTCCGTCCGTCTTTCTGTCTGTCTCTCTGTGTGTCCATGAAAACTTTGTAATAAAACTACAGGTCGCAAATATGATAACACTTTGATTAAATTTTTTATATAAGCTTTTGCCATGGACGGTATTGAAATTGGTAAAAATCGGTGCATGTTCAGACTCTGTCCCCATACAAATGATCTTAATTATCCTATAGATCAAGGTTATTCTTAAGAACTACAAAACTAAATCATATAGGAACATTTTAGCAGCGAAGCCAACTTAGCACTTTATATTTAACTCTAGATTTAATGCATTTTAACGCATTTTTTAAGCGCTAAATTGGCGCTTTTAATTTTTTTAGTGCTTTAGCGCCATTTAAATACAATAATTCATGTAAACATTATTGTATATATTTGAACAACTTCTCTCCAAATTTAAACTTTTTGCTCAGAGAGACTCATAATTGGTGCTCTAATTATTCAATTAGGTAAAAATTATATAACAAGATATATAAGTTGATTAACAAAGATTCTGATATGACACGATTGTAGCAACGAAAGAGCGTTAAGTACAAAACATTTTTTAAAAACAAAATAAGAAATAGAATGTCTTCAAACACTGTAAATTCTTTAATACACATAAAATATGGACTAGAGATTAAAAATGTCCGTAGTATTAAGTATAAAATTCCATCAAATGCATCTATTAAAACAATACTATGGCCTGAAGATGGCGATGGACAATGAACAGGAATAACAAAAGTTTTTAACATACTGAATTTTTTTACTATGAATATACACTCAAAATGTTTCGTAAATATTTAAATGATGCAAAAAATTTCATTTACAAACATATAACTAGTTTAATTTCAATGTAGCGCCTTTTAGTGATTTTTGGGGTACTGTTTTGCGCTTTTTGCCTGGAAAAATTTGGCAGCGCTGTATTTTAGTCATATTCACTTATATTTATCAAAAAAAAAAAAAACGAAACGGATTTATTTCAAATTGATTTAAATATATTTTTCCGAAAAATATATGACTTTACAATATATGGTCATGATCTGTCCATTTTTTCATCTAGTCCCCATAAAAAAATAGCATTTTATTTTTGCGGGCTACAAATTCATAACAATGCCATTCAAATGTGATTTATGCTTTTTTCATATATCCGATTAGTTCGGCCTAAGACCCTTTCATAGTCGGTATACACCGACTATTTGATACCCACTATACGAGTGAGTCGGTGTATACCGACTATATGTGTGAGATCGAAAAAATCTTAAGACACGTTTTTTCCACTTAAATTTTTTCGCAAGCTTTTTTTTATCAAGTTACGACATCCAACTTGGACCTACATAAAGTTAGTCAAAGAATCAAAGATCTGCCATCAAATTATTTTCAATGTTATTAGTAAGTATTAGAAGAATTTGACCGATGATGGGAAACCTGGTTCGGGAAGAAAATTGAAAGCATTATGAAAATAGCTCGCAACACATCCGGAGAAAAGTAGCCCGATTAGCTCAGTGCTCGGACTATTTGGTGCGAAAAGTTGAAACAAATGCAAGTTTGTCAATACACAAAGTCCAAAAAGTTCCAGACAGAAACGCTATAATTTTTTTTTTTTTTTTCGTTTCAAATGCTCGAAGAAATGTTGAAGAGAAGCGAAAATTCCAAAAAGAGTTCATGGTATGGCAATATTCAGTTGCGGCAAAAGAAGTAAGGCATTTATTAAACAGGCTTTAAAAATACCAAAATTTAAATTAAGGAGTGTTTGCAAAAAATACTTCTTCCTTTCTTAAGCCAACACAATGTGTTGTAGTGTACCTATTCCTATGGAATGAACCATACCAAAAACAAAAATTAATAATCTATAATATTAATAGGCTTGGTGATTTCTTGTTACCGATGTTTTGTTCTACCCCGATTTGGACCAAATGTATATTATTTGAAAGGTATTTCTTTTTAGCTGTTCACCAGATTTACAGATTTTTTAATTTTTCCTTTATTTTGAGTAAATTGCATTTAAAGTTGCTACTAACACATCCATTAAATATTTCATACGCTATGTGTGTGTTTATTAAATTTCGTTAATGAGTTTGTTATCTTCATTCACAATAATAATAATAAACCAAAAAAATTTTGGTTTGTGAATTGGCTAAGTTGAGAAATAAAATTGCCTAGAAATTGCACTCGAATTTCGAGCGCTGGAATCTGCTAGTTATTCATTATTGTAATTTAAAATCATAATCAAGAAATGACACAATCATTCATTATTGTAACCAAATAATCATAAACATGTAAATTTTAACCTTTCATAAAAATGTGTCGCATTTATTAACTTACAAAAAATATAGTAACATATAATAAAAACTAAAAGTAATTTAAAAAAAAAAATATAGTAACAAATAATAAAAACTAAAAGTAATTTAAAAAAAAATATAGTAACATATAATAAAAACTAAAAGTAATTTAATATCAGAAATAATTTTAAGCGATTACAATGAAAATAATGTTAGTCATGTAAGAGCTATAACAAATTACTTTTGTATAAATACCGATACGAAAACAATAATAAATCTGAATCAATTTAGATTAACAAACATTAACTTGTCTTTCAAGTTTGATTTCCAATTCTGACTGAGCTCCTTAAACAGTGCTTAGATGAATTAAAACTGTTGTGACCACATGCAACATCATAAAAAACTGGAAAACCAATCTCTTTATCGCACTTTATTTGGAATATACATTAGGACAATAAGAATGGGTAATATGGGTATTTTTTTTTTTAATTTTAACGTCAGTCACTCTTACATGTTTGACCATTAATACTTTAAGAGTACTTAAAATGATAATTTTGTCATTTTCTAATTGATGCATCACTTACACTCATCTATAATTTTCTTACTTGTTTTCCGTTGATTTTATTTTTTATTTATACTCGTAAGTTACTTGGAGGAACAGTACCAAACACAAATTGCCATTTGTTAGTCCATTTACTACCAAATGCATATTATTATTGTATTTAAATTGTGTTACTTTTTTTTTTTTGTGGAATTTAGGCAATTTTGTGTTGTTGTTATACTTTTTTTGTGTTTATTTATCTTATAAATTTTCCATACAACTATTTACACATAAATTAAACTAAAAAAACTATGTTTTATATTTGCATATGTATGTAGTTTTATAAACTCCATTTTTTTTTTTTTTTTTTTTGTAATTAACGTTTAGTTTTTTCTTTGTGTTGTTTTAAACTTTAGCTATATTTTGTATATAAATTAATATTTTAGACTATTAAATTAAACTGGTAAGCCAAAATACAATAAAATAAATAAGGGACTTGTTTCAATAAAATTTATTTTAATAGTTACAACGAAACCAATAAATTATGAATGTAAATTATAAATTAAATGTTAAAAAAATCACATATTAAAAATATATAAAAATCAGAAGGTTTTCTAAGTAAAAAATGTAATAATTCAAATTGTAAATTTCCCAAATCTCTTTAGAAAATAATTGCAACTGTTTCATTAAAAGTGAAATATTTTTATTTAAAAAAAAAAAACAGAAAAAATATGCCATTTAATTATAACATATTTACAATTCTATAGCCTATAACTAGGGTTGTCGTTTACGCAGAATTTAACTTTGGTCAATTAAAAGTAACGAATAAAAAAATGTCATAATATTCCAGAAAATTTTTACTTAAAAAATGTATTAAAAAACAAGTAAAAGTGTTAAATTCGGCTATGCCGAATCTTTGATACCCTCCAGCTGGGTTTTACTTTGACATTAACATTTGGTTTTACTTTGACATTAACATCCAGAGTTGGAAGTCTGATAAGTTTTAGTCTATTAGTATGTATATGATGGTAAGTCATCATAACTCCAACCTAAACCACGTAGACAGAATAGGAAAAACTTTTTCTGCACAGACTCAATTGCATTGACGTGAACCTGATAATACGGATTCTATATTATTGATGCATATTCCAAAATTGGACTTACAAGTGCTGTATAAAGCTGTTTAGTAACATATGGATCTGAAAACTCCTTAGCCCATCTTTTAACGAAAAAAAGATGCCTTATTAACAATCACTGTGAAATAACTCAACGTCATCTGTATTAGGGTGGCCCTTCGTTATATGGAGGGAAAAAAAAAGTGTTCAAACTGTCGGTCTCACCCCCTAGAAATATGCGAATAGCAAAAAAAACTGAGAAATACAAAGTTTTGGGCCAATCAGAAAACGTTTAGTCGTGGCGCAAAGCGATTGAAAATTTCAAGTGTGTTTATATGGGGAAAATATGACTTTTTTTCAGATTTTACGAAAATTTCGTTCTATAATTTAATTTTTCCGACAAGCTGTTACATAATTCGGGATTAGTATTAAATTATCCTTTCAAAAGGCTAAAAAAATTCAAAATTGTATGAAACCTCGCCAAGAAATAGCAAATGCCCCAGACCACTTCTGTGCCAAAAAAAAACTAGGTCATGAAATTTGATGGCATTTTTTTCAACTTTGAGAAATTGATTAAAGCCATTATTCTTTTTTGGTCTCCATACTTATAAGTAATCAGATATAAAGTATTGTTTTATTACCACGTTGTTAACCTATTGCGCATTGAGACCGAAAATTGGAAATTTTTTTGATAAAATTTTTAAAACTCCTTTTTCAAGTTTGAAAAAATTTTCTTAAACAAAATTTAAAAAAATTAATCTATCACTTTAATGTTTTATTAAATCCATGTTGCAGATTAACTGTGTGATTTTTTAAGTAAATCCCTTTGCCAGAACTTTTTTGACAAGGATTTTATTTTCGCGGATTTCGAGAAAAATTGGAATTTTGTGAAATATTCTGTAAATGTACTCTCTCTAAATACTTTGTATCAAAAATTCATCACTTTTCTGCTTTTAAATATTATATTTTACCTTAATAGCCTAGGGTTTCGGAAAAAAATAATATGACTCCATTAACCCTTTTGGAAGTGGGGTCACATATGACCCCAAACTAATAAAAGACAATTTATTAAAAAAAATTCAAAGATTTTGTAAGTGCTGTCCAATTTTTTGATGCGACACTTAAAATATAATAACCAAATATATAGAAGTTTTGTTCCAAAAATTTGGGATAAATCCGAGAACGTTAACCCATTATTTGCCAAGGCCAGCTTTGCATTTTAAGATATTTTAAAATAAAATTGACCTAAAACCAGTTTTTCTATTAAACCAGTTGATACCACTATTTAGAATTTAAGAAAAATAATTCGGTTAATTTTTATTTATTTAACCATTCAGTGCTCCTGGGATCAGCTTATTGCTCGCGAATATAAATTAAAACAACTTTTAACCAATTTTGTTATAAAATTACTTTATGTAATAAAGTAATAGTTGAATTTATTGCGGCCTCATTGCGGATATTGATAAAAAACGCCAAAAAAAAAAAAATTCAGGTCAATCGGTGAAGATGCCATTACTTATAATGGTTGACATTTTTCGATTTTTTATAATCGGTCGCTTTATATTATATTCAATGTCACATACATCTTTTGAAACTTCCACCATTTTATTTCCCAGTTTTAAATAGTTTATTAAATAAAAGTAAATTTCAAATATAATAATATATATAAAAGGTAATATTAAATTAATACTACTCTTAATGGAATAAATTACAAAATTAAATCAAAGTGAATTTAAAAAAACTTGCTATTTTTTAGACATATGACTTAAGTTGTTTTAATTTATATTCGCGAGCAATAAGGAGATAATTTCACCAGAGATATATCACAATGGATAACTTTGATCTCAGGAGCACTGAAGGATTAAATAAATAAAAATTAACCGAATTATTTTTCTTAAATTCCAAATAGTGGATCAACGAGTTTAATAGAAAAACTCGTTTTAGATCATTTTTATTTTAAAATATCTTAAAATCCAAAGCTGGCCTTGGCATATAATGGGTTAATGTTCTCGGATTTATCCCAAATTTTTGGGACGAAACTTCTACACATTTCGTTATTATATTTTAAGTGTCGCATCTAAAAATTGGACAGCACTTACAAAATCTTTGAATTTTTTGAATAAGTTGTCTTTTATTAGTTTGGGGTCATATGTGACCCCAATTCCAAAAGGGTTAATGGAGGCATATTATTTTTTTCCGAAACCCTAGGCTATTAAGATAAAATATAACATTTAAAAGTAGAAAAATGATGAATTTTTGATGCAAAGTATTTAGAAAGAGTACATTTACAGAATATTTCACAAAAATCCAATTTTTCTCTAAATCCGAAAAAATAAAATCCTTGTCAAAAAAATTCTGGCAGAGGGATTTACTTAAAAATTCACACAGTTAATCTGCAACATGTATTTCATAAAACCTTAAAGTGATAGATTCATTTTTTTAAATTTTATTTTAGAAAATTTTTTTAAACTTGAAAAAGGAGTTTTAAAAATTTTATTAAAAAATTTCCAATTTTCGGCCTCAATGCGCAATAGGTTGACAACGTGGTAATAAAACAATGCTTCATTTCTGAATACTTATAAGTATAGAGACCAAAAAAGAGTGCTGTCTTTAATCAATTTCTCAAAGTTGAAAAAAATGCCATCAAATTTCATGACCTAGTTTTTTTTGGCACAAAAGTGGTCTGGGGCATTTGCTATTTCTTGGCGAGGTTTTATTCGATTTTGAAGTTTTATAGCCTTTTGAAGGGATAAGTTAACACTGATCCTGAATTATATAACAGCTTGTCGGAAAAATTAAACTATAGAACGAAATTTTCGTAAAATCTGAAAAAAAAAATCATATTTTCCCCATATAAACACACTTGAAATTTTCAATCGCTTTGCGCCACGACTAAACGTTTTCTGATTGGCCCAAAACTTTGTATTTCTCAGTTTTTTTGCTATTCGCATATTTCTAGGGGGTGAGACCGACAGTTTGAACACTTTTTTTATTAAGGGCCACCCTAGTCTGCATACATAAGGACGTTGCAATTCGAAATTACAGTCGGAAGATCATTTACAAATAGTAAAAACAATAACGGGCCCAAATGACTGCCTTGGGGAACGCCTTAAGTAACTCTTATAATTTTAGATTCAATATTGCGAAACATGACCCTTTGAGATCTAAACGTGAGATACGATTCAATCCACAAAATTATAGATTCATGTATGCCAATGAGTCTTAGGTGCCTATTATGAGCACCTTTCGATTGTGGTTGAATTAACTGATCGAACGAATTTTCATTTGGTATTATGGCGCAGATTCGATAAAATAGCGCTATTGTGAATTTCACTCAATTGGATTATTCACAATAGTACATATTTATCAGCTGGCACTATAACTAAACATTGTTTGTTTGCAAATTTATTAAAGAAAAAAAAATTAATTATTTATTAACATGTAATTATGGTTCTATGATCGCCTGATGAAGATGAATGCTTCGTCATGAGAGATGTTTCCAACATTTTGGAAATGGATTCCACTACGTAAGTATGCGGGGTTTTAACAAGGGTAACATTTGTTTACAGATTTATAGAAAATTTTCGACTGCAAGGAAGCGTTTATGGCATTGCTGTCTACTAAGATGAACTGCTGCGGCAATGCACACAAGGCAGATCAATCTCATGAAATTGAAATAATTTACAACTTATATTTTCAATAAGTTATACAAACTGCCATCCAGCATCGAAAGCAAAATTGTGTTCGATTGATAATTAGTTGTACAACGAAATTTTCGACCGTGCTGCCAGCTCATAATTCGAATTTGACATTCGATAGTCGATGTTCGATAGCCAGCGAAGATCGAAGATCGAATGCAACTTATAATAAGGGCCATAGTTTGAGAAGTAAAATATTATGATCCACCCTATCAAAAGCTTTACTAAAATCAGTCTACATCTCATTTGCCTACTCACCACCGACGAAACCTTTGAAAGTATGAGTCCCAAATTCTAGAAGATTAGTAACTATTGATCTTGATGTTGAAATGCAGACACGGTAGACTTGAGTTGATAAGAGAGATAATCAGTAACAAGTTTCTCCATTAACTTAGGAATAACACTTAGCTTAGCTATTCCCCTATAGTACATTCGGCTTACCTCCTGACTTATGCAAAGGTATAATAAATAATTTTTTCCAAGAATTAGAAAATAAGCAATTTGCAAAATACTGTTGAAAATACACGTTATGGGCACACTTAGAATTTGAGCGCAATTTCTCAAAATACAAGCAGGACCACCATCAGGACCAGGTTGTATGAAAAATTCAACTGAATCAGAGACTTAAAAACAGTTTCCGTATCAAAGAGCGGAATATCTGATACCGATGCAACTTTTATTAAATATGGATAGTTAGCGACGGTTAAAGTATTGGAAATAGAATTGCTATACGTATACAGGAAAAAATCAGGAAGCATATTCGCAATATCAAGATAATCAGAGGATTAATTATCATTGCAAAACATTATAGGCGGAAACGACGAAGATTTGCGTTTAACACGTACAAAGTCAAAGAAGGATTTTGGGTTATTAGCAAAGTTTGGTTTTAAATTATCCAATTTTATAGTATAGCAATTATTATTCAATAAATTATAATCAGCACGAGCGGTAGAATATTTAGCATAATCTAAAGTTGAAAAGGATTTTGCGTATCTTTTGAAAAATCGAGATTTTCTGTTTTTTAGCCTCGACAATTCCTTTGAGTTGCACGGAGCACCAGTATGCTCAAAGTTATGATGGGAAAGAAGAATGAATTTAGAAAAACAATCGTTCAAAATATCATATAATTTTACTAAAAGAAAGTCCATGGTGCAAGTATTAAGGAGCCGATTATCAACCAAAAATGACCAGTCAATATGATAAAGCAGTTCATTCAATTTATTATAATCAGTACGTTTAAAGCAAAATGATTTACTCATCGCAGTATTTAGCCCAGTTATAGGCTCGTTTTAGATTTTTCTAAGAATACCAACACATCTGCTTTGTAATAAGTCAAAATTATATAACAAACGTCTTTTGTTGATATTATAAAGGGTCCGCCAAAATAACTTCTTTTTTTTTGAAAATGCTATAAAAAAAACTACTGAATATTATCTCAAATTTCTTTTTTTATTTGAAAGTACAATCCTTCCGCTTAATAATGGAAAATAATTTCATTCAAATGGCTGCCTCGGCTGGCCATGCAGTAGCCTACACTATCGGTCCAATTTTTTAGCACATTATCGATTGTGTGCAGCTGTATTTCACCAATGGCTTCACGAATATTGTCCTTTAAAGCATCAATTGTCTCTGGCTTGTTGGCGTAACACATATCTTTGAGGGCACCCCACAAATAATAGTCCAACGGTGTCAAATCGCAGCTCCGAGGTGGCCAAACGACATCAGCTCTGCGGCTGATAATGCGATCTTCAAAAACAGGGCGCAAAACATCGAGTGTAGCTTCGGCTGTGTGGCACGTAGCGCCGTCCTGTTGAAACCAAATGTTGCCAATATCCTCCTCTTCAATTTTTCTGAACAAAAATTCGTTCAACCTGGCCCGATAACGATCGCCATTGACTGTAACGGCCACTCCTTGCTCATTTTCGAAGAAAAATGACCCAATTATGCCTCTGGACCAAAATCCGCACCGAACAGTGACTCGTTTTGGGTGCATCGACTTTTCAATGTATGCGTGCGGGTTTTCTGTGCCCCAAATGCGACAATTTTGCTTGTTTACATACCCGTCAAGATTAAAATGAGCTTCATCTGAAAAGATGACTTTTTTAGCAAAATCGGCATCTTCTGTAAGTCGATCGCAGGCCCACTTAGCGAAGCGAAAACGCATTGGATGGTCAGTTGGCTTCAACTCCTGAACCAATTGGACTTTGTATGGCGTCGTACCAAGGTCTTTATGTAAAATTCGTCTCAATGATGCCGAAATGTTCAATTCTTGAGAACGACGGTGAATTGATGTTGATGGCGCTTCACGCACACTTTCTGCCACAGCAACAATATTCTCGGGTGTACGCACTGTTTTTGGCTTTTCACGCTTTGATTTATCGATGAGGATGCCAGTTTCTTTCACTTTTTTCACAAGATAACGAACATACGGAGCTGACGGTGCTTCTCTTCTTCCAAAATCCGTACGCAATTTTCGCACACATTCTGCAACATTACCATGATTTTCAAAGTAATGTCGCAATATTTCCCAGTGTTGTTCAAGCGTATACACAACCATATTCATTCAGCGGAAGGATAAAACTGTCAAATCAGACATGAGCTGAGTGTTACCATTCACGAAATAAGTACTAGTTGAAAAAAAACGTTAGATGGCGGACCCTTTATAAAAAAATACATATTTTTTCTTTTAAACTCTATTCAAAATTATTCGATTTATCCGATTAATCGGCACAAATTGATCCAATTATCTTTTAGTTTAAAATCAAAATATTTAATTTAGCCGACAGAAAATTTTTTTATTCGAAGAATTAATCGACCACTCTGAGCTTATCCTAATGTTTGTAACTACCAAAAATATCTGACCTAAGCCCACCTTTTATTATTCGATTTAACGATGTCCGTCCATCCATCTAAGTGTCAATGAAAGCCTTGTGCGCAGCATACAGGTCGCAATTGTACAGATATTTAGATGAAATTCGATCGGTTCAAGAACGATTAGTAATGAAATTTGAGGAAAACAATTTTGACCTAGCCCCCATACAAATGACCCCTATAATTTCAAAAAAACGAGGAATGTTATAGTGAACAAAAATTGGGTGCCAAGTATAGTGTATAAAAGTTGGTACGATCGTCTAATGGATTGAAAAAATCGAAGACGCGAGTCTATGCCATTCAGTATCCCAACGATTTTGACTAACCCTGGCGACGCGACGGTCAGAATCCATTGAATTGCTACGCATGTGCGAAGAAAAGATCCACATCAAGTGAAAGGGAAAGAAAATCGTATAATTACGTTGATGGTGCAGGTGACCAAACACCATTATCTCACTGGGACTACATTCATGTGCCAAAATCTCCCAGCCCAAATGTTGTCTCTTCTATAACTGCTCCGACTTTTTCAGAATATATGATTCAAGTGATGATCCCACATATAATCCCAAACCATCAATTGAATTCAGTTGTTGTCAAATGGGAATTGACTTAGCAGAAATTAGAAGAGCAGGGGCCAAATCACCGCATTCGATATCGAATAAAATCAATCGAAATTCCATATTTTGGTTATTTATTTGAAGAAGACGGACAAACGCTCGACCACGATTCGCTTTTCCTCTTAACCAGAGGCCATAATTCTTCAACTGTGAGAAAGAAATATTATTCTTAACATTTTATTTTGGGAAATAAAAAAATGATTTCGATCGAAAAATTTCGATAACGAATGCGGTGATTTGGCCCCAGGCTTAGTTTTTTAAATCAAACAATCTTTTTGCATCCGATACGAAAATCACAGATTATCGAAGCCGTCAGGCAACGCTCTAAAGTTTATTCGTTCTGAATGATGAAACAACTTCTGCGGAAAATTGATGATGACTGGAGATTTTATACTGATAGTTCAAAATTCAGCTTGAAAGTGGTTTTACTGCATAAGACCTATGAAAACCCTTCAGTTTCAATCCCGTATGGTACAGAAACGAAATAGGAAATATTTTAAAATTGGTTTAGCGTACGCCAATTTTGTGAACGCCAATTTTCGAGAACGATATTAACATTCTTCCGACAGAAACATGGTAGTTGCAAAAACGAAGCTTTCCCAACAAGCCTTTTATTACTTCTTTGGTTGCCTTCCAAACATCGAATTCAGTGTCAATTAAAATGTTGTTGCGATAGCTAAGTCTCGGGTAAATTAATTTCAATCACAAGAAAGTTATATCTGTTTGGAAGAAATTCTTAACAATTCCAAGTTTAATATGCAGTTTAGGCAGCAATATTTTCTATCACGGAGTCACACATTGAAATTAGTAACAATTTTCACTGCCAAGTTGGACATTTTGTTATTTAATAATTATTTGTTAATAATTTTATCAAATTAATAACATTTGTTAACACTTTTTTACAATTAAAACCTCTAATTTTAAAAAATTACCTCGACAAACACACCACCTAACTCTTGGAGTCTGCAGTCGACTGCTTTAAAATATTTTTTTCATTCTTATTAACAATTTACACTTGCACTTATAAAATTTTGTATTCCGAATACAAAATGGCTTTGGCCCTTATTATGAGTTGCATTCGATCTTCGATCTTCGATCTTCGCGATTTTATATATTTGGTCTTATTAATGTCTGAAATCCTCTGAAATCCTCTGAAATGGAAACTTAAAAAAGTTGTAGCAGATAATATCTTAGATAGGATCAACTGTGAAATGCTTTCGTATCTTAAAAATTATGCGATATTTAAAAAAAGTTTCAATTTAGTCTTGACTAAAAATCTTGGTAATTTTTGTTTGTTGATTTTTTTTTTTTTTTTTGTTTATTTCGAGACAACTTTAAAAACAATAACAAGAACTATAAAATAATATATTGTTTAAAATTTTTTTGCATTTTCATTGAAATCTCGGGACCTATTGAACCAATTTTGATGATTTTAAATAGTGACCATCTCAGGATATCAATGATAGGGATTCACATAAAATGAGACACTCTGGCTGACCTATTGAGAACATGATCGTGTTTTCCATAGACAGACAGACAGACATCGCTGTATCAACTCCGCTTGTCATAAGGATCAAGTATATATTTTATTGTGTCCAAATTGTTGTTTTCTGATTATTACCAACGCAATGACAAACTTATATACATATATATACCCCTGCACAGTGGTGTGTGTGGAGGGTAAAAAAAACTTAAAGATTAAGATGGCAAAAAAGTTTGTGTGCCTATGATCATTTCAAAAATATATAAAGATTTTAAATAATTTTATACTGAAAAATTCTTAATTTTTTTACGATCATCACTGACTGACGTTGTAACGCTTGTATTTTTTATTATTTATATACGTTGGTGCTATGTACACGATGAAACAAAATAAATTTTTTATTAACTCGATAACATAAATTAGTATCAGATAAGGGCAAACAAAATACTATTCTGACAAAATTTAGAAAAATATCTCAGAATCTAAGATTTTTTACACGAAAGTTTTCTCAGTAGTTAAGAATGTTTAAAATTCAATCATTTTAAAAATTTCAGTATCAAAATCATAATCAGACATTTCTTGAATAAGCTGTTTTTTATAAAAAAAAACAATTCTTTTTTATAAAAAGAAAAATTACTTTTTTATAATAAAAGGTACTTTTCTATATAAGAGAACTTTTATATATAAAGTACTTTTTTATATAAAATGTACTTTTTTTATATAAAAGGTACTTTTTTATATGAAATATATATTTTTTTAAATAAAAGGTAGTTTGAAGCTTTAAGGTGTATAAAGTTTTAAGTTTTCCAGTTCACACATTTTATAATGCTCGATCTTTTTATTGGCACAATATGTAGATTTTGCGAAATTATACCTACTTTTTTATGTAAAAGGTACCTTTTGAAATTAAAGATACTTTTTCATGTAAAAGGTACTTTATTACACAGTGCACTCGCAATTATATGAACTAATTAAAACCAAGCCAGTTCACTTTTGCAAGATTGTTCATATTTGCGAATGACAGCTAATTTCGGTTTAAAAACTTTTTTCCCATAAAAGTTTCCTATGTAAAATTTTTTATTTATTGTTTATTTGGAAAAAAAATAACTTAAAATTATTATGCGAAAAAATCTGTGATTTTCTTTTGCTGTTTCTTTTCTTCAATCACCTTTAAAACGGCCCGCTCTCTTAACTGTCTCAATACATTCAAATCTCGTTGATCAACCATATCACTTTCGGCCCATTCCAACGCTTTATTAAAAATTGCAACAGCTTCAATGGATTTTATAGTCCTTTTTGGCTCCTTCACATAATCATCTTCATCGGATAGCTCTTCCTCCATTTCATTCTCGTCACACTCTATAGTATCCTCGTTCCATTCTTTAACTATTAAAGCTGTAAATTCAACCTATAGTGAAGTAAAGATGATTTAACTTTGTTTTTAATGCACATTTTTCAAAACACAAACCTCAGGTAGGAGAGTACTTAAAAGATTAGTTGCAGTTTCTTCTAAATCAACCAAATTTATTGTCAAGTTGTTTCTAAGAAAAGTTTGTCATATTCAGGATCGTCTCGATTTATCACCATATTCAAAACATTATTCCAACATTTAGATAATACATTAGCATCCACTCTTCTCCATGCAAATTCTAAAATTCTTTTAGTGTAGTTGGCTTCATAGACTCTAGCAAAGTACCCCTTTTTTGCAGCAACTGAAGCCAGAAGACTGTTCCTGAAATAAAGTTTTGTAATCCTGATGGCGTTTTGATCCATGGGTTGTATGAGCGGGGTAACGTTTGGTGGCATAAACATTGCAAAAATATAGCCATCTTCAGTTCTTAGTTCGTCCTAAGATGGATGATATGGAGCGTTGTCTATTAAGAGAATAGCTTTCTGCGGCACCTTTTTTTTTTGTTAAAAATTTTTTTTACCTAAATTGTACAAAAGTTGTGAGATTATAATTGACACAAATTGATAACTTTTACCTCAGGAACAAATAAACGATGAAACCAATCTTTAAAAATGGCTCCTGTCATCCATGCGGACTTAGAATGTCTATAATGAACAGGGCAATTAAAATTTTAGCCTTTCCAACTATAAGAAGTTTAAGTTGATGGGATCCTGTGGCGTTTGCGCAGCATAAGAAAGTCACTCGCTGCTTTTCAGTTTTTGCACCAGGAGCTGCTTCTTCTAATGAAGACCCTTATGTCTTTTGTGGTAACAATTTCCAAAACAATGCGGATTCGTCAGCGGTATAGAGCTGATCATTGACTAATCCAAGCTCTTCAATTTTTGTCTTCAGCTTCATTTTGAAAGGATTCACCAACTGGGGCTGTGAAGAAAGTTTTTCTCGAGATATTTGAAGCAAGCGAACGCCGTTCCTCTTTTTGAAGTTTTGAAGCCATCCATCGTTGGCATTGAATTCCAAACCATTTTCTTTAATTTTGTTATGAAGGTCTTTGGCCTTTTCTTTTAACATAAGTCCGCTAACAGGGATCTTTTTGTTTCTCATATTCAAAAACCATCGGTATAATGCATTTTTCATTTTTGGGTACTCGGAAGGCCGCAGATTTTTTTATTCGCTAAATTAATAACACTTGCACCTTTCCCTAAATGTTCTAAAATTTCTGATTTTTCTTTTAAAGTTAAGAACTTATGCTTTTACATATTTACATATTTAAGAACTTTTCACGTATGTAATTTTATATTTACAAAACGAACATGGAATTCCAGCTGAATGTAAACACTAACTAAAACATGTATGTAAGTAAGGTTAATCCCCAAATTATAATGCATTTGAATCAGAATTTAACCACTACCCTGTTAATTTAGATTTCATAAAACATACAAAAATAAGCTGTTCATATTTTAAAGCTTTTGCACTAAGTTCATATTTTAGAGTAGTCAATGGAAGAAAAAAATTTTCATATTTTGGAGTGTTCATATATTAGGGTGTTCATATTTTCGTGAGTGCACTTTATATACAATGTTCTTTTTAAAATAAAAGGTACTTTTTATATAAAATGTACTTTTTTATAAAAAAAAAATTCTTTTTTATAAAAAAAAATTCTTTTTTATAAAAAGAAAAAGTACTTTTTTATATAAAAGGTACTTTTTTATATAAAAGGTACTTTTTTATATAACAGAACTTTTATATATAAGGTACTTTTTTATATAAAATGTACTTTTTTTATATAATAGGTACTTTTTTATATAAAAGATACTTTTTTATATAAAAGATACTTTTTAATAACAGGAACTTTTATATATAAGGTACTTTTTTATATATAAGGTACTTTTTTTATATATAAGGTACTTTTTTATATAAAAGGCACTTTAAAAAAAAAATTACTTTTTTATATAAAAGGTACTTTAAAAAAAATTTACTTTTTTATATAAAAGGTACTTTTTAAAATAAATGTACTTTTTTAAATAAAATTTACTTTTTCATATAAAGTGTACTTTTTTATATAAAAGGAACTTTTTTAAATAAAATGTACTTTTTTATATAAAAGGTATCTTTTGAAATAAAAGGTACATTTTGAAATAAAAGGTACTTTTTTATACTTCTTAAAATAAAAGGTACTTTTTCTTATAAAATTTACGTTTTTATATAAAAGTACTTTTTAAATAAAAGGTACTTTTTTAAATAAACGTACTTTTTATATAAAATGTACCCTTTGAAATAAAATGTACTTTTTTATATAAAAGGTACTTTTTTATATAAAAGGTACTTTTTTATATAAAATGTACTTTTTATAAAAAAGGAACTTTTATATACATATAAGGTACTTTTTATATAAAAGAAATTTTTATATATAAGATACTTTTTATATAGAATGTACTTTTTTATATAAAAGGTACTTTTTTTTAAATGTACTTTTTTATATAAAAGGTACTTTTATATAAAATGTACTTTTTATATAAAAGGAACTTTTATATACAAGGTACTTATTCTATAAAAGAAACTTTTATATATAAGGTACTTTTATATATAAAATGTACTCTTTTATATAAAAGGTACTTTTTTAAAAAAATTTACTTTTTTATATAAAAGGTACTTTTTTAAAAAAATTTACTTTTTTAAATAAAAAGTACTTTTTCATATAAAATGTACCTTTTTATATAAAATGAACTTTTTAAATAAAAGGTACTTTTT
The DNA here is from genome assembly GCA_963682025.1 of Cordilura impudica. Taxonomy (NCBI): domain Eukaryota; kingdom Metazoa; phylum Arthropoda; class Insecta; order Diptera; family Scathophagidae; genus Cordilura; species Cordilura impudica. Next base: position 88,917,092 of record OY821518.1, on the reverse strand, counting down.
TATATAAAAGGTACTTTTTTTATATAAAAGGTACCTTTTGAAATGTGATGATGTTACACACATCTTCATTTATCTTTATTTATTTCATTTATTCATCTTTATTTGTTTATATTTTTTTTGTTTATTTTTGTTTACTATATGCACATGCACATATTTATTTGTAATTATTTGTTTACATTTATTTATTTTTTTTTGCATATCTTTTCTTTTTATTCAACACATACCACAAAGTACACTAACCTTCGGTAAAGGGTTGAATTACAAAACAATAAATTATTGTGTAATTAAATATCACTGGAATGCAAAATGACAAATTTGTGAAAATTCAAATTGTGTCAATAACCCATGACAAATAGGAATGTCACTCAAATTTTGAGGGGAAAATTTTAAATTGATTATTGAACGTTTTCTGATTGGCTATTGAGCCCAACGTTCAAAATCAATGAATTTGTAATATGCGAATGTAAAGAAAAGAGAAGACTATTATTTAAATTAAGTAAAAATATTAAATTATAATGATATAAAAGACCAGCATTTTAAAATAAATAAATCAATTATAATTCTGATTTGAAAGGGTTATAATTAAAACCAAACAGAGATTTTCTCTTTTTACTGGCATATTCTGCCAAAGGGTTCAAACATTGGCATAATCTGCCTACGTGCTATATAAAAAAGTGCATCTAGCGTGCACGCGGGAACTGCTTTGAGGAAAGCACTTGACAAAATTCCTCCTGAGATTGGTCCGGTTCTCACCCAATCTTAGTGTCCTTTTGTACACCCTCTTACACTATATGGCGATCCTGCCTTTAACACTATATGGCGATCCTGCCTTTTACACTATATGGCGATCCTGCATATAACACAACTCCACACGTAGATACAGGGTACACACCTTTTGAGTTAGTATTTGGTAAATTAGCGAGACTACCCACAGACAAAATTACAGATAACAAGCCAGTCTATAATCTAGAAAATTATGCAAACGAGTTCAAAGCTAGAATAGCATCGGCATTAGATAGAGCTAAAAAATTAATTAAAATAGCAAAAGAGAAAAGAAAAATACAATATGATAATTACACTAATGTTAGCAACTTTAAAAAAGGAGATTTAGTATTAGTAAAATATGAAAGTAGGAGAAAAAATACTTGTCCTACTCATGGTCCATATGAAATTATAAATACTGAAAATGAAAATTCAATTTTAGATGTAAAAGGAAATATGAAATCATATCATAATAATACTTTAAAATTATATAAACGTAAATGAAAATGTAAAATTGTATAGATTGTTAATTACTACATATAAGAGCACATAGTAAACTTACTTATTTATATTGTTAATAAATAGATATAGAAATTACTTATTACATTTTTTTTTATATAATATTATATCACAAAAACAAAATTAGAATAACCACTAAGTTTAAGAGAAACAAAAATAACATTTTTATTTTAAGTAATGAAATTCATGAATTTTCTAAAACCCATAAATTTCATCTTAAGGGTAGGGGTGTGATGATGTTACACACATCTTCATTTATCTTTATTTATTTCATTTATTCATCTTTATTTGTTTATATTTTTTTTGTTTATTTTTGTTTACTATATGCACATGCACATATTTATTTGTAATTATTTGTTTACATTTATTTATTTTTTTTTGCATATCTTTTCTTTTTATTCAACACATACCACAAAGTACACTAACCTTCGGTAAAGGGTTGAATTACAAAACAATAAATTATTGTGTAATTAAATATCACTGGAATGCAAAATGACAAATTTGTGAAAATTCAAATTGTGTCAATAACCCATGACAAATAGGAATGTCACTCAAATTTTGAGGGGAAAATTTTAAATTGATTATTGAACGTTTTCTGATTGGCTATTGAGCCCAACGTTCAAAATCAATGAATTTGTAATATGCGAATGTAAAGAAAAGAGAAGACTATTATTTAAATTAAGTAAAAATATTAAATTATAATGATATAAAAGACCAGCATTTTAAAATAAATAAATCAATTATAATTCTGATTTGAAAGGGTTATAATTAAAACCAAACAGAGATTTTCTCTTTTTACTGGCATATTCTGCCAAAGGGTTCAAACATTGGCATAATCTGCCTACGTGCTATATAAAAAAGTGCATCTAGCGTGCACGCGGGAACTGCTTTGAGGAAAGCACTTGACAAAATTCCTCCTGAGATTGGTCCGGTTCTCACCCAATCTTAGTGTCCTTTTGTACACCCTCTTACACTATATGGCGATCCTGCCTTTAACACTATATGGCGATCCTGCCTTTTACACTATAGAAATAAAAGGTACTATTTTATATAAAAGGTACTTTTTATGTAAAAGGTACTTTTTATGTAAAAGGTACTTTTTTATATAAAAGGTACTTTTATATATGTGGTACTTTTTTATATAAAATTTACTTTTTTATATAAAAGATACTTCTTTATATGAAAGGTACTTCTTTATACAAAATCCTCTTTTTTAAAATTGCAGAGTTTTTGGATGATATTGATGATATTGTTATTCGGGGTGGAAAATTCCCCGAAACAATTTTTTCTGGAAAAAAAATTTTGAAAATATATATTTTTTTTTAATTTTCACGGTTGGGAGAGTTCACTGATATTAATATTTATTTTCTTATTCTTTTTTTTTTTTTTGAAGACTTAAAAGTATTCTAAACTTTTTTAGGGTAAACAAAGTAAAACGTCTTATGTTATTTCGAATGCTTTCGAGTAAACTCCGCTAAACTTACTCGACTGAATAGCAAACACATAAATTTCTAACGTTCGAAAAGAGTTGCACTAGCTCACGAATGATCGTAATTAGCCCCCAGATCTGTTTTATCATTTCGGGGAACACTTTAAAATTAAAAATCCTACCCTCCCAAAAAGAGCTTTTTCGCTTTAAGATTTTATAAACATGCTTGAAATACTTAAATAAAAAGGCTTTTAATTTAAATTGTTTTATATTTTGGACTCTATAGAAAGTTAAACCAAACGATTTTAAATAATTTGATTTACATAATTTAATTGTTTTTTGTGATCGATTGATTGATTTCTTATCCTTGTGATAGTTTATAGTTTATTCTATTTGATAAAATACTTTAAACAGTTTTTTTTTACTAAATATTTGTTTATGTATATATACGATTAATTAATTAACAACAATAAAGTAATTTTATTTATTTTTATTATAATATGTTTTAATGACGGTGTATTCAATTTCCATTCACGATATTTTCCAGTTGAGTTTTTTTATTGTTAGATTTCGGTTTTAAGTTGCAGTGTGTGTTTTTTTTTTTGTTTTTTTTTTTGTTTTAATGGACAAGTTTTCCGATTGATAAACACAATCATCGAATGATAAACAAGAAAATAAAAATATTTACAATGAAAATAATACAATACATATAGATAGAAATATTTAAACGAAATTTTAAAGCTATAGCAATTATAATTATGTATACATATGTCTAACAAATATGTCTTTATATAGTGGTTCAATAATAATAGTTTTTTTTTCTGTAATTAAACATAAATAAGAAATTACTTTCTTTAATATAAAATAAAATATTTTCAAATATTTTTATTTATATTTTCATATATAAAAATTTACATAAATAAGGAATAAAAAAATAAATCATTAAGCAAATTTTGAATATTACAGTTACACAGTTTCTTGTTTAAAATTATAAAGGAATCAAATTATAAAGGAATAATGAACAACATAAAAAAACAATAAGCAAAACTATTCTGATTTAACAACAAAATATTTTGCTTAAGGTTTTTTTTGTTTTCGTTTTTTTTAAGGTGCAAAATATAAAATACAATTTACGTAGGTTTTTTGTTTTTTTTTTTTTTTTTTTTTTGTCTATCAATTATATTTTTACAATACCACAATATTTTCAAACTATTCCTGGCAAAAGCCTTCAGTCTCTTCGATGGCAAATGTTAATTTTTCTACAAGTTGATCATAACTTTTATATGGTGGCAAATCTAAACGATTAAAGCAGGTATGAGAACGCGGCAGCCACGTTTCCTTGCCCACTTTTTCAATGCAAAAACGTTGTGGTCCATTCGAACCCATCAGTTCAGCAAAACCACCCACTGGCACACGACAAGTACCGGTTACGAATTGTAAAAGTCTAGCTCGTTTTTCATTATCAGTATCACGTACAAACTGTTGGAATAAAATAAATGTAAATATTAAAATGATTTTTTTTTTTCAATGAACTTGTAATCTGAATTACCTGCCAGAACCAAACAATTTGTTTTGAATTACGATTGTAGTGCCGGTAAATAGTGTTGCGTTGCCAATCGTCTACATCAACGTCTTGCATACCACAGAGTATTAACTCCAATTCACGTTCATCGAAGTATTTCAACCATTCGAGTGGTACAACTTCGTTAAAACCTTCCAAAAAGGTTTTTGTCTGTTGTTCAATACCACTGTAAAACAAAGTTAATTTAAAATTATTTATATGATAAAGAAGATAATCTTCGTAATTTAACAGAAATGAACTACAGAAAAAACTTGGTTTTGCAACAGAAAATAGCTACAAAACTGCTGTTAACTGTTAAAAAAGTTAGTAGAAAAAAACCTGTTATGGTGTATTGTGAATAATGATATATTTCATAAGCTACTTTTTTTGAATTAAATCGATTTCAACGATCCCATACCGACCTACAACATAGCTGAAAAAATTCTCTAAAATTCTTCCGCTCTAAAAGTAGCAAAACTCAAAAAAGGTTTTTGGTGAAAAGCCCTGTTGACGCACAGCTAAAAGATCTTTAACGAAAAAAGTTATCCCGAACTTAGGCTATTATTTTGACTTTAGAGAAAATGTTGAAGAATATTCTATGTTTCGTATTAAAAGATAAATATTAAGACGGAGTCGCTAGACTGTACTGATGAAGGATTTAATCTGTTTTAATTTTTTTGGTCTTGAGTTTTCAAAAAACTCTCCGTGGATATTATAAAAAATGGTCGCGAAGTACAAATTGGCGCGAAAACTATGTCAAGAGTTTTACAGAAGTTTAATGAAAACTTGGCCGGCACGTAAAAGGAAGGTTCTGGAAGGAAAATGAGAATCTGAGGCAAGAAAAAGGCAAGCAAAATCATCACCACGTTGGACAGGAAGCTCAACATTTCTGTTCTGTTGGTCAGAATACTTTTAAAGTGCAAACAGTAATAGACAGGAATGGTGTTAATAACACGGTGGCAAAACAGCGTAAAAATTTTGATTGATGCATAATGGACGACGATACGTATGTTTTAGCCGATTTTTCGCAGTTTCCAGGCCAGGAGTTGTAAACTGCAGACTAGCGGAAGAATGTTGGTACCGAGAAGCAAATACTCCAAACTGTACAGAGCCCAGGCCAATTGAAAGATACAGGGATTTGATCAAGTTATCAAGTGTATATCAGCAGCTCAAAACGTATCCGATAACATAGGGTGAGCCAATAAGAGTGCATGACTGTGAATGTGACATTCGTTACAGGAACACGATAACGGAGTTCTTGTGGCCTCAACTGAATGGTATGGATCTGAACAATATGTGGTTTCAGTAGGACGGCGCCACCCACCGTGCACGAACCAATCGATTTATTAGAGCAACTATTTCCAGAACAATCATCTCCTGAAATTCCCATGACAATTTCTGCCAGGAACGTGCGAAATAACACCGTGTGATTTCTTTCTTTGGGGTTTTTTGAAATCTCAGGTCTATCTTCATAAACCACAAACAATTCATGAAAACAGCAAGGGCCTTCCTTCAGATCCGCAGGGGCCATATTCCGCATATTTTATTCCATACATAATCGGAACATGTCTCTTTACAATGCATGTCTCTAAAATTCGTTTTATTTTTATATTAAATTGTCCACTCTTATTGTGTCATCCGTTATTATCACATCAGTGATGGAAGGAGTGGCAGAATAATCAGATTAAAAAAAATTATAAAATAAAAATAATAACCTTAATAACATCGCACTTATAAAATGGGAATACATTTTAAATTCATATCACTAGTTCAGCAGATTCTTTCAATTTTGAGAGGGACATTTATTGTTGTTCTATAATAGTTCTAGATCGCGATTTATATCTACAGTTTTGTACCGACTATACCCTATGGGTACTATGTATGCAAGAAGTCTAAATCATACAGGAATATGTCCATAGAAACTGAGAAGCTGAGGAAAAATCGAAAGGATAAATTTTCAAAACCTTAAAAGTATACAGGTTTCGTTCTTAAATCTAATCTGATCTGTTCGTAGGAGTAACTATTAAAAAATAATATAATATTAAGTAGACTAAAATAAACAAATTCAACTTACCGTGTCATTCTCCACTCTGTCATCAGCGTAATATATTCTTCTTTGTTTTCTTCGGAGACTTTCTCCTTTTCACCGCCTTCTTTCAGCTCATGATGAATGATCTGACCCAGCACTTCAAAGTCCACACTGAACCACAATTCTAAACCACATTCATCGATATTATTGTCACGCACCCATATCAAGGAGTTGTAAAATTCTGGATCAATCGTTTCGATATCTTTAATTGTTAGTTTCTTATTAAGCATACGCTTATAGAAGGGCATTGTAAAACCGGAGTAAATGAAGCGTCCATGATACAAGGCCATGGCAATAAAACGACCAATAAATTTGAAATATTGCAAATGATCGGGATTTACATAAGAGGCGGGATTGATTTGTAGACTGTAGTTATTTTTATTGGCATACTCAAAAAGGCAATACATGGGATTTAGAACTTCGTGGGAGAGAAGGAAAAACCATTCACGCGATACACCACCGTAGTCGAGACCTTCCTCACCGCGAAAGATAATGTAGAGGCGGCGACGTAGCTCGTAGGCGGGCAAACGCATAATTTGATGATAGGAATCTTCGAAGAGGGTCTGACGAGTAACAGTGATTTTGATGTGTGACGGCAGAGCATTGCTCTGACAAAGGTAACGAAATTGTGATAATTTCCAACGGAAACTGCGTTCATAGGCTCGTGGCACACCATAGACGCCCTTGACTCCTTTTGGAGCTCCCGGACGGGGATCTTCAAATGTTGTCCGTCTCGAATTATGATCAACGAAAAATCTTTCTCCCGTAGCTGTATAGCGAATTTCCCAACCCGGTGGTAGAGGTCCTTCATTTATTAAACTAACTTCTTGTCCCTGTGTTCGGGGATCTTCCCATTGTGTGGTGCGATTCTTGTGATTAACGAAATAAACACGATTGTCAGATTGTACCTTCTTCTCCCAACCATCGGGCAGAACACCCAAGCTGTCTTCATCGTCTTGTGTGGGCGCTGCTGTAACAGCCGTCGGCTGTTGCTGTTGTTGACCATAGAGGAATCTTTGATTACCTTGTGCTACTACATGAGCCCGTTGTCCTTGCCAATGCTGGAAATGCATCAAACGTTCACTATTCGGTCTTTGCCATGTTGTGGTTCGGGTATTGTGATCCACATAGTATACTCGACCACGGGGATCTTTACGGATCTCCCAACCCAGGGGTAGTGGTGTGGGTTTTTCCCAATATGTAGAACGTGTATTGTGATCAACATAATAACGACGACCATATTGATCGAAACGTATTTCCCAACCGGCTGGCAGAGGCTCATCGTCAGCCTGAGCTGCCTGTAACTGTTGATCGGTGGCATTCGATACTGGCAAACCATTGCCCAAAGCACCTTGTTGGTCGGCCGCTCCTACAGCAGGCGGAGGAGCTAACATACCACCAACGGCACCTTCTATCATAGGTGGCGGTGGTTGTTGGCCCGGTACAGATCCATTGGCATACAATTGAGACATAGAACGTGTAGTTGCAGCAGAATTGTTAGCCGCTACTGCTGCTGACGGTGCACCATTCATACGTACCATTTGCATTTGTTGTTGCTGTTGAGCAGCCATAGCTGCAGTTGTTTGTGGATCCCATGTACCACCACCAGCAGGATTTGGAGCCCTACGCACAGCTCCAGTTTGTGGTATCATAGCTCCTGAACTACTGCTACGTTCTAAATTGCCATTTGCGACTGGCGAACGGCCAGCACTCACCAACCCACTCTCACTAACACTGTCTGTTGAACGCATACGTACCCGGGTCCTAACACCACCATATATCAAACAACTACGTCCTGGTGCTGTTGTGGCGTCTGATACTGCTGATCCTGATCCTGCTCCGCTTACAACTCCAACTCCTTCTCCGCCAGCATTGGCCATAAGGGAACCATTGCCATTTTGTATCATCACATTAGTCATATCTAGTTTAAGTCCATTTAATATGGCCACCAGTTCACCACTTTTCGTTTGGCGATTATCCGATTTAGAAGTGACCAACAGATCCATGCTCACTTCAAGGAACTCACAACGACCATTGTAGTGTTGTAAAATGTGAGCCAAACTTATTGTTCGCTCGCCAAGCATAGCATCTTTGCGAAAACTAGAATGATCAAGGACTTTGAAGTGTAAAACCGAATGGGGTGTAATCTAAAAGGGAACAAAGAGATGGTTTTACATATTTGCTTATTTTTGATCGTATGGACTTGTTAAGCGTGAATAAAGCCAGTGCAGAAATGAAAATGAGTAGAAAACTAAAACCAAAAGAGTGGGTGAATTGTGAAAAGAAATTAACATTTTGAACATGCAATAAAAATAGATTTGTTAACAATAAACCAATACTAAGTAACGAGTCAAGACAAAATAAATCGTTTAAGTGTTAAAAATTTCAATATAGAAAAATATATATATAACATTTTTTACAAACAATATACAATTAAGAAAGTACTAAGCAGTCTAGAGACTTTGTGATACCCAAAAATAGGAAGATACGTGGGGGAGTCAATAAGTCTTTACAAAAATATAGAAAAACATATGTTTTCCGTTGATTCTTTTTGATTTTTTAAACTTAGTCGCCCTTTTGCTCGATCAAGCGATTCTCCAAAGTAAGATTTCGAAAAGTGCTCGAAATATGCTTCTTCTGTTGCAGAGATGACTTCCTTATTTGACTCGAATCTTTTTCCATCGATCCATTTCTTTACATTAGGAGGCAAATCTGAAGTATAAGGTGGATGCGGCAACAATTCGAACCTCAAATCGCGTATTTTTTACATCGAAACTATACAAATGTACACCCGAGCATTATTTTGATGGAAGATCCATTTTTTTTGCTAAAAAAAAAAAGCGTTTTTCTTGCTTTTAATTGGCCCAATTGTTTCTCCTTTTGCCAAGTAGTCAATGTAGATAATTCCATGCATATCCCGTGGACATAAATTTACCAGCCGATTTAACTATCTGTGCTTTCTTTGGAGCGGATTCACCTGGTGAAATCCATTTCTTTGACTTTTGCTTTATTTCTGGTGTATAATGGAGAATCCAAGTTTCATCAACAGTTATGTATCGGCTAAGCAACTAATGAGGATCAAGACGACGGAAAAGCTCTAGATCAGGTACTGAATCAATCATCCAATTGTAAATAGTTTTAGAACGTTGATGCATGGAGTTTCTCTAATTTCTTTAGGTTTTTTGACTTTCAATTAGAATTAGTTTGATGACACTGATTGATATTTTGGTATTTGGTATTTTTCAGAAACCTTCTTGGTTTTAAATTCTTAGTACTTCTTTAATAATTTTTTGAAAACCTCCTCCAAATTCTTACTTAAAGTTATTGCACAAAAATAAAATATTACAATATTACAAGCAGTCTTTGACATTATTTCTTTAATTATTTGTTAAAAAAAGTGAAGTTTTTAGTTTAAAGCGATTTAATAATTTTAGCAGAACACATTTCCTACTTCGGAAGTAAAATATAAAAAAAATGTTGTATTAAATTATACTAGCAGAGCCCAGCAATCGAAATTCGAGTGCAAATTCTAGGAAAATTTATTTTTTCTTTCAATGTTTTTTATTCTATATATATAAAAAATTTATGAATTTAGTTTAAAATTCATTTTTTATTTAAATTAATTTTTTATTAAAATTCATTAAACTGTGAATTTTTAAATAAAATGCCATAAGTATTTGATGAACACACAGAAGAAATATATATAAATGGGATTGTTAATAAATAATTTTATAAGAGCCTGAAGGTATGCTAATCAATTTTAGGCAATTCACAATTCAACACAGGGCGATTAAAATGTACTCTTGTTTGAAAACCATCAATAACAAATACACAGGCAATAAACAGTGAATTGGCCTTTAGGCTCTTATAAAATTATTCTTATAAATATTTTTTTTATTTAATGTAATATATTTTTAACACATATTATACATAAACTTTATATTTCTGTACTTCTTCTCCATATGAACTATGACTATGCCAAATGTCACACTCCTCCGTGTGCTCATTTTGATTAAAAAAGGGGTACAAAGATTTACCTTCACGTATTAATATATAGATTATATTATTTTAAAACAACAATTTTTATAATATAGCCATCATTTAGACGTGAAAGATGGCAAACTGTGGCAAGGTTAAGTACCGAAGAACGAAAAAGTATTATAGATTTAAAACGGACGGATTAACCGAAATTACTCGCCCGAACGACCAAAAATAACAACACAAAGGATAGATGGAGGAATAAAAAACATATCAGCTTCAAAACCCATGCGTTTAGCTACAAAAATTCTATCTAAATCTGCAAAAGAAGTTTAAGTTCTATGCAAACCACGTCCTAAAACTCGAAAGTTCTTGGGAAAAAGTACTCTGCACTGATGAATCTATGACTCGAATGAAATATCATGGTGGGGAGATGTACGTTTGGCGCATAAACAATGAAGCTTTGTCTTTCAGGAGCACACGCCAACACGTAAGTCCGGCGACAAGGGCTTAATGGTTTGAGGATGCCGCTCTACTTATGGAGTAGGAAAAATAGTGGTACTTGAAGGAAGAACCAACTCGCAAGTTTACTTAAATTTTATGAAAGACGTAATGGTTCTTGAAGATAAGCGTCTAATTGGTATTGATTTCATTCTACAGCAGGACAATGCACCCATTCCCAAGGCCAAAAGTGGTCCAACATATATAGCTAATGAGGTTATTAATATTTTGGAGAAGCCACCTCAAAACCTAGATATATCACCAATCGAAAATGCACGGGCATAGTTTTCCTCATGAAATGTGTAGAAAATATGCTCAATGACAACGCGGTTAGCTCGAATGTTTCAAAAAAAAAAGGCGGTCACTGTGCAAAAAAGAAACCTGCAATGTCGAACAAGAATGTCTAGGGTCAGATTAATTTTAGCAAAACGCATAAAAACTAGACAACTGATGACTGGAAACGAGTGATTTGGTCAGATGAAGCAATAATTAAATGTTTCCAATGGAATACAATATGATGGTATACAATATTGTTGGAACAGGCCGGGTGAAATCAATCAGAGACACCATGTCAAGCAAACGGTGAAACATGGTGGTGGGAATGTAATGGTCTAGGGATGATTTACTTGGTGGGGCATTGGTCCTCTGGTGAGAATAGAAGGAATAATAAATAAGGAGTACTATCTAAGTATCTTGCACAACATTTTTCCCGTTTTCATTGAAGAGTGCGCCTGCTCAGCAACAGATATAACTTTTTTTGAAAGATGGGGATCCAAAGCACACACAAAATTGTTCAAAAATGGCCTGCTGAACAATAATGCCTAACAATGAAGGGGCCAGCTCATAGCCCCGATTTGAATTCCCTCAAGAATTTGTGGGCAATTGTCAAACACTCTACCAATATGAACGAGCCACAACCAACTTAGATGATCTTTGGTCAAGAGTTTTAGCGAAATGGGCTAATATTCCACCTCAAACTTTTAAAAATCTTGTGGAAAGCATGACTAATCGCATTAAATGTGTTTTAAAGAACAAGGGACTTTGGACAAAACACTGAAGAAAAAACTTGCCGAAAATATACATCAATACTCAGGGGATGTCTCCTATTAATGCAGTGCACTGTGCTGATAGCAAGAAAATGTGTTATTGGATATTTAACTTAAATTTTTCTATATTGTAAGTGACCGAAAAGACCTCGGCGGGAAGTTTATTCCACATACGGCTTGTGCAGCTAAAAAACGAATTTTGGCGGTAATGCGTTGCACAAACCACTGGCCAATAGACAATAGACTGCATATAAATGAGCGAGTGGTGCGAAGAAAAACATGGGCTCTAGGGATGAGTTCACTTATCTCAGCAGAAGACTTCCTATTGTAATATCTATAATACAGTGTAACACAACCAACATTCCGACGATGCTCCAATATGGTAATAGAGATGGTTACCCTACTGTCATTGATAAGCATCACCGCTCTCACTTGCACACAGTCCAGAAGCATAGACAGCCATATATAGGGGTTGTATTCCATTTTTGTTCAGATATAGGTGGTATAAATAGTAAGGAGATCAAATGGGGTGAACTAAGTCTTACACCAATTTAGGAAAGCTAGGCACTTGAAAGCATCTTCCGACAGTTGAAAAATGTATTTATTCTAACGAACATCACACAGAACTTTCATGCCCATATGAATCTTCAATATCTACACCAGCCATGGATACAGACGACATTGATGACTTCATGGCCGGTGTATGGGTCAATAAACAACGTTGGATCTCAGAGATTGTCAAAAGGTCTTGTCATTCATATATTGCCTCATGCCGCCTCATCTCCTCAAGGCTTGACCTTTGATCGAATGAATATGAATGACAAATATTTCTGTCGTCTGCAAAAGGATATATATGATTTGAAGTTTGACATAGAAGGTCATTAAGAAAAATAAAAAAAATAGTGAAGGAGAAAGAACAGAGCCTTCCGGTACCCCTGCGGTACCTCTTTGGATGAGACCATATCTAAAACAACACGTATAGTACGAAAACTCGATATAAATCCCTGCAAGAGGGTTCTTAACAGCACGAGTTCGAAAGAATATCTTTGGCATAGTATGAGGTACTCTTTCAAGTACGGGAGCGGTTGATGGCTTTCCGGCAAGAACGAACTACTTGCGAATTGTTCAGCCAAAAGATTAGCTTTATCAACCGGGTCTGTGAAAATCAGGTCATTCTTTATAAGACTTGGATTGGAAAAACTAGCATTGTCCTTTACTCTTCTAACGAATGCCCCGAGGAGCTAAAAGAACTTTAGTTCTTAAACGTTGTTCGGAGACAAGCTTTTCTCGTCTAAGTACTTTGGCACATTCGCTTCACGTAGAAGATCGGTACTTCTATTTAATTCGTACGGCAATTTCTGAACGCTTTTTCTCTGGATCTGACTGCATTTTTGCACTTCTGGTTAAACCAGCGCTTATGTTTTTGGTTGAGCTGAAATTAGTTTTGTAGGAATAAATGTTTTCATTGCAAGCAAAACCACATTTTCTACAATTTTCGCAGTGGCATCGATATTATCGAGGAAATAAAGTTTCCAATTAAAATGCCAATAAAAAACGTTGAGTTCAACCCAACGAGCCTTTTCATATATATATATATATATATATATATATATATATATAGGACTTTTCTTGACTGTTTTTTGAAGCGATGCGAAGTTCAGAGTATGAAAATGATGCAGAAATGGTAGTGTGATCCGATTTCCCGAGAGTTACATTAACGGAACATATGTTTCTTCATTTCCTAGTTGCGTTAGAAGATTATGCGTGGGAAAAGTTCAATATATTGGTCCACGGGAGTTGTATGACTCGATTGAAGAAGACGCAGGTTGAAACCTCACGGCCGCTCTAAGTAGAAATATTTCATATAGAAACAATTTATTCAATTATAAGATAACAATTATCACAATTTTCAATAAAACGCTGATGAAGGCTGAAATGCCAGAAACCGGTCCGATTAAGAATACAGTGTAGTTATGAATTTTAGAAATATATGCTTTCATCTTCTCTACCACGCAACATTGAAGCGAAGAATGTTTTAGTTTTAAGTTTAAAAAAAATCATTTAAGTTTCTATAATAAAGAAAATTGTAATAAATTTCGCAAAGGTTTGAAATTTGAAAGTCATAGGAGATATTTGTACGTGAACTGGGTTTCAACATGCACCGATTTTCTCCAAATTCAATTCACATCATCCTTGAGCCGATACCGATTTTTTACAATTACGACCTGTAGTTTGCACACAAGGTTGATAAAGACACAAAGCCAGACGAACATCTTTAAACCGATTCAGAAAGTAATGCTGAATCAATGTAGTAGTTACAAACATAAGCACAAACTTGTTATATCCTGAGCACAAAGTACTATCGGATAAAAAAATATACAAAAGCGATCTGTGGAATTTTCTCTTTGCACACCTACATTATAATTTTTATAATTTTTACCTAAGATTTTAATTTTTGTTGCACTATGTTTCTTTTTAAATTTTTTTAACGAGTTATTTTTCACTTCTTATTATTCAAATAAGGCAGTTTTCAGAATAATTGATTTTCGACACACATTTCACTTTATTATGTTGAAACCACTAAAAAAAAATTTTTTTCTGAGTAATGTATTATCTCTAAATCATGTGCGAATATTGTTGGGCAGTAAACTTTTGGAACAAAAGGGCAATAAACTTTTTTTAAGCACAATTCTTCATTTAAACTTCCAGACACAACACACCACTTGATGTATCGCCTACAACTCCTTAATGATTGTCAGACTAAAAATTATTTTGCGCCTCTTATATTTGATTATTTGTTTACACTGCAGTATCGGAAATACGTTTAAGTCTCATTTTACATAAGTTTCGCCATCCGTTAAAATATACATTTTGAAAATTTTTAATTATGAATTTAATAACTTTCTGATTCGAGTTTTATTGTTTTCCATAATTTTAATTTTATGTTTTACACATTATGAACGAAGTTTTTCAATATCCGTTGCGACATTTTATTGTTTTTAATGAAATTTTTTTTGATCTAAATTGATAATTATGACTCATAAACCCCAATTCAAACTTAACTTAATTTAGTTTAAAAAAAAGCGTTTCAAAAAATTTAAAACTTAAAATTAGTCAAACTAATGTAACTAATATCCCAAAAATTCGGTCTAAAAAGCCCCATGATTGTGGCTGAAATGTTTTTTTTTTTTTTTTTTTTTTTTTTTTTTTTTTGGATAGCCAAGAGAGTAACGATTCTTTTGCGATGAGAACTGGAACTTAGTTAATAATTTGGTAAATTTCATTCATAAATTAAAAGAAACAATTAAAAAAGATATACAGTTATTTCTATAAACAGGGTATCGAATCTATTGCATATCCTGCGTAAATTGTATCGAGCAAGAGCTAAAAGATTATGTTGAGAAGTAAAGAAAATTCTTCCCAAATTTGTTCTTTTCTTTGTCAGGTCAGGTTGTTCTAGGACCACCCTCGTATTATCTTTATATATAGAAATTTAGAGAACGTCTGTAAATGTTTTTAAACAGTACAATAGATCACTTCGGTCGCAGTACTTCGAACACCTCTTTATACAATACAATACAAAAAAATGTTTTTAAAACTTTTAAAACACTTATCCGATTCAAGCTCATATTCACAGCATATGCCTGCTAGGTTTAGAGTAAGGTTTATATCAAAAACGGGCGGAATCAGATAAGAGGGCGTCGCACCCTCTATACAGAACAAAATATCTGGAGTACTAATGATAGCAAGAGGCATGAAATTTTATGTGGGTTGATCATAAATTATAAATTTGAGGAGTCGTACCAAATATTTGTGGCATCGTATCGGTGGGTGTGGCAGCTCCAACACAAAGCTATATATTTATAACTGGAGTATTATGATAGCAAGAGCCTCTTGAAACTTTGTATGCGTCCATTATTTATTATGTATATAGGAGTAGTGGGCGTGGTATCTCCTATGCGAAGTAGATTATCTGGAAAAATATTTGTTTTTATCAACATATTTCAATTGCCTTGGATTCAATCAGTTACGCTAACCGAGATCGCACTGTATTATTTATATTTAAAGAGAAATGCCAATCATATGTCGTTTTTTATTTATTTATTTAATATATCTTTATTTATTTAATATTTAATTATTTATTTAATTCAACTGGTAGTACATAAAGTCTTTTGTAGACAACGGGTACAAAAAACTGTTTAAACTGTTTAAACTGTTTTTTTTATATTAACCAACACTCAGGGGATGCCCCCTACAAATGCAGTGCATTGTGTTGATTTCAGGAAAATAGGTTGTGGGAAGGAGGAAAGAGGGAGTAGTGTTTGTGGATATTTGACTTAAATTTTATTAGATTATAACTGTCAGGAAAGACCTCTGCGGGGAGTTTATTCCACATACGGCTAGTTCGACTGATAAACGAATTCTCTCTGTAATGCGAGTGCGGTCAATTTTTTTTTTTTATATATATTATTTATTAAAATTTTTCGCAATTTAAATGTTTTTTAATGAATTTCTAATTTTAAATGTTGCTAAAATAAATTTGTCGGTGAATTAAATGTTATAAAATCATTTTGATAATGGGGAGAGATCACGAAAAGATATCTTTAAAATTTGCAAACAATTTTTCAAATCATAAATCTATTAAACAAAAATAATTTCCTTTTTTTTTAAAGGATAAAACATACAAACTGTGACAATTAAGTATATGTGATTTAAAAAAAAATATGTCCTACTTAACATATAAAGATCAAATTTCGATTAAACATAAAATTCGACAGATTATATATTTTAGTTATTAAAGTAAAAATACGTAAATGAAAATACTTAACAAAACCAAACTTGTATAGTGTACCATTGAATAATAATAAAGTCCCTTTGTTTTGTTTAAAAGTTATAATCAATTAATAACGGTGTTTTATAACATGCTATATAAAAATTAAACACTATCACTAATTTCCTATCTATCTAACAAACAAAAAAGTGTATATTTTAAAAAACAACAATAACATTATATGAAATGCAATTTCGTTGCCTGCCATTAATACCGTTACCTTAACAAAAATAACAACGTACTCGTACGTACGTAAACAAAACCAAAATTATAATGGAAGGGAAAACATCGAATTTAAATATTAAACAAGTAAGAAATTATAGTCGATGTAGACCGACTATACGATACCCCATACCATGGTTTAGAGACCCTATCTCTTCGGTCTAACTGATTCGGTATAGAAAATTAGTATAAACCAAATTTGAGTGGCATTATTATTAAATTTGTTGGCTGCAGATATGAAAAAGTTAATATCGGATGCTATATTTATATGGGAACTAGATCGAAACATAGACCGATCCTGACCATATTTGGTAAAGTCACTTTGAAAAAAATATATACAAACCAAATTTGAGAACAATCTGTGCAATATTTTTGTTTTTTGATAGATTTAAGTGAAGATCGGGAAGCAGCTCTATATAGGGCCTATGACTAAGAATTGTCCTATTGGGATTATTTTTGGACTACTGATTAATGGATACTAGCAGATTCCAGCCCTCGAAATTCGAGCGCGAATTCTAGGAAATTTTATTTTTTCATTAAATAATGACTCTAAAAGTATGCTAATCAATTATAGCCAATTCAAAAATCAACACAAAAAACAAACTCATTTTTATTACATACACATTAACGTATATAGCATTAAATGCAATTTACGCAAAATTAAGGAAAAAATTAAAAAATTTGTAAATCTGCAAAACGGCTAAAAAGAAATACCTTTCATATAATATACGTTTGGTTAAAATCGGGATAAAACGGTAGAACACAACATCAGTCACAAGAAATCGCCTAGCCTATTAATATTATAGATAACAAACACATACAAACCCAATTTGAGATCTATATGATAATTTAGATCTTATGGCAATTCATGTCGATTTCATAGGGGTCATTTATATGGGGACTATGTCTGAACAAATTTCATCAATATATATTCATATTTGCGACCTGTAGTTTGATTACAAGGTTTACATGGACACACAGAAAGTGATTCTGAGTCGATCGGTATAATAAAAGATGGGTCTAGGTCAAATATTTTTTGTAGTTACAAACAGCAGCACAAAGTCATTATACCCAAACCATATAGTGGTATAGGGTATAAATAATCACATCAATGTATAATTGACAAGGTCAACAACATTAGAATTATTAGAACAACCATTAACAATGATGACATTTTGGAAAGGAATATTATAAAAATGGTAAATGGAAGGTCAACATAGTTAATCATAAAATTTATGAGTATAAATTCCCTTATGGTCTAATTAATATTAAATATTAAAATGTTTAATTTTTTAAATGCCTGTTTTTCAATACATAAGGTAATACCAAAGGTAATGTACTTTATTAAGAAAACGTATTTATTTCATAAAAAGGTATTCTTTAAAAAAGGTACTTTTTTTAAGAAAATGTATTTTTTCATAAAAAGTACTTCGTAAGAAAATGTAATTTTTAGGAAAACTATTTTTTTATATATAACGTACTTTTTTATATAAGGGAATTGTTCTTTTTTAAGAAAAGATACTTTTTAAAATTTTAAATTTTAAAGAAAATGTGATTTTTTTCGTAAAAAGTAGTTTTTAAGAAAAGGTACTTTTTTAAGAAAATGTATTTTTGTAGATCTACTTTTTAGGAAAAAGTACTTTGTGAAGAAAAAGCATTTGTATAAGAAATGGTACTTTTTCCATTAAAGAAAATGTACTTTTTTTAAGAACAGGTACTTTTTTAAGAAAATATACTTAAAAAAAAGTACTTTCTTAAAACAATTTACTTTTTTTAAGAAAATGTACTTGTTTAAGAAACGATACTTTTTCATAAGTGATACTTTTTTAAGAATATGTACTTTTTAAGAAAATCTACTTTTTTAAGAAGTCACTTTTAAAGAAAAGGTATAATTTTAATAAAAAGCACTTTTTAAAAATCTTTATTTTTTAAGAAAATGTAATTTTTAAGAAAATGTACTTTTTAAGAAAAGATACTTTTTAAGAAAAATTGTACTTTTTAGGAAAATATATATAATTATTTATAGTATATGTCATACAACAACAAACAAACGGAATTTCTAACATTTTCTTTAAGGCATAAATTAGAAAATGTGACCAAATTTACAGCATTTTAAAAATAAAGTGATCTATCGAGTGATTTTAAAAGCTATACAGACAAACGGACATCGCTATATCGAAAAGAATTGTTATACAAGAACTTTAAATCGCAAAGTCGCCTACCTTGCCAGCGCTTAATCTGCCTTTAAAGTGCATTATCACATTTGAAAAAAATCTATGTAATATTTTTGTTTTTTGATAGATTAAAGATCGGGAATCAGCTTTGAATATGAACTATGGCTAAAAATGGTACAGAATTTATTTTTTGACAACCGATTATTGGGTATAATAAACACACATAAACCAAATTTGATCTATAATTATATGATAATATGTATCTTACAGCAAGTCGATTTAATTGGAGCTATTTGTATGGGGCTAAGTCTGAACATGCAGCGCTTTTCACTACTCTCAATAGCGATTGTCCTCATCAAAATACTTTCATATTTGCGACCTGTGATTTGACATGGACATACAGACAGATGAACGGTGAAGTCAAAATCATTTTTATAAACGCAGAGTTTTTCAAAACCCAATTTTAACTGGACAAAATTATTAAATGATTACCATAGATATTTTAAGAGACGATGCATTCGAAAAAAATTATGTTTAAAAAACTGCTGGTCAACCATTTAAGAAAATAGTATATAATTTCAATAACAGCAATAATTCTTATAAAACCAAAAAATGTCTTTAAAAGAAATATCGTCTGTGCGCCGACCAAAACTCCTATGTGTATTTTTTAGATTTTTTTTTATTGTTGCATTAGAAAGCCTTATTGGTCAAACGATTATTCACCAAAGCGTTTCGCGTTATCTTCATTGGTTCCAAAGTTAGCCAATACTCCTATGTGTAGCCCATAGTACAAATGGTCCAATAAAAACTCCTATGTGTTTTTGTACACATAGGATTTTTTTATATAAAATTAAATTGCATGCATTTGCGTTTGATTTTCTGTAAAAAAAAAAATTATACGAATTTTCCCAAAAAGTTTTCCGTGATTAAGTTGAAGAAAATGAAAAAAGGAGAAAGGTCAAATAAACACAGGTAAAATTGCAATTCTAGAAATTTTTCGCATCTCTTAAATATTAGCGACTTTTAGATGAATACAGCTATCCAAAATACGATGGGAGGCGAAATTAATCTTAATCTTTATTTGAACGAAGAAACGGGAGTTTTTGAAGCAATTGATAAATGTGAAAATGACTTGGAAGAAAATGTGGAAGAATTTTTAAAGACGGAAAGGAAGAAGAAAAACAAAGAGTTACGTGTTTTGGGGAAAAAATATGGAACAAAAGGAGCTAAAAAGATGAGAGACAATTGTTGTGCCCATCTCGCTGAGAAGAAAACAGAAAGAAGCTTTCTTTGTGGAGCTATTGATGAAGGTAATCGTAAAGATAATTTCAATTTTTTTGGAATTTACCCACATGGGATGCCAAAAAAAAGTACATTATGGGTTTGGTGGAATTTCGCAAACAAGCCGTTAGAAGGAGACCAAATTCAAAACACGTAAGGAAAACATCCCATTTAGATTGTTATTTGCCATCTTTAGGGGGAAACAAAATTCGCGTGTGTAAGAAATTCTTATTGGGAACATTTGATTTAGAAGACCGTACATTCCAATTATGGATAAAATCCGGAGATAAAAAAGGAGCAAATAAGAAAACCAAACCTCTAAAAACAGAATCTCTTCTCAAGTGATTGAATCTAATTCCGAGAGTTCCGAGCTACTATTGCAGAGCAAGAACTAAGAGAACATACGTAGAAGAGATATTTAGGACCAAAACCGAAATGCACAGATTATATATTGAACTAGCTGGACCCGGCAAACGTTGTTTTGCCCTCAATGAATTTTTATTTTAGTTAGAATCTGTATATACCTATATAAAATGTGTGACGAAGATCTCCAGATAATAAAATGAGAGCTTCACCAAAAAATCTTTCATTGCCTTTCAAATCTTTTATCAAATCAAATCACAATGTTTGTGAGCCATGGTACATTCATCCCAAATAAAAATACTGCATTTTTGCAGAACTTTTGCCATACCGGAATGTTTTTTGATATTACAGACGGCATTCTCATTTTTTTGTACGTTTAACGGTGATTTGAGTGCTGAATGAGCTGTGCGGCCACCATGCAATAATGTAGCGGCTTTTTCCTTCTTTTTCGTTAGAATATTTATATATAAAAACGTTTGTGAGTTTATTTATTAAAATTTATATAAATTTGACAACTCATTATTTTTCGAACGACAGCGCCATCTACCGGGTCCAATAAAAAAATGTTTCTAACATACATATATGTACATTCTTAGTTTCATTAAAATCACACCATAAATAAGAATATTCGAAATAACTTTACCCAGCGCCACCTATCGGGTCCATTTATACATACAAAAATTTCTTATGACGAAACATACGTTCATTCTGAATTGCAGTCAAATCGCGCTGAAAGTAAAAATTTTTGTTTTTAACTTGACCCCAACGCCAGCTAGAGGGTTAAAACTAAAAAAAAACACAGAAGAGCTCGAACCGAACCTATGCTGGAAATCCTACCTCGACAGCTCTTATGGTTCCGGAGATCATTCGTTACAATCAAATGCATCAACGTTTTTATATATACGCCACGCCCCTTTGCCCACTAACAACTTTATATAGCTAAGGTCTTATTATTTCGCAAAAATATCCTTTTGTGAAAATTTCATGACAATCCTTCCAGTAGTTTAGAAGATATTACGATTTTTTATTTTTCTAAAAAGGGGCGTGGCCCTTCCCACTTTTCTTCTTGTATGTATTTCTATTCATGCTAATACCATATGTACCAAATATGACTGCTGTAGGTAAAAAAATTCCCGTGATATGACTTTTTCAAATTTTGGGTTATATGGGCGTGGCACCGCCCCTTTGTCCAATCAAAAATTTATATAGCATATTATTCCTTCCAGAGTCACAGTAACACGCTCTGAAAATTTCAGGAAGATCGGTTCTTTGGTTTGGCCTCCTATAAAGCACAAACAAACACACATTAATTTTTATATATATAGATAGATTGAAAGCAGATTAATTATGATTTAAGGTAAAATGGGGCGAAAAAGGGGGACTTGGTAATAAAAAAATGTATGGCTACCTTACCTGTAGATAAAAAGTGTATAAAACTTTAGATAAATACATATTACAAAAAAATTATTTTGTATAGCAAACATTGTTAGTGGTATAAGTAAAAAAAAAGGGGGCGGTGAAATGGGCGTGGTTCATAGTTATATGGCGACGTTAACAGTATTAAGAGCAATATACTACCAAATAAAAAAATCCGTTGGAAGGAACAAATTTGTACAGAGAAAAAAAGTTTAAAACTTTCAAACAAAATTTGGCGTGAAAAGGGGCGTGAAAGGGGGCGTGGCGTAAGAAATGTTTATTTCTACCTCGCCTGGAGTATAATGTGTATACAATTTGAAGTAAATCTGTTAAAAACTATATGGGAGCAATTACATAATTTTAAAAAAGTGGGCGTAAAAGTGGGCGTGGTCAAAAAAAAAGTACCCTATTAATCATGCCAGAGTCCCAGTTAAATGCTGTGAAAATTTCAGGAAGATCGGTCCAGAGGTTTGGTCTCCTATAAGGTACACACAAACAAACAAATAAACAAACACACATTCAATTTTATATACATATATAGATGGTGTGAGAAACACAACGAAATTCCGGTTATGCGAAAAAAGTTCACGTGAGGTTTTGAAAGAGAAACAAATATCAATATTTAAACCCCGCAAGGACCAGTGTGATGTTTGTGTTGGTTATAATGAAGGTAATATTGATCAAGAGGAGTATGAGATTCATATTTTAAAAAAAGACGAAGCCAGGCCCGCTAAAAAAAATGGCTGTTGACAACATGTCATCTGACATGTTAGTAGTGAGCATGGATATGCAAAGTGTTTTATTATGCCCAAAACTACTTGTATCCGAACAGTACTACAAGCAAAAATTAGCCATTCATAACTTTACATTTTATGTAAAAAACAGTAAAAAACGTGTACCTGTACTTATGGCATGTGTTCTTCATTTCTTACAACAATATAGTATTTCGTATAAAAAGGTGGTGCTGATATCTGATGGGTGGCACTTATCAAAATAGAAACAAAGTATTGTGCAGTGCTTTAGCAAATTTTTCATCTTCAAGAGACGTAGAAATACAGCAAATAATACTAGAAAAAGGTCATACGTTGATGGAAGTTGATAGTGTGCTTTCTACCCTAGAACAACTATTTAGTCCACCAATATACTCTCCTGCTGACTACATAAATCTGATGCGTCGTGCAAGACCATCTCAACCATATATAATTAATTATTTGGATTATACATATTTCAAAGATTATGGACATCTTTCTGGCAACTACGGTTCTAAAGGGTCCGCCAAATAACTTTTTTTTTTGAAAATGCGATAAAAAAAAACTACTGAATATTATCTCAAATTTCTTTTTTTATTTGAAAGTACAATCCTTCCGGTTAATAATGGAAAATAATTTCATTCAAATGGCTGCCTCGGCTGGTCATGCAGTAGCCTACACGATCGGTCCAATTTTTAAGCACATTATCGATTGTGTGCAGCTGTATTTCACCAATGGCTTCACGAATATTGTCCTTTAAAGCGTCAATTGTCTCTGGCTTGTTGGCGTAACACTTATCTTTGAGGGCACCCCACAAATAATAGTCCAACGGTGTCAAATCGCAGCTCCGAGGTGGCCAAACGACATCAGCTCTGCGGCTGATAATGCGATCTTCAAAAACAGGGCGCAAAACATCGAGTGTAGCTTCGGCTGTGTGGCACGTAGCGCCGTCCTGTTGAAACCAAATGTTGCCAATATCCTCCTCTTCAATTTTTGTGAACAAAAATTCGTTCAACATGGCCCGATAACGATCGGCCATTCCTTGCTCATTTTCGAAGAAAAATGGCCCAATTATGCCTCTGGACCAAAATCCGCACCAAACAGTGACTCGTTTTGGGTGTATCGGCTTTTCAATGTATGCGTGCGTGTTTTCTGTGCCCTAAATGCGACAATTTTGCTTGTTTACATACCCGCCAAGATCAAAATGAGCTTCATCTGAAAAGATGATTTTTTTTGGCAAAATCGGCATCTTCTGTAAGTCGATCGCAGGCCCACTTAGCGAAGCGACAACGCATTGGATGGTCAGTTGGCTTCAACTCCTGAACCAATTGGACTTTGTATGGCGTCATACCAAGGTCTTTATGCAAAATTCGTCTCAATGATGCCTCCGAAATGTTCAATTCTTGAGAACGACGGTGAATTGATGTTGATGGCGCTTCACGCACACTTTCTGCCACAGCAGCAATATTCTCGGGTGTACGCACTGTTTTTGGCTTTTCACGCTTTGGTTTATCGATGAGGATGCCAGTTTCTTTCACTTTTTTCACAAGATAACGAACATACGGAGCTGACGGTGCTTCTCTTCTTCCAAAATCCGTACGCAATTTTCGCACACATTCTGCAACATTACCATGATTTTCAAAGTAATGTCGCAATATTTCACAACCATATTCGTTCAGCGGAAGGATAAAACTAATTATCTGTCAAATCAGACATGAGCTAAGTGTTACCATTCACGAAATAAGCACTAGTTCAAAAAAAACGTTAGATGGCGGACCCTTTATTAGGCCAGGACGAAAGACTGGAGATCCAACAGTCTGTGATATTCGTGCACTACTTTATATATATAATACAGTTATGTACAAATTGCGGCATACAGAAGAATGGAAACCTTTACCTCAGCAAAGAAATCAAGAAGTGCAAGCCGACTTGAAAGCTTTATATAAGATGCCATTAACAATTGATAGAAACAAATATAATAGCTTACAATCCCTAAAACAATTTATGCACAGAGATTATCATCACTTTTACGATAATTTATACCACTAGGTTCATTTAATTAAAATACTTGTTTGCTTCATTGACTTAATTCTGTTGTTTAATAAAAAAAAATCTGATGTTCCACTATTATCTGTCATATTCGCCAATGGTTGGGTCGGAAAAAATCATTTATATCTTCTATATGAGTTCACAAACAAATACTCCTATGCGTATTATAATTTAACTATTCTTTCAAAAAATGTCCGAAACAAAAACTCCCATGTGTAGTTTTTCTTTAAACACCTTTACCACTCCAAGGCGCTAAAAGATATCTGAATTTTTTTTTGATATAATGATGACCAAAAAAATAAAAGATGCTAAATCTAACTATTACGTCGAAAAATTCAACAACATTATACACAAAAAAAAAAGTGGAAATCAATACAAGAGATTGGAATTGGTAAAAACAAAAATAGCAATAACATTATTAATGAAAGTCTGGGCGATTTAAAAAAGAAATTTATCAATGTAAATATGCCGGAAGCGGATAATAAATTTTATGATGATTTCCACGTGAATTCTCTCCCAACACGCCTTTTTTCTTTTAACTGTGTCACACAGAACGATGTATATAGAAGTTCCATATCCATAAAATCCAATGCTACAGGCATTGATGGTATAAATCCAAAGTTTTTGAAGATGATACTTCCGTCACTTTTGGCTTAAATTACTTATATTTTTAATAACATTATTACTACCAGCACTTTTCCTTCACGATGGAAAGAAGCTAAAATTTTGCCAATACCAAAATCACTGAATATCGACCCATAGCAATCCTACCATTCCTCTCTAAGGCATTGGAAAAAATACTACATAATCAAATTACTTCATACGTTAATGATAATCGGCTACTTACTTACTATCCGAAGATTTAAGAAAATAAGTTGATGATGGTTTTTTTACATGTTAGTATTGTTGGACCATTCCAAATCATTTGACACTGTAGACCACAACATATTAATTCAGAAATTACAGAAAATGATGAATTTTTCTTCAACATCGGTCAGCTTAATGTCATCTTACCTTAAAAACAGAATGCAAACCCAGTCTGGAATGTCAAATTTACTTTATGTAAAACGAGGAGTTCCGCAAGGATCAATTCTTGGACCTCTTCTTTTTTCAATTTACTCTAATGATCTTCCCAACCAGTTGTTGCATAGTAAGATTGGCTTGTATGCTGACGATGCACAATTATATATAAGCAACAGAAATGAAGGTGTTGAGGACTGTATCAGAAAATTGAATGAGGATCTTAACAGAGTTTTTCTTTGGGCCTCAGCAAATGGATTAAGTTTAAATCCACGAAAATCTAAACGTATTGTTATACGCAAAAGGACTAGCAAAATTATAATTAGGCCAAACATACTTATAAATAATCAGCCGATTGAAATTGTTGAAAGCGCAAAGAATTTAGGAGTTATCTTCAATAATACGCTTACTTGGTCTGATCATGTAAATGCAGCATGTGGCAGAACTTATTCTATGCTTAGAATACTCTAGCCCACACAATGCTTTACACCTATAAAAATTAGAATTTTACTCGCGAAAACATATTTGTTACCGATTCTGATGTATGGATGTGAGGTTTTCTCCTGTTGCGACTCAGAAAGTAAACGAAGATTAAACGTTGTTTACAATAACATTACTAGATATGTATTTGGACTGCGGAGATTTGACAGCATTTCATCGTATTCGAAGAAACTATATGGTGTACAATTTGAGGACCTATTGAAAATACGTATTTTAATCTTTTTACATAAAATTATTATCGCTCGAGAGCCTGACTATCTATTTAATAGATTAAAATTCAGTAGATTTATTAGAACCAAAAATATAATTCAAATCAGGCATCATAGATTAATATCAGAATGGCAATTTTATATTAATGATATTCGTCTTTGGAACATGCTACCAGTAAACATTAAAGATATAAGCAACGCACGTTTTTTTAAGAAAAAATTATTTGAGTTACACTCGTAAAAGTAATATATGTATTGTTTTTCTTTTTTTCTATTTTTTGTATTATTAAAATATTTATTATTATTATTTAAAATTTCAATACTGTTTTTGTTTATTTAACTAAACTTATTGATATAAATTTTAATTAATGCTTTTTATATTATATTTTTTATTTTTAATTATTAATTATTAATTTTTAATTTTTGATTTTTGATTTTTGATTTTTAATTTTTATTTTTATTTTTAATTTTTAATCTTTAACTTTTGCTTTTTAATTTTTGATTTTTAATTGTTTAATTTTTGATTTTTAATTTTTAGTTTTTAATTCTTAATTTTTAAATTTTTAATTGTTATTTTTTATTTTTTTATTTTTTAATTTTTATTATTTTAATGTACTAATTTCTTCTGAGGCTCTTATTACCAGTTTTGTTATTATTTTCATCAAAAGCAATGTCAAATTATCACATTTGTCCTTAATGTACCCCTGTGTTGTTTTAAGACTTCAGTCTTGTTACACAGGCTAACAAATAAATAAATAAACTCTAAACTCTAAACTCTAAATGGGCTTTGAAAAAAACAAAAATGTGATATGCTAAAAGTTTCGCAAATTGGCAAAACAAATCAGTTTTTGTGCTATCCTGAAAACTAGGTAAAATACACATGGGAGTTTTGGTCGGCTACAGACGATATGGGTTTGTTTTTTTTTTTTCAATTATAGTTTTAAAATTGGTTAGAAATACAATGGGCTTCAATTACAACGAACTTAGGTTAAATAAAAATCATTTTTACAAATTCCAATTTTAATTAGTCAAAATTATTAAACAACTAGCTGAGTCCGGTCCGCGT
Source organism: Cordilura impudica (assembly GCA_963682025.1). Taxonomy (NCBI): domain Eukaryota; kingdom Metazoa; phylum Arthropoda; class Insecta; order Diptera; family Scathophagidae; genus Cordilura; species Cordilura impudica. The sequence goes on along the minus strand of OY821518.1, from coordinate 88,889,326 downwards.
TGCTGGCCCGAAGAAAACATCTGGATTTTATATTGCATCTAAATTTTAATACCGAGTGTCGGGCAAAAGTAAAGCACGATTTAATAATATTATGAATATGACTGAAAAAAAATATACGTTTTCTTGAATATTTTAACACCAGCGCCAAAAACTTTGTCAGCAACTTTAGTTTTATGTACATAATATATGTTGCGAATTTGAGCTAAATTGGACCGTAAATAAATTTTTTGGGAAAATCTCGACCCCAGCGCCACCTATCAGGTACAAAAAAAAGTTATGCAAATCGGAGAACCAAAGGAACATATGGTATGAATACGAAGACGCTAGCATTAGTGGTTCAACAGTTATTAGAGTACCAACATACGCACCAACGTTTTTATATATTAAGATAATTTTTTTAGGTTTACGGGTCACTGACTTGAAATATTAAAAAAAAAACTCCATGTCAATTATGTAAGAAAATACTATATAAGAAATAATATAGAGTTTAGTTCAAAATACAGCGGAGTGCAACTAAAATCATCTTAAAATGAGTGAAAATTTATTTACAAAAATTTATTTAAACTAGATAAAATTAATAGTGTTTTTACGTTTTAATGGTCTCTGAATTGTAAAAAAATATATAAAAAAATTCTAGATCGACTATTTCAGAATATACGGTAGAGTAACGTAATAGCGAATATCGGAGTTGACATTTTTATTTAATCAACCAATTTCTACAATATTTAATGTTTTATGCTTTTCTTTTTCAAATATAAATTTTACAAATTGTAAAACTACAGTGGAGTTCAACTATGATGCGCTTGGTTTAAGTGGTTCAAAATCCAATTTTTAATAAACAAAATAATAAAATGGTCACTTTTTATGTTTTAAGGGTCTCTGGATTGTAAAAACAAATATTTAAAAATTTCTAGGTCAACTATTTAAGAAAACACAATAGTGTTTCGTAATAGCAAATTTCGAAGTTGGTAGCGTTTTTTGAACCAACCAATATCTACAATATTTTATGGTTTGGTAACTTTTTCAAATATAAATTTAACAAATTTAAAAAATACACTGGGGTTGAACTAATATACACACTTGGGTAAAGTGGTTAAAATCTAATTTTAACGAAACAAACTTAATAAATGGTCACCTTTTTGTTTTAAGGCTCGATGAATGTTTAAAATAAAAATATTTAAAAAATTCTAGGCCAACTATTTAAGAAATTAAAATAGATTTCGCTAAAGCGATTTTCGATAATAGCTTCTTTTTTATTAGACCAAGCAATTTCTACAAAGTTTCATGTTTTTTCTATTTTTTTTTTTTTTTTACCAAAAATGTTAAAAATACTATGGAGTTCAACTTAAATCACGTACGTTAAGTGAATTTTTTTATGTAAGAAATAAATTTTGTATCCTTTTTCGTTTAAAGGATATTTGAGATTAAAAATGTTCTAAAAAGTTTTACATAATTTTGTTTTGGAAATTTTAATGCCGTTTATAATAATTTATAGGTGGCTTAGATACAGTTTAAAATATTTTTTAATAACTTATTATTTATTCCTAGATATCTTTTAGATATTCTGGATACTGAATATTCTTAACTATAGCACAAACTTATCTGCTGACGCAATTCATAAAGGGTTCACTCCTAGAACTATTTAAAGTCATCTCAATATTGGTTAGAACGAAAAATATTTAAAACTCATCAAAAATTAGTCTAAATATTCAAATAAAAGATGAATCGGAACCTGATCGTACTGTGGAAAATTTTACGAACCTAATTCATGAAGCTGCTTTTGTAGGAACACCAAGTGATTCGCAGAGAAGTAATCTAAATAAGGTACTAGTGTAAGCGGAAATTAGGATTAAGGAGAATTTAGAAATATACCAGCAAATAGAATCGATTTAAATAAAAAAATTTCAAAACTTCAAAAACTAACGAGCATAATCTGTGGAAAGCGACAAAATACTTAAAATGGCCAATATAAACAAGCGCACCCATAAAAGACACAAATGGGTTGCGGTGCAAATCACGATTCCAGTTAGGCCTATGCGTTTTCGCAATACTTAAATTCTACTTTTCAGCCCTTTTCATTCAATAACTCAATGGTATCCTCGTTTCTCAAAGATATTAAATCTCTGCCTAAAAAAGCTGTAATTTTATTAAGTCTAATTAACAATTCCATTTTGAGATTGAAACACTTTCCTGAATAATGGAAATGTGCTGTAAGAAAGATTGTGCCAAAACCAAAGTATTAAGTCTTATGGACCAAAAAGCCTTTTGTCAACTTTCTCAAAAGTTTTTGAGTCTCTTTTTACGAAAATTACAGACAATATTTATTTATTTTTATTTATTTAGATAGACAAAATATTATACCTGAATATCAGTTTGAATTTCTGTAGAAACATCTAGTCAAAAATGTAGTTAGAAATGCCTTAGAAACGAAAAAGTTCTGTTCTGCTGTATTTTTGGATGTCAGGTATTCCACATTTTAGTATACTTGACCCTGTTCATTACACGAGTTACATCTCAGATATGCCAGTTGATGACGACGTAATAGTTTAGTTGCAACATACGCTAATAAAACAGCTCTAATGGCAAGAAACGACTGTAAAATAGAAGCTCCAAATCTGATCCAAAATCATCTTAATATTTCGAATTGGTTGAAAATATGGAACATACGTGTAAAGGCCCCCAAATCTATCTAAATGATGAAATAATTCCTAAATCTAAATATGTCAAGTACCTACGAATGCTAAAAGAAATCACTTAAAACAACGCGCATGTATTGGTTGTTATGTCAAATTTGAACCCCCTGTATGGACAGACATATAGAATTCAGCTTTGGGGTACTGCAGGCAGCTTCAATATTGAAATTCTGTAATGCCACCAATCTAAAACCCTTAGAATGATTGTTATTGCTCTTCGGTTTGTAACCGATAATAAAATTATAAAGGATTTAAACATACCAAAAATAAAATATGAAATTAAAAGCTTTAGCTCTAAGTATCTTGAAAGACTGAGTAAGCACCACTCGCAATTAGTCTGCTAGATGACACTGAAAAGGTAAACAGACTTAAAAGACACCACATTTTAGATTTACCTTCTAGACAGTAAGAATTGTAAATATGTAAGTACATAATAGTAAAAACAGATCGCTTTATATAAGTTATGCTCGTAAATACGTATGTACGTATTTGTACGTATTTATAGATGATATAACCTCAGTGGAGATTAAAAGTTATGTAATTATTTGTAAGTATTTATAAATGACTAGCAGATTCCAGCGCTCCATATTCGAGTGCAATTTCTACGCAGCTTTATTTTTCAACTTAGCCAATTCACAAACCAACACTTTTATGGTTTATTATTATTGTGAACGCAGATAACAAACTCATTAACAAACACATTAACAAATTTAATAAAACACCCATAGCATATGTATAATTTTATGTATGTGTTAGTAGCAATTTTAAATGCAATTTACTCAAAATAAAGGAAAAAATTTTAAAATTTGTAAATTTGCAAAACTGCTAAAAAGAAATACCTTTCAAATAATATACGTTTGGTCAAAATCGGGATAAAACGGTAGAACAAAACGTCGGTCACAATAAATCGCCTAGCCTATTGATATTATAGATATAACCTCAGTGGAGATTAAAAGTTATGTAATTATTAATTTTTAACTAACTTGCTTATTATTGTTAAATAGATTGCAAATAAAGATTTAATAAAAAAAAAATTATTTATGAAAAAGAGAACTGGAAAACAATTTTTTTTCAAACGAGCTTTTCTGCGTTTTTATTTAAACTAGCAAGCGTAAATTCTAGGAAATTTTATTTTTTCATTAAATTTGTTTTTTTAAATTGTTTTTTTTTTATCTATATATATATAAAATTTATGTATATTTAAATAGAAGTCATTAAATTGTAAATTTTTAAATAAAATTCATTAAATGGCATTATAAATATTTGTTGAATACACAGAAGATATATAAATTTGTTTGTTAATAAATAATTTTATAAGAGCCTAAAGGTATGCTAATCAATTTTAGCCAATTCACAATTCAACACTGGGCTTTTGATAAACAATTATTTGCAAACACCTTAACAAATTTAATAAACACATGTATGTATGCGTTAGTAACAACTTTAAAAGATTATTAATACAAAAAAATGTACCTGATGGTTCACATCTGCAAAGATATACCTTTCAAATTGTATATTTTTGTTAAAATCGGTTGATAACTAAAAGCGTAGAAGAGGTCACAAGAAATCGCCTTGCCTATTAATATTATAGATTACAGTAAATTTTCCTAAGATCCCATTATAAGACAAGTTGTGTTGGAAGCTACAAAATGTCTCCTTTAAAACATTATTAGCCAAAACGTTTTAACTTACGAGAAAACCTTTTAAGATGTGTTACTGATAATTTTTAAGAAGATTTAAGTGTTTTCTTTTAGTTATCGTATTTCAAGAATTTTCTAAAGGTACCCTTTTAACCCGTTATATTTAAAAATTTCTTCTTAAATGGTGTAAATTTATGCTTTTGTAACCTTCACCCCAAATTGTAAAATTTGTTAGTCTCAGATGTTATAGTTTGAAAAATAATAAATTATATGCAATTAAAAAAGTGTGAGTATTTATACACATGCAAATATTAAATGTTGTATGATTTAAAATGTAAATGTAGTTAATGGATAAAAGCAAAAATACAATAAAATTCTCGAACTTACCAACACCGTAAATTCTTCATTCCATTTAGGCAAATAGGTGTTTTTAACGAAATCTGTTTTACGTTTACTTTTATTATCGATTAATAGTTCAACATATGGATTTGGTTTTAAAAATCCACTATTACGTAAAGACGCTTCTTCAACTGAAAGAAACAAAGCCAATAACATATGTTAAAATTCGCATTGTTAAACAATTTCAAAATAAATCGAACGCCAATTAACTTACTTGTCACACTTAATTGATGATAGCCTTGATTGCCTTGATGTGTCGACACTAATGATGAACTACCATTACTAAGGGAAGGTGAAGGCCCTGCAGTAATATAATCACCCGAAGAATCAGCCGTTGCAGCTACAAGTCCTCCGGATGCAGCTGCTAATGCATTACCGGTGGCCATTTGTATTTCAATTTGTTGCAATTTTTTCTTTTGTTTTCAACAAATTCGTTTATTGTTTGTTATACTTTTTAGATTGTCAATAAAATCTGTAAAAATTTTATATAAAAATGTGAAATTAATAACGTTAAATTAATCTCTCTTTAAAGTTACTAAACATGTATAAACTCTTAAAATTAAAATAAATACGTACATATACAAAGTAAACTGGTAAATATTTTTTTTCATATATTTAGTCTATAAACATAAGATAAGATTGCAAAAAACATATATATTTACAATAACAAATGTACGGCGATACAATAAAATTAAATAACTGATAAGATTTGAAAATCATTTTTAATTTTTAATTATTAAGCCTGGTCCATTTAAAATACGGATGCATAAATGGACATAACAAAAACAATTTTCTCTGGCAATCTAAACGAAATTGCTAATGTCGTAATTTAAATAAACTACATGCTTTTTAGGCATTTAAATCATTCTTAAAAAAATTACCAAAAAAAGGAGACAAAATTAAGGAGCAGAAAAATTATATTCTTGAAAACCCAAAGGACCGAATTGTTTGAGGCCATATGGTAAAGTTTTGAAGTTTTCGAAAAAAAAAATCAATAATAATCAACAAATATTTATAGATTTTCTTTTTCGTTGGGACTAGATTTAGCCGAATTTCGATTTTTAAAATTTTCAATTTTCGGTAAATAAAAACTTGGAAAAATTCTATAAATTATCAATATTTCTCATAATGCACCAACCACTACTAATTCAAGAACGCCAAGAAATAAATTTGCAATGCTTCAATATGCTTGCATGTTGCACCATTCACAAAAATTATTTATGCAGTGGATAGTTGATACGTGTGTGAGAATAGAGGGAACAAGGTTACATTTAATTCGGCAAAATCAAACAATGCTTATTTTTAAATAAGTATCAATAATTTTGGTCGTAGGGTAATTTTACCATTTTAAATGTGGCTTAGCCAAGCTATACTTCACTTTTTCTATGGTTCGTATTTTTTAAATAACTCTTTGACAAAAGAATCTCAGTGACGTTCAAACTTAAAAATTCGATGAACTACGGTCGAATTTCGACCACTGGGTGATCACTAATAAAATTAAATGGGTATCACTACCCATCATATCCCTATATTTTATGGACAGAGTTGCCACCATCGAACATAGGAGATCCCTTCGCGAAAAATCGACTTAAGCAAGAATAGCCGCTATATCCTCACTAAAACAGAACTATAAGGAATATATGAGGGTTTCGATTTAAAACTAATATGGAGTACCATAAAAATATTTAGGGGTTTATTAAATAAATGTCTTATATTCTATTGGATAATATTTGCAAATGCCGTTCACACGACGCCCAATTTGTATATGTTTTCTTTGGATAAAATGTGAAAAATCGTTAAGGATACAAAATCCGGCCTGGAGATCGTCCCTGTGAATCAACCATTCAAACAATTGACGAGTTGCAATAATCGAGAAGTTGCACTTATCGAGGTGGCACTTTATACTTTTACTACACAAAAAGTACTCGAATATATATTTTACATATATAGTATAAAAAAATTGACGTAGCTAAATAAATGAAATTTTGCAAAACAAATAAAATTAAGGAAGTGAAATAATTTTGTGCATTTTCATATATACAAAATATTTTTCGTCTTCAAATTTTATTTAATTTGTTGTTTTTTTTTTTATAGAAATTTTAAATCAAATTGAGAAGCAGTTGCTTATTTGTATTGTAAGTGAAGAAAATATCATAGTAACAGTTAAACTTAACAGTTGGATGAGTAATTCTTTGTTATACAGCAAAACAATAACAAACTGAAGATAACAATAACGGTTTTATCAGTTGACGTTTATTTAAAGTTTATTTATTTGCTTACCCAGGCTTACTGTTTGCCAATGGGACAGAAAATAAAGCATTGGCAAAGTAATTATTTGGTACGCTTTCAGTACTAGTTTTACGAGTTTCTTAAATATTTTATTAAAAGAGTTATCAGAATAGGTTTTGTTCATATTATTCTTCATATTCAAGTTCCTAACTTTCTAGAATCATATTTCTTTTGATGTCAAAGGATAATTAGAAGTAGTACCCTTTTGAAAAACTACATCAAACTACATCAAAGTATTATACTTCTTTTTGCTATCGCTGTAAAAAAAAGTGGTCTGATCGTGTATTTTGGCTTTGGCACAGCACTTTTTTTTAATTTTTCCATTGCTTTGCCATCGGTTTAAAACGAAGTGGTTCGAGCATGTATCAATCTTATCATTTGGTTACTCTAAAACGCAAAAGTCAGTTACTTTGCCATCACTTATACCACCTTGTATTGTTTTCCCATTACTTTTCTTTCTGAGTAATTATTAATTCAAACATAGCAACAATTTTTAAAGAAACAAAAATTCGTATTATCCATACGCTTATGCGTGAGTGGAGAATTTATAAAACTTGAGAAAAGCAATTAAAAACAAATAAGAAAATTACAGTCCATGCGTTTTGAGAGGGTCTTGGATCCAACTGTGCTAAGGCCATAACTGTATATAGATAATAAGCATAAAACAAATTTTAGTGGTATTGTTATTAATTTATGCCATGAAAAGAGTGAGATCGAAAAAATCTTAACAAATCTTAACAAATCTTAACGTTTATCCCCTAAACTTTTTCCATAAGTATTATTTTAATTTTTTTTACCAAGATATCTTTTTGTTGTTATTTTAATTAAAGTGGAAGCGATTTAAAACTACTGTGCTCAAAAAAGTTTACCATACTGCAAGGAAAAAAGTTAATGACCGCATTATAAAAGCTAAATCGGTCTATTTTTCGAAGCATTTTGAGTCCGCTATGGACTCACGTCAAACCTGGAAACACGTTCGTGATATTGGTGTAGGTAAAGGCATTAAAAGCGTTGATATCAGTATTGATGTCAATGAGTTAAATTCAGTCTTCAGTAATTTACCAGCAGTACACAACAACAACTCCTCATTTTGCAATTTTAACAATAATAATGACTCGACTATCTTAGTATTATTGGTGCTGAGTCATATGCAATCGGACGTGATAATATTCAGCCAGTATTTATGAGGATATAGCTGCCCTTTCTCTTGCCTTATCTAACACACTTCTTTAACTCAAATTATAACCACAAGCACTTTCCTTTATAAATGGAGACATGCCAAAATAATGCCTGTTCCCAAATCTTATAAGGAATACCGCCCCATAGCAATCCTGTGTTATTTTTCAAAAGTACTCAAAAAGCTCCTTCACAAACAAATGACTACTTTACATAAATGAGATTGGTTTGTTGTCGAATCAGGTTTTCGCTCTAATCATAGTTGTGTTACTGCTTTGACTGAAGTTACTGAAAACATAAGGCAGGAACTGGATGATAATAAAATTAAATTGTTGGTCCTAATCGACCATTCAAAGGCCTTCGATACAGTCGACCACTTAATGCTACATAATAAGCTGAAACATTTTTTTTTAATTTATCTTCATCATTCATAAATCTGCTTCGATCCTACCTATCTGATGGTACCCAATCCGTTTACTTGAAAAATTAAATTTCTACAGCGTTTAATATTACAAGAGAAGTAGCCTAGGAATCCATCCTAGGGCCTCTGCTTTTTTCTCTCTATGCTAATGTTTTGCCTTTGCAACTTCTCCATTGCAAAATTCATATCTACGCCGATCACGTGTAGTTACATTTAAGCAGTCCGACTGTTTCAATTAATCACAATATAAGGAATCTGGAATAGGATTTAAATAATATCCATCATTGGGGTACGACTGACCAGCTCTTTTTAAACCCATTAAAATCTAAATGTTTGATGATAAGTAAACGATCTAAACAACCAACCATGGTTCCTGATATTTCAATTAACGGTCAAAAGATTCTTATTGTTTCATCTATGTATTATCTTTAACAGCTCTCTAACGTGGTCAACAAAATATTTCTCACCTTTGAAATTAAGAATTCTACTAGCCAAAACGTATATAATTCCTGGACTTTTGTACGGCTCTATAATAGCATTATTCGTTATGTTTTTGGTTTAAGAATATATTCTCATATTACTCCCTTCTCTGAAAGACTATTTGGTGTGTTTTTCGATAATCTTTTAAAAATTAGAGTTATAATTTTTATGCGCAAAATTATTTACACCCCCAGCTCTCTATTCGAAAAATTGCAATTTGCCAGGTCTGATAGAGGAAGAAGCTCATTATTCCTATTCATATGACACTTGTCTCAAAACAGCAATTCTTTGTGCTAACAAGCAACGCATCTCTTTTTGAAAAACAAGTAAGAAAATTATAGTCGGTCTAGACCGACTATACGATACCCTATACCATGGTTTAAAGACTCTATCTCTTCGGTCCAACTAATCGGTTATAGAAAATAAGCATAAACCATTTTGAGTAGCATTGCTATTATTTTTTTTTTGGCTGCAGATATGAAAAAGTTCAAAAGTTCGGGTGCTATATTTATATGGGGACTAGGTCGAAAAATGGACCGATCCTGACCATATATGGCAAGGTCACTTATTTTTTGAAAAAACATATACAAACCAAATTTGAGAAAAATCTGTGTAATATTTTTGTTTTTTGGTAGATTTAAGTGAAGATCGGGAAGCAGCTCTATATGGGGCCTATGACTAAGAATTGTCCTATAGGGATTATTTCTGGACTACAGATTAATGGATATAATAAACACAGAAAGTGATTCTGAGTCGATCGGTATAATAAAAGATGGGTCTAGGTCAAATATTTTTGGTAGTTGCAAACAACAGCGCAAAGTCATTATACCCAAACCACATGGTGGTATCGGGTATAACAAGTTTTTGATATCTTTGAATAGTAAAATCTTTGAAATTTTTGTATTTTGTTATCTCCTTTTGTTATTTTATTTCATAAATAATTAATATATGTAATTAATTTTATTCATATCAGCACATTGTATCCTTATAATTAATTCTGTACTAAAATAATAAGAATTATTTTTTTTTTGTTGTACAGCAAAGCCCAATAAATAAAATTAGTGACGAAATAAAAGTACGTTCTAAAATTATTAAACTTATTTTCAACAAAATAAAACTTAGTCCTACAAAAAGTTGGTCAAAGAATTAAGAGTCTGCCGTAATGCAAGAGAGAGATATCAAAAGAATTTGACCATTGATAGGAAACATGGTTCACGAATAAACAAAGCTACACATGATGTCTTTAAGCCTTAAATGCTTAAAGTTTAAGGCCAAGAAAATAGCTCAGTGCTCAAACTGTTTGGTGCTAAAATTTAAAGCCAATGCAAGTTTGAAAACATAAAAAGTCCAAAAAGTTTCAGACAGGAATGCTGCAATAACTTTAGAGGCCAAATTATGTTTAATAAAAAATACTGCTGCTGCATAGTGGACGACGAAACGTATGTAGTTTCATAATTTGGGCCGCTTCCGGGTCAAAATGTTTATGTTGTTAATGCTCGAAGAAAAATGCTTAGGGCCTTAAAGCAAACGATATTTCCGAAAACAAAGTTTCTGACTAAAAGTTGCCACAAAATAAGCAATTCATTTCTTACAACGGGCTCTATAAATACGGAAACTTATATTAAGAAGTGTCTGCAAAATATACTCCTTCCTTCCATAAGCCAACACAATGTGTTCACATATTTTTGGCCCGACTTGGCATCCTGTCACTACGATGAGAAAGCTCTTGGTTTTTGTACCAAAGGAGTTGAAAAGCGCAAAAAAGATGAGGAAGATTTGAAACAAGAGATAAACTACCTGTTCCAAAAAAATTACATAAACCAAATACAAAATCCCTAATGGTACGCTTTCCCGGAAAGGTCCACATAAACCAAATACAAAATCCCTAATGGTACGCTTTCCCGGAAAGGTCCACAAGTTCACAAGTAGTGATTAGAAACATAAGTTATCCTTTTCTTTTAACTTATAGTCTCTGTCTGTCTATCTGTCTGTCTGTCGTGGGTCAACGCCATTCCCCCTTATCCACTTGATCTGAAACTTGGCCCATAGTCTTGCTGTGACTACATATTAATTTTGGGTAGTCACGCACAGTCACGGAGTGATCTAAATGTCATTTCCCTCATCCGGTCGATCTGAAACTTGGTCCATACACTTGCTGTGAAAAAAAGATTAACTTTGTTTTAGTCACGCACAGTCACACATAGTCACGCATGGTCATGCACAGTCACGGAGAGATTTAAAACGGATTTCCCCTCATCCAATCAATCTGACACTTGGTCGATATATTTGCTGTAAAGAAAGATTAACTTCGACATAGTCACGCACAGTCACGCATAGTCACGTACAGTCACGAAGTGATTTAAAACAAATTTCCCCTTATACGATCGATCTGAAACTTGGTCGATAGAATTGCTGTGAAAAACTTTGACATAGTCACGCACAGTCACGCTTAGTCACGCACAGTCACGGATCTTGGATCCAACTTTGCTGAGAAAATAACTGAATATAGAAAATAAGCATTGGTATTGTTATTGTTATTGTTTTGTGGCGTGTAGATACGAAAATGTTGATATCTGATTTTATTTATATATGGGGACTAGCTAAAAAAATTGACCAATCATGACCTTATTTAGTAAAGTTTCTTACTGTTCTCAATAACATATACATACTTATAAAAAAAAAATGACAAAAAGCCTGTGCAATATTTTTATTTTTTTTTTTATACATTTAAGTGAAGATCGAGAATCAACTCTATATGGGGACTACGACCAGGTCAAATAATTTTGGTAGTTTCAAAAATACACGTGTTGGGACTCGAATTGTTGCCGAATCCACCTTACTCCCCATATTTTATTCTGAGTGACTTCTTCATGTTTTAAAAATGTAGAGAAATGGGTCGTTAGAAAAAGATTCGAATCGAAACAGGTCATCTCTGCAAAGCAGGCCCATTATGCAGACCTAACCAAATCTTACTATCCAGCAAAAAGAAGCCTATGTAGAAAAATAAACAAAAATCAACCGAAAAAAATGTGTTTTCTATGCTTAATCCATAATCCATTTTAAGGTAAAATAATAATATTGCTAATAATTATTTTTAACTTAAAAAAAAAATATTGCTAAACTTAACGACTTTACGAAATTAAAGTGTACTTCAAGTAGACTTTGTTGTATGTTTTTCATACAAAACTTGTTGATAAAGTCTATCTGAAGTACACTTTAATTTTTTTGCATACGGCCCTTAGGATTCAGAATCTTTGACGAGAGTATAATACCGGCTATACCCTTAATGGTGTCAGAATAAAGAGTTATCTATGAACCCATCTAAGACTAGACTGATACCCTTCACTAGACGAAGAAAACGCAACCTTGTGAAACCAAGTTTAAACGGTTCTCGGACGAAGTGAAGTATCTAGGGGTTACCCTGGATAAATTTCTCACATGGAATAACCACTTGGATATAAAAAAACAAGTAAGAAATTTATAGTCGGTCTAGACCGACTATACGATACCCTATACCATGTGTTTAGAAACCCTATCTCTTAGGCCCAACTAACTGGACATAGAAAATAAGCAAAAACCAAATTTGAGTGGGGTTTTTATTAATTTTTTTGGCTGCAGATATGAAAAAGTTCATATCGGATGCTATATCCATATGGGGACTAGGCCCAAAAATGGACCGATCCTGACCATGTTTGGTAAAGTCTCTTGTATTTTGCAAAAATATATACAAACAAAATTTGAGAAGAATCAGTGCAATATTTTTGTTTTTTAATAGATTTAAGTGAAGATCGGGAAGCAGCTCTATATGGGGCCAAAGGGATCATTTTTGGACTACTCATTAGTGGATGTAATGAACGCATACAAACCCAATTTGAGTAAGATCTATATGACAATTTGGATCTTATGGCAATTTATGTCGATTTCATATGGGTAATTTGTATGGGGGCTAGGTCTGAACATGGACCGATTCTCACCAATTTCAATAGCGTTCATCCCATGGCCGATAAAAGCTTATATACCAAATTTCATCAAAATATATTCATATTTGCGACCTGCAGTTTAATTACAAGCTTTACATGGACACACAGACGGACGGACGGACGGACATTGTTAAATCAACTCAGAAAGTGATTCTGATTCGATCGGTATAATTAAATATGGGTCTAGGTCAAATATTTTTGGTTGTTACAAACAGCAGCACAAAGTCATTATACCCAAACCACATAGTGGTATAGGGTATAAAAACCTCACATGATCTATTGGTTGTTTAGGACTATAGTGAAACTAACGGTTACTTATGCTGTCCTTTCATGGTGTCAAAAGGTTGAGCAAGCGAATGTTAAGGTAATCCTGAACAAGGTGGACCGAATTGCCTGTATTGGCTTCGCCGATGCGAACAGAACGTGCCCAACCGAAAAAAATGCCTTTTCCTTTAAGTATATCAGGTGAGTAGATTCTAATGCATGCCCAAATTCAATTGTTTCTCAGGAAAAAAGTTACAAAGGATCAAAATAAAAAAGAGATTTCTCTTATAAGTATTATTTTCAAGTGGCCAAAACAGCTATTTCTAGACAACCTGAATCTGGCTTTTCATATACCAGGTGATAGCTCCATGGGAGTAGCTTTTAACGGCTTCTATATTCAATTGTTTCTCAGGAAAAAAGATACAAAGGATCAAATAAAAAATGATTTTTCTTATAAGAATTCTTTGCAAGTGGCCAAAACGGTTATTTCTAGCCGACCTAAAAGTTAAACTTTTTTACCATTTTTAAAATACTAGCAGATTCCAGCCCTCGAAATTCGAGTGAAAATTCTAGGAAATTTTATTTTTTCATTAAATAAAGACACTAAAAGCATGCAAATCAATTATAGCCAATTCACAAATCAACACAAAAACAAACTCCTTTTTATTACAAACACATTAACAAATTTAATAAAAACACACATAGCATTATATAATTTTATGTATGTGTTAGTAGCAACTTTAAATGCAATTTACTCAAAATATAGGAAAAAATTTAAAAATCTGTAAATCTGCAAAACGGCTAAAAAGAAATACCATTGAAATAATATACGTTTGGTCAATATCGGGATAAAACGGTAGAACAAAACATCGGTCACAAGAAATCGCGTAGCCTATTAACATTATAGATGTAGTAAGAGAACATGATTTTTATCCAATATGTTGAGACCGACACTGTACTTGCATTATATTGTAGCTATTCGCTTACAACTTTGATGTGTTTTAGACCATTGTCATGTAGGAACTTCCAAATCAGGGGCATATTTTCCTCCGCCAATGGATATATTACGTAATTCAGAATTTGCCTGTATACAATTCCACTTGGAATATCTCTAACTACAAGAATTGGAGCCATTCCTTAATATTTTCTTGGGTATCCGTTTTTTGAGTACTGCTTCACAACGCCGAGGCATGGAGTCAATTAAATTGTTTGTTATCCATTGAAATATTTTGCTACTGAATTAACTGCCTCCGTCTTGTTTGTGTAATTTCGTGTCAGTATTTTTCGGTCTAAAATTTCCTATAGATATTCTATGGGATTGTGATCTGGTAATTGGGATTAGATTGTAGCCATACGGTTACAACTTTGGAGGTGTGTTTTGGGTCATTGTCATCTTGGAACTTTCAGACCAGGAGCATATGTTCCTCCACGTATGGATACATTACGTTATTTAGAATTTGCCTGTATCCAATTCCAGTTAGAGTAACTTTTTTGGATCTAGTCCGTTTCCCTTTGATCCTCGCACAAAAGTTTTTCCATCATGGCCTCTTAAATTAAACTTGGACTCATCTGAAAAGAGAACGGTATTCCAATTCCATTTTGACGACTTCATGTGTTCTTCATGTGATAGTGGTATCATCACAGGAAGATAACAGCAACAAAAACATTTTTCCGTTTATCAATTTTTTTTTTATTGTATTTCTTGTTCAAAATTTGTTATCTTTCGATAGAGAATACAAAAAAAGAGTGATTTCGCAAAAAAATATATAATTTTAGGACTTTTCGAAAAATTATTTTTAAAAAAAAACAAAATTGGTAATTAAAATTTTTTTAAATTGTTCATGATTTGTCACCCACTGTATAATTATTAATTCAATAAATGTTTATTGACTGTAATCATATTTATCGCTTAAATTACTGTAATGTATTGCATTTTATTTAGAATGAAATTCTATACGAAAATAATCACAAAATGTTTAAGAAATAATTACTCATCACAGCACGATACGATAGGCATGGTCATAAGACCGAATAAATTGATTTAAAAAAACCCCCGAATGAATAAATGCTGTTGTAGTAGTGGTTATAATAATAATTATTATCACAACAAATTTATAAAATTAATAAAAAAAAAAATACATATAACCAAAGCAAAGAATGCGAAAACAACAGCTGACCAGGAGCCAGAAAGAGAGTGAGAATATAGACTTGCTGATATAAAGACTGCAAGAATGATGATAATGCGAAAATTTCAAAATAATTTCTCACTGGTAATAAAGTCGTTAATAGCAAATGAAGATGTCTCACAATTTAAGAAATTAACAAAATATATGACCTTGACTTTACAAAAAAATAAAAATAAGAAAATACGACTTAACGATATATCATATGACAACGATGAAGAAAGTAAAAACATCAATATAGTTTTTCAAAATGTTTATATAAACTGGAGGACAAAAAAAAATTAGAAAAAACGAACGCCGCCCTCCTTTTTGTAAACTAATCTAAAGCCTGACCAAACAAACACACGTATAAGAATATACACAAAAATTACTGCACACTTTTTAAACGAGATAGAAAATATATAGAAAATGAGGCAAAGGTCGCCACATCCATGTACAAAAAATGACGAAAACTTTATTTTTAAATATTATATACTTACTTTTAGTTTTTTGTTTGTTTTTAATATTGTTTACGTTGCATTTGCAACAGAATTTCAGAAAATTAAAACGTAATCAAAAACAATAACAGGAGATGTAACAAAAGGTTTCTTGGAATTTCTAAAAATGTATTTCCATTTCGGTAATTGCTCTTCACCTCCTATTTCTTTGCTACACTTTTTTTCTTTCACTAAACAGTTTGTTATCGGAATTTCTTGTAATATCTTAATATTCGCGAATTTATTGTTTTAATTCATATTCATTGCATTCTATAGATATTGATCTTTATATTATCACACTTTTTAGTAAAAAATTTTTCGAATTTTCCGTGTTTTTTCACAAATAGATCTGCATCAAAAATTTTTCCCGTCAGTAAATTTTCAATTTTATAAATTACGTTTTGCCTATAGTTCGTTAAATCAGCAACTTGGTTGTGAACATTGCGGAACGTACTGGTATGAAACATTGTGTAATTAAAAACAGTGGAACCTGTATAAAACCTTCTTGGAAAAAGAGCATACCTATGTAGCTTTGTGGTAATAGTACACAAATTGCATAATGAATGGTTTATTTCAGCTGTAAAATATGAATATTTTTTTTAAGTATAATGTAAATAAAATCAATTTTTATATTTTAAAAGCTTGCTGGTACCAAAAATTATCTTTTCTAACGTATCCTTAAAGGTTTTATAGCTTTACTAATGAATTGGAAAAACTAAGTTATACTTATTATTTAAAATACCAAAATTACTTTAGAGGTTGTATTTTTCTGGTGTATATACTTTAAAACTAATAATATTATTATTAATACTTTTAAAGAGGTAATAATTTAAAACCGTCCCTATTTGGCTTTCACACAAAATTAATAAGTACTAGCAAATTCCAGCGCTCGAAATCCGAGTGCAATTTCTAGGCAACTTTATTTTTCAACTTAGTCAATTCACAAACCAACACTATTTTGGCTCATTATTATTGTGAATGAAGAAAACAAACTCATTAACAAATTTAATAAAACACACATAGCAACTTTAAATGCAATTTACTCAAAATAAAGGAAAAAAATTAAAAATCTGTAAATCTGCAAAACGTCTAAAAAGAAATTACCATCTAAATAATATACGTTTGGCCAAAATCGTGATAAAACGGTAGAACAAAACATCTGTAAAAAAAAATCGCCTAGCCTATTAATATTATAAATATGAATTTAAAAGAAAATTCCATATCAAAAAACCAAATTTGATAATATAAAATCGAAGAAAATCAAATTAAAACAAAATTATTATTTTGATATTTATGGTTGTTCATTTATTTTTAAATAAAAATAAAAAACATTATAGGCATTTTTTGTTGTGTTTATATATTTAAAAAAAACTAATTAATTTTAAAAATTTGGCAAGTCCAGCTTATGATTTGCTAAATTATAAAAAAAAGTAATTTTATCGAATTAATTTTTTTAATACCATACTGAAATAGTCTTTTCGGTTTTGCAATTATAGAGAGTCGTCAATTAATAAAAAAAAGAGCTAAAAATTATACAAGTATAAATAATATACCACGAAAAATGAGTAACATAAAAACGAATACATCCTTTAATTTTTTAATAGTTATTTTAAGTATAAATACTTAATTATAATTATATTTATGTATAAAAATTCTATTCCGAGAATTAAAATTTGGTATATAATCGTTGGTATGTGGAGGTCATTTTAATATATATATATATATGTATATAATTGTTGATTATTTATTAAAATATTGCTTAAATGGCTGTCTTTTAAGTTCTTTTTTTTCTCAAATATTGTACCATTACTTAAGTTTCTCCTTTAACCACTCCTCAGTTAATTCGTCTAATTCACGTATTTCATAGACCCTGGTTAAATCAACTTCTCTTTGTAGAGCACTTTTTGTGCAGGCATACATCATTTGTAGTTCAATTTGACTATCACGTGGTGTATAAAAAATGAAACACATTGGATATGATACGCGACCATCGTCGTGCATCATTTTATAGGTATAAATAACATAACGTGGCTGATGACCTGGCAGTTGTTCTTGGAGCTCTTCTAGCGATATATCGTCCAAAAGCTCATCGAGGACGACCGTTTGTTTTTCTCGATCAACTTTTACTGCAAATAAAGAAATCAAATTTTTATAATTAGAAACTTCGAAAACATTCATTTAAAAATTAGAGCATTCTTTCAATGTCCTTTTAAATATTCTCAGTGTTCCATTCCTCTTGTTTCTTAGAAGGTATTACTATCCTTATGCTAGCTACACACCAGGCAACGGTTGCTTCAATGTGTTGTAGCAACAATGATACACACGTAGCAACGGTTGCCTCAACCAAGCAGAAATATCAAAAAGTTTTTATATTTTTCGTTGGTTGATGCAACCGTTGCCTGGTGTGTAGCCAGCATTACATTTACACTTTATTTTGATTTCAAGTTGATTTCTTTAAAAATTAGGATTTTTAAGTTATTAAGACCCAACCAATCAATAAAGTTTTTGTGAAGAGACATAATAAATTTTGAATTATGATAAAATAATCGGATAGTTTGAGCATTTTAAGAATAAAGATTATAAATAAATAAATTTAATTTAAAGTAAAATTAACAGAAACCGCTAATTATATTTAACTTTACTGTGTTGGGATCTGGAGTTCTTAAAATTCAGACTAACTAATATAAAATATTGAAAGTTAATATGTATTATTCTATCATACTCACAAATCAAAGCCGAATTAGTGGTAGTTTTGCGGAAACGAAATTTTTTCAATTCATCTATCACGTCTTCACTTATATCACAAATGGTATTATCACCCTGTAAATAAAACAAAAAAAAAATAAATAAGAAAGATAAAAACAAAAGAGAACCGCAAAAATACAAAATAAAAGTTACAACAAAAAACACAACAATCGGCATTTATCAAAAAGGAACACATGAATAATGTAAAAGCAAAAAACACTGATTTTTTTTGCTGGTGTTTGTTGTAGATACAAACAATAATACACCTTATCAATTAAGTAAAAAACACAAATATTAGTCATTAAGCTAAAAAACTGATTCGTGGTTAATAGAACCGAGAAGAAAACAAAACATTTTTATTAATAACATACCATTATATTTTTTGCTAATTTATTTATTTATTTTATTTTTTTTTTTAAATTTAGTACAACTTATCTTTATATTTGAAAAATGACAAATATATAAAAACAAAATTTATCTTTTCGCACCACAAAAGTTCTAATAAAATCACAGCTCAAAGGCGCTCAGTTTTATTTGAACGACGCCGTTATTAAAACGGCGTAACTTTAATTTTTTAAATACTAAATAAATACAACTGTTAAAGCTTACAGCTTTCACTAACAGGTCACAGGTTTCACGCTTCAACCCAGTTGGCAAAATCGTCGTAGATGACATTGTCTTTAACGATTCCTTTAAGACATTTTCTAATTTGTCACACACGACAATTGTCGATAAAGTTTTCTATAACGACGATATAACAGATATTGTCGTTAACGTCCAGCTGGGAGACAAATTTCTCAGAAGGTCGTGTATCATATCCCGTTGACGACCAATTCAGCGACAAAAATATATTTTTCGTGTTTCAAGGTCCGTTGATGTCATACACCGAACTTTATTAAGGAAAATTTAAGCGATAATGTCTAGAGTCTTTCGTGCAGACATTAAATTAAAAAATTCATTAACGACTAACTGGATGACAAATAACTGTATAGTCGCGTATTACATTATATTAACGACAAATTAAGTGACAAAATCAGGTTTGTCATGTATGAGTCTGTTGACGTCAAGATGAGCGACATCGTGGCAAGATTGTCGTCAATCGAACTCCGTTAGTGACATGATGAGCGACGATGTCTTCAAGTTGTTCGTAAATTGAACACCTTTAAAGACAGCATGAGCGACTATGTCTTCAAATTGTTCATGTACTGCATTTATCTCGTTGTATATGCTTTGCGTGATTAAAAAATAATAATAACAGGACTTAATAACGGCTACAAGAAGAATTAAAACTGAATTTGAATAACAAGCGTTGACACTTATTTGATTATTAACGAGCAATTGATAGGAGAGCAAAAATAAAAGAAAATTACAGAAAATATGGAAATACTAGAATGAAGTTGGAATTGCTTTTTTGGAACCTTTAAATGAAGTTATTATAACTGCTGATGGTATTAATAAAGATATTATTTCACTTCCTGATTTTACCACTCCAACTGGGGGCCTAACTTCGCAATCGCGGAAAAATGTTTTTTGTTCTCATTTGCGTACGTTACGGTTTGCGACATATTATCTATTTTAGAACAATGTTTAGACCAACTAGAACAACCGACAAATTTTTTTTTCCAAAAGTGGGGGGCAAAGTTTAAAATTCGTTTTTTTCGATTTACCGGTACAAATTATATTTTAGAAACTCATCGTTTTGGAGCATAGTAGAACAATCCTAGAACAATTCGGAGCAATCTTCAAAAAATTTTATTTCCAAAAATGGGGGGCTAACTTCGCACACTTAATTTTTTTAATAAGAAACTTTAACTTATCAATTAAAAATCTACTACCATAATAAAATTTTAATAAAACTGAGACACAATTTGTGAATTTACTTACACATGTACACATGGGAGAATTTTTCTAGTGGTATAATAACATTTTATAGAGGTTCTTTAATACAAAGGCACACTTTTTGGTGTTTACTTATTCAAGTCGACACATGAAAGTGGCCGACTACTACTAGAAGGTGGCCGATAACCAGTACATTTACCATATACATATATTATAATATAGTAATATATTAGTATGCTAGTTAGTAATGGAGTGCTCATGTGAACACATCCTTCTTCAAATCCTTATCTTCAAAGGATAACACCTCTTCCATATTTATAGTTCTAAAAATTATTTATTTTAAAATAAAGCTGAAGCATTAAAAAAATGGAAAGTATTAAGAGACAAATTTAGAATGGAACTCCGAAAAATACCAAAAAGTAGATCAGGAGATCCTGGAATGTATTCCAATGAAAATTTAAATGCCTAAAATTCCTGGCCATATTTTAGAGCCTTACTGTTTTTAAGAGACCAGATGTCTTCAATGGAAATGAGAGGAAATTTGGTGATAGAAAAAATTTATGATGACAATAAACACATTTAAAAAGTTAGTTATTTGTCTGTTTCGGAAGAAGCTGAAGAAGAAGACAAAAAAAAAACCCAAAAAAAAACCAATCAGTAGTCCTGCAGAAAGATTAGCGGCTGCAGAGGAACAAAAATTACAAATTTATGAAATGGAAACAAATAAAAAGAACAGTACTACGACGCATTACTAGAAATAAAGTTACAAAAATTAAAATTGCTCGAAATGAGCGCACAAGAGCGTAGTAGTACTGAGAATGAAAAATTTTGTTCCTATTGCTTATCTTGCATCAAAAATATTGTGGGCGAGGATCGACAAATGGCGTGCAGAACAGAAATACAGAATGTATTACATAAATTTGCTTATCGTCCTCCTTGTTCTTCTACTCCCAACAATGTTGTTGCTTACGAAACTATTTATTACTCGTCTGATGACATAAGCATGCAAGTTTAATATTTGTAATAGATACACCTGCAGTCACGCACATCTTACCGCTCTATTTTTTGCAGTTTTTTTTTTTAATTTCTCAGCTTATGTTTACTGTATCGCAATTATATCAATTTATCTGTACAAGTAACTTCAAATTAAAAATAAAAACGAAATTTTGTGAAAAAAAAATCATTTATAAATCAACACGGTAAATTTAATAAATATACGTCAAAAATGGGTTCGAGATATAAGCGGTTGACTCGAGAGCAAAAGCTCATTATTTTTACATTGGGGGAAGAAGAAGTACCTTGCCGCGAAATTGCAAGACGGATAGGCTGTAGTCGTCCTACCGTGATAAATTTGCTTAAAAAGAACCAGGACGACCGTTTAGAGAGCATCAGCAGGAAATGGACTAGGAGAAAAACATATGATCGCACAGACACCGTTTTACACCGAATGAGCCTGAAGAATCGTTTTAAAAGTGCAGTCAAAATAAGAAGACATCTCGAACAAGAGTACCAAGTTAGCATTAGTGTGGAAACGGTTCGCAGGCTCCGGGAATTCGGCCTTTGTGGGCAGTATACCAGCAAAGAAACTTCTGACACAAAAATGAAAACTAAACGGTTGGAGTGGGCCAGAATGCGCCGCGATTGGACGCTCCAACAATGGAGAAATGTTATATGGTCTGATGAGAGCAAGTTTAACTGGCACTGTGCAGACAATCTTCCGTACGTGCGACGTTTTTCAGGAGAAAGATTTAAGGACAACTGTGTTATTAGAACAGTCAAGTATCCTCAGAGTCAGAGTCAGAGTCATGTACGGAGTTCCTTGTTCTTTGTGGATGGAATGATGAACGTAGAAAATTATGGCAAAGTCATAACGGATTTTGTCGTGCCTATTGTGCAGGAGCAATACGGATATTCTAGTGAGGCTACCTTTCAAGATGACTCCGCACCATGTCACCGCGCAAAATTAGTAAGTTTTTATAAAGAAATATACTATCATTATATTCACATGTTTCTAGCTAAAAATAATCCTTTAAATCTTTTTTACAGGTGCAAAAAATATTCAACGACTTCGGTATTCAACACATGAATTGGCCTGGAAACTCCACGCATTTAAATCCTATCGAACATTTATGGCACGTGATGAAACGTAAAGTGGCTCAGCATAAGCCTAAGAGTAAGCTGGTGCTAAAAAGAATTTTGGAAAATGTCTGGGAAAATGAGATTTCAAATAGTGAATTGCAAAAACTTGTTGAGTCAGTGCCAGCCCGAATCGAAGCTGTTATAGCCTCCAAAGGGGGGTCGACATCTTATTAGACTTAATCTAATGTTCAAGTATTATCTAATGTTCAAGTAAACAACCAAAAAAAATTTTTTTATACGGTTTAATATTGAAAATATTTTGTAAACGGAGCTAAATATATGAAAATAAATTTTATCCTTTTATTTATTTTATATGGAAACAAAAAAAAATACGCTTCCCAAATCAATGAAATTCTGTTAAAATCCGTATTTTTATTTATAATATGCACATTGAAAAGATTTTCCATGTGGAAAAAGCTGAGATAATTCAAATAAACTGCGAAAAATTAAGTGGTAAGATGTGCGTGACCGCAGGTGTATATACAAAAATAATTAATTAATAACACTTTCAAATTTCGCATTTACAATATTATAAATTGAATTACATTGATATTTGAAAAATTTTATTATTTATAACAAAAATGAAGCAAAACTGCAAAATGCATATGTACAGCATTAATATTAAAAAAAACTAATTTTGTACTTTTCTTTCAAAGTTATTGTTATTTTTATTTATAAGTATTCATAACACTTTCAAAGTTCTTATTAAAACATGGGTTAAGCGGGATATACACGGTCAAAATGATTGAACTGCATTTTGGTGGTATTAGTGAAAATGTGTTTGTATGTGTCACACCGACGATGATTGAAGCAAAATCAAAAATTTTAGATTTTCTCATTTTTAATGTGACTTTGAAGCAAATGGTTGTGAGATGTCGGATGAAAGGAAAAATATTCCCGGACTTGTTTTGCGGAATTTGTAAAATTTCTGGCCACTGTGCTTTGTAATGGCGTCATTTTTGACACCCCACTCTCTACTCCGTTCGCCATTCTTTCATCTTCCAAATTAAATATTTCGCTCGCACATCATTCACGCGTTTTTCTTCTTAAGAAGTTATGCAAATAGCAGCAAGTAAGCACAATTACGTTAACTTTTTCCGGCTCCAAGTTTCATGCTTTTTGAAAAATCCCAAAGCGTGCTGTCAATATTCCAAAAGCATTTTCGACAACTCGACGCGCTCGGCTCAAACGATAATTGAAAACTCTTTGCTCCGCTGTTTGGCCAATTTGAGCATATGGTTTCATGAAGTTTTCCGTTAATTGGAAGGCATCACCTCCCACAAAGACGTATGGGAGCACTCTTTTGCCACAAGGCGCTAACTACGGACTTGGAATATTGAGTTTATTTTCATAAAAGGCTTCACCGAAGGCCGTGTGACGAAAAACTCAACCATCCGAAATTCTCCCAATAATGCCAACATCTGCAACTATAAATTCATAGTTGGCGTAAACAACGGCCATGAGTACCACGCTGAAGAATTTTTGAAGTTATAATAAAAAGAGCCGAAACCGTGCGGCTTTTTTATAGCGACAGGTTTCCCGTCCACAGCGCCTAGACAGTTAGGAAAGTTCCAATTTGTGTAAAAATCATTCGCGACTGCCTTCCACTCCTTTTGCGTTTGTGGAACCTGAAATTTAAAAATAACTTAATTTTGAACTTTATACATTTACACCCGTATTCATAAAAATTAAAGTGTACTTCAAGTAGACTTTATTGTCTGTTTTTCATACAAAATTTGTTGATAAAGTCTACTTGAAGTACACTTTAATTTTTATGAATACGGGTGTTATTCTTTGAATTTTAGACTGTATTAATTTTTTTTCTTTCAGAAAGACGAAGAACCTGAACGAAAAAAGAAACCGATGACCTCGTTCTTCTAGCAACTGAGCGTTTAAAAAAACCACCAGATTCTAGTTACCACCTAGCGAGTGTTTGGGAAGAGAAGCTTTCAAAAATGGACCGAAACCAGCGAATTTTTGCAGAAAACACAACAAACAAGCAACCTATCGAACATAAATCGTTCTTAAACGATAAGTCATTCTTCAACGGCTCTAAGCTTGTCTCCTCAAATAATATATGTTAATGAACCATTACAGGAATCGATGCCCACAAACTATAGATTACAGGATCCTCTAAGTCCCTTGCCAACAGAAGTTTTACCTAGATTTGCAACATACCGTCATCCAAAACAACACCTACTACTAAATGTTCCTATGACAAATTACGAAAACAATGAAACATTTGAAGAGTATCCTGTTGAAGAAAGTCAGTCATCAATGAACCTAAGCACGTTTTATTCCTCTTTCGACGAAAGTAGTTTGTAAATTAACCTTATATTTATTTATGTATTTCTAATTTTACAAAGTTAATATGTAAATACTATATAAACTTAATAAATAAAAATATGTACATATAAAAATTTTCTCACTTTTATATACTCCTTTAAACTTGTCATAATTGCTTAGTATGTTTCAAATACAATTTTTGAAATAGCACAGGAGGACACCGCGCTGGAAAATTTTGGCTTTTCAAAATTACATCCACTAACAAGAAATCGTAGGGTTGTTGATAATCGAAGGCTGGCCGGAATAGCTTTGCGCATGTTGGTGTCCTTTTTCTGAATTAGTAGTCCAACTAAGTTTAGTAGTTCCTCGTAAATGGAACTAAAATCAGCATCTGCTATTATTAGCTTTGCGCTATTATTTATTTATTATTTGGAAATTTTTTCATTTCAATTCGGACTTGATCGCGTAGATTTTTCCATTTTTTCTTTAACTGTTCTTAAATTAAAAAAAAAAAAATATTTCTAGAAATATAAAGCATTATGTATTATTTCAGATATCTCGGCACAGCCATGTCATTTACATCGTTGGGACAAACGTTCACAACTGTGCTGGCGCCATTGACGGGAACCATATTAGAAGTAGGCGCCCACATAATTCAAGAATCTTTCAAAATTATAAAAATTTCAGATCTGTTGTGCTCCAGGGAGTGGCAGACGCTAACTGCAAATTTATAGCGATTGAAGTTGAAGCTTATGGTAAGCAACATGATGATGGAGTATTTAATTCATCAACTCTGTACGAGCAATTGAAAACTGGCCAATTTCTTCCACCAGATAGACATCTTCCGGGATGGAATGTTGTCATGCCCTTCGTTTTAGTTGGTGACGATGCTTATCCATTACTGAATAAATTTTTAAAACCATATGCAGGAAAGGATTTGACCAAAGCAAATGCATTATTCAATAGACGACTTTCTAGAGCGCGCGAGTTACGGGTTTTTAATCAATTTTCAAAAATGAGACAACAAATTTTTATTTTAATTTAATTTGTGCTTTATTCGACCATTGTTAAAAATAGACTGCTCTTTTTTTTTACAAAGTTGTGGTCATTCTTATATTTAAAAAATCCCAATACAGAAAAGTAAAAATGTTTTAAATACAACAAAGAATAGAATGTTTATATAAGATTGTTTATACAAAATGCGGAAATCAAATTCTTGCTATTGGTATCAAAAATAAAAAATAAAATGATTACATACTTACATACAACAAATGTTCAATAAAATACAATGTTATTGGTACAATGTTAATGCTTACATACAAAAATGTTCATATAAGAAATGTGGAAATTAATAAAAATACAATTTATAAAAAAAAAAATACAAATAGTGGTGTCAAATATCAGAAATTAAAGGAAATGCTTGGTCTTAATTATTTAGTATGACCCAGTTAAGTTTACTATCAAAAATGCTTATTTTGCTGGAAGAGTTCGATGCCTTTAACTTTTGTGAATTGTGAAATAAAGCCAATTATGATTTATACTACTTTCTCCAATCTATTTGAAACATAGTTGGAGTCGGAGCTTGCTGTGTCCACTGACACGCACTCCATATGCAAGTCAAGGTTTATAGATGAAACACATAGACGACGGCGGCTGCACGAACACACGACTACAAATGCTGCTGGCTACAATTGTAGTCGTGTAGTCAGCTGCTCAATTTTTTTGAAAACGACAGCAACATATAAGAACAATAAAAACAGCTGCTTATATACAAATGCATTTTTATTTCAGTAGTGCCAATTATATTTTTTTTACTTTATTAAAATAGGAAAACATGCATGATTCTATATAAGCTTGACTTAAATATACAATTATTCATAGTGCATTAATATAACGTTAAAATAAATAAATTTATTTAACCCCTTTTGTTATTAATGGAATTATTATAGCATTTCATATTGCGATTAATTTTTTCAACAAAATAAAATATTTCATAGCACAACTATCTTTTACATATATTGTTATATTGTCAACACTTTTTTTGTTTTGTACCCAACAGAAATAGAAATTATCATAAGTTGACTGCAGCGATAAAAGTTGTCATCTATCCGTATAGCTGTGTTGGCGTCAAAATAATCGTTTTCATATAAACGTGTGTATTTTATTTTTGACAGGCTGTAGTCGTGTAGCCGCTGTTGTCTATGTGTTTCATGCATGTTTCTAATTTTATCCACATTTGGACGCCGTTATTACAGACAGTGATGCCAAGTGTAGGGATTTTTCCCTTTTTGTAGGGATTTTTTTTCAAAAATTTGAGATGTAGGGAAAAAGGGAAATATTTCTTACTTTTGTCGAATTGTAGGGATTTTTTGCAGATTTTTTTTAACAATTTAATATTATATATTTTTCAATTTTAAACTTTAAAATTAAAAATATATACCTTTTTTAAGTCTGGTAATAACTCTATAATATGAAGGAAGTACATATGTGGCTTCTTACTTGTTTTGTGCGTTTTTTTTTTATACATACGTACGCCATCTTTGTAGGTCTCTTCGATTTTAAAAAGTTTGTAAATAAAAAGAACATTAAAATATTATAAATTTAAACATAATCAATTTTAGAAAAAAGTCCGATTCGTTATTCGAAAACACATCAAAGAAATACAGAAAACAAAGATTTTGCTCAAGTTGGTTGAGAGACGAGAAGTTAATGGGATGGCTGGAACAGGTCAAAGATGACGACTTTAAATGCAGATGCTTGTGAAAAAATATTAAATTGCGATAAGACAGATCTAAGTATACGTGCTAATAACCACTGTCACAAAAAATCTTTTAAAACCAAGAACCAAAATTCTGTTTGTGTTATAAGATATAATTTGCAAGCCATTTTAATTAATTGTGTAAACTTTAAATGCACATCTAGCCATAACAAAAAGATGAATTATACAGAATTGTAAGTAATTCTTATCTTACTTTTTATGGGAACAAGTCTCGTTTAGGTGCACCACCCCGATTTTTTTTTTTTTTTTTTGGAAATAGGGGTATTTGAGGTGATTTAGAAAAAAAAAATTTTTTTTGTCGGAAACCCATATTTTCCGAGTTATGGACCTCCAAAGTTTTGACATTGATTTCGATACAACTTGAACAATTCTTATCGGATTTGAGCAATATATGTATCATTTGAAAGCTTATTAAATTGCCTTTATTTCAAAATAAAAAAAGTTCGAAATCCTTTAACCCATTGTGAACCTATTCAAGATTGTGCATTTTTGATAAAGTTTTTATAAAAAGCTGTAATTATCAGACGAAATTACGTATATAAGGTATGTATTTGCACATTTATAATAAAAGTAGGGGGTCACAAGCTAGTTTTTGGTGTCTATTATGACTTTTTGACTCTTAAAGTGCTGGATATATTAGGAGTTACTAAAGTTAAGTATTGAAATCTGGCTTCGCATACTAAAGTTTTTCTGCGTGGCGGCCTGCGGCCGCGCTTAAGGGTTTTTTCCTCCAGTAGGACACGGCAGGAGGCTTCGCTGAAAAAAGTTTTCCTGTGTACGTCACAAGCGAATTTCCCAACAAAATTTTCATAATAGGACGGAGAAGAAATGAGGGGATGCTTTAACACCATGTGAGATAAGGCCATGATGGCTTTATCTTGTCTTATGTCTTCCCGGAGACACTAAAGTTAAGTATTGAAATCTGGCTTCGCATACTAAAGTTTTTCTGCGTGGCGGCCTGCGACCGCTCTTAAGGGTTTTCTCCTCCAGTAGGACACGGCAGGTGGCTTCGCTGAAAAAAGTTTTCCTGCGTACGTCACAAGCGAATTTCCCAACAAAATTTTCATTTTTTTAAAAAAAATTTCCATTTATAGTTAGAATTGTTAAGTCGAATTTTTTAAGAAAGTGTTGTTTTTAGTGTTATGGATTTTTGTTATTTGTGCAATAAAAAAAAACAAAGTTGTACCCCTAATATCTGCGGATTACAAAGGGTTAAAAGGTCACTCTATATCTTAAATAAAAGCTGTTAATCCTATGAATGTACTAATTAACATATATTTTGTTGTTGTAATAGCGTTTTATTGAAATAAAATGAATTATTTACAAAAAACTGCATCTTAAAAAGAAAGAAAATTATTTTGGTCCATAATGGGTTAATGGATTTCGAACTTTTTTTATATCAAATTAAAGGTACTTTAATAAGCTTTCATATGATATATATATATTGCTAAAGTCCGATTAGAATTGTTGAAGTTATATCGAAATCAATGCCAAAACTTTGGAGGTCTATAACTCGGGAAATATGGGCTTCCGACAAAAAAAAATATTTTGCTGGAATCGCATTAAAAAATGGAACGAGTGGTGAAAATTTGGAACTGATCGGAGAGGTGTACCTAAACGAGACTTAAGCCTTTTTATGTTATTTTTGAAAATGTATGTTATTATTGAAAATGTACAAATTAAAAATAAATTTTTATTTTTTGAAAAATTTAAAAAAGTAGTGTAGGGAATAATGTAGGGAGAAAAAAAAGTTGGTGTAGGGAAAAAAGGGATTTTTTTCATAAGCGTAGGGATTTCTGAAAAAATATCCTGGCATCACTGGTTACAGAAAACGTTTATTTTTTTTAAATAGTTTTTTTTTTATGTTAAAAGGTAAAATAATAATAAACTTTAAGAAAATCAAATCTTTTGCATATTCTTTTCCAGAAAAGACGATGTCCTTAATAGCCCAACATTGTCAGGACATTTTTACTCCCAGTTGGATAGCCGGTACCTTGGGATCGCAATCGTTGTCTAAATCATTTAAATCACATGATATAGAGGCTGTAAATGTGATAAAAACATGGTAAATTCGTTGAAATTGCGATTTATTTAATACTCCCGTAAAAAAATATATATGTTTTAGTGATAAACTACGTTCGTCTTTAATGCAAAAATCGAATATGCAGCAACATGGCGGAGGAGCGAACAATGAAAAACAATGTGCCGTTAGGGAGCCTGACTTAACATTTCGTACTTGTACAAATTTATGGTATGGAACATTAAAAATATATGAACAGCAAGTCAATACCCTACTACGTAAGTTCTTTCTTTTTTTTTTTTTTTTGTTGAAGTTTGATTAGAAAATCATTTTTACCCTCAATCCCCTTATTTATTTTCGTCGAGAAATTTATTTTACATATTGACTTTTAGGTGCATCGTCGGAGTGTGTGTCATTTGTTTCATTTTGTTGTGAAATATATTTTCCATAAATTTTTTATCTGTTTTACATTATAGGAAACTGTAAACCAATGTCCCATTCTATTCTTGTAGATATCACATTATAGGAAACTGTAAACCAATGTCCCATTCTATTCTTGTAGATATCACCATGAACTGGGTTTTTTGGGGATATCATCAATTAAGCCTAAACAACTTATCTATTTTCGAACAGTAATAATAGTGTATTTTTAAAATATATTGTATATGAATTAAGGTTATAGACCGGAATTTTCTTCAAAGTTTTAAACACCATGGTATTTGGGAAGCCCATCCGAATATGATCGTATAAAAATTCCTATTTAAACATTTTATAATAATTTCCTATTTTGCTATTTTATAAAGAAAAAAATATATTAATTTTAGGACAATCCCATGATTTGGTTTGTCGTAGCTCGTCTTACAATGTCAAATGTTTAGATGCCTCTAAGAGGAAATCCAGGTACTCAAAAAATTTTCACACAAAACTAAATTTAATATTAATTACTTTTCAAATTAAAGCGACACCACTCATACAATGTCAAAAAAACGAAGATTGACGATAACTCAAGCTAATTTTTCTGATCTATTAGATGATTTAGAAAAAATGACGCAAGATACAATGGAAAACAATGTAGATGAGGTATGGTTAATTAAACACGAACTTAACTTAATACTCGTACAATCTACAACTCATTTAAATATTTTAAGGCTACAAAATCGAGGTGCACTCGACCTCTAGGTCATATACAAATACGCGAAATTACAATTCGTGAAATCAGTGCCACCACATATGGTATGCCATATAATGAAGATGACGATACTGGTTTTGGCGAAGCTACCCACGAAGAAGTTTCACAATTTTTAAATGTAGATGGTGATTATCTATGCTAATTTTTTTTACATACAATTTTATTACATTTTCAACTATTGCAGATACTACAAATGCAGATAAAAGGAAAACACCTAAAAAACGCAAGGTAAGTAACTAAAATTAAAATCGTTTTATTTAGAAATAAAAAAAATCTTTAAGGAAATTTATTTATAATATTAAAAAATATAAATATTCATATAATTGCAATCTACACGTAAATTGATAAACATATAATTATTTTCTTGTTCTTTTAGATAAGTTATGAGGAGGAACCGCTAGCAAAACACATTTTTAATCATGGTAATTTTCAATATCTTTTATAAAGTTGAACAAACTATATAAAAATAATATATCACAGATTCTACTATAGAACCAGTCCGTAATAGAACTATATCGATGGCGAATGGTTTGTTAAGTACACCTCATAGTTGTAGAAGTTCATCTTTGGAGAGGTATTATAAGTTTTTTTAAATTCATATTCATATTAAGTGAAAACAAATTTTTATTTTAAGACCAATATCTCCAGCAACTATATATTCGGATAATGAATCTTTAACTGAAAAATATAAAGAAAAACTCGTGAGCTCTTCAATTTTGTTGCAACAAAATTGCTTTGAGAAAACGGTTCCTTTGCCCAATAATAAAAGTGATATTGCACAAATTGATATCAAAGAGGAAAAGCTGGAGGAAGAAACACTACAGAATTGTAATGAAGTTTTGTCGTCTAACAGTAAACATTCAAAATTAATCATAGATAAATATATTAAAATTGAAGAAAGTGAGATAAGTGAACAAATCAAACGCTCGCTAGACGTAAAAAAAGTAAACAAAATACGTTTTAAAAGATTAAAGATAATAAAAAAAAATGCAACAGCGTTGGAACTATTAACAAGATTTAATAGAAGGTACATATATTATAGAACATTACATTATTTACTTTTGATGTTGGTAAATTTATTTTGCAGAGCTATAAAACTTACTATATCTCTAAAACAAAAAATATCTCTGAGACCAGAACAATTTCGTAGAGATTATTTGAATTTGCTTAGTGATATTTTAAAAATCGATTATAACGAACAGTGGGCGTGCGAAATATATCCTAAATGGCAACAATATGAAAATCCCAAAATACAATTAAAACGTTTGAATAAACAAAACAATAAGATGTTTAGTACTATTTCAAATGTTCCCAATGTAAATTCACCTATCAATGCTAATAACAATGCAATAGACATTTTAAATGGTTGGCTTCCACAACAAAACAACGAGGAAATTAAAGAATTGGTAGAACCACGAATTTTGTAGGAATTATTTCACTTTATCTAATTATTTTTATGATTTTCAGTTGAACTATACTGCTAATAGTGAATGGCGTCCGTATGGTGTTATGATGAAACTATTGGATATATGGCGCTATTCAATTAATAATGAAATTGATGCTGTAGACTTTTGTAATTCAGCCAAACTGAATATTGAGAAGGCTGTAACATTTTATTCACTGTTAAGTAAGTAAATTTTATTTTTAGAATACACATATTAAAAAATTTGGGAGTATCAGGACAATTTTGAAATATCCGATATATACAATACCAAGGTTAGTAATTGATCAGGAAATCCAAAAATTTATAAATGTAGTTTTCGAAGCAAGGGACGTATCTACACCCAAAATAATTACACATTTAACACACAGGTGTTAAATAATTTTGAAAAATAAGTAGGAACTTGCGAGGAAAAGGAAAAAATCAAATCTCTCACTTCAAAGTTGGAAATACAAAAATAACACCTGATAAGGTCAAGGCTGAAGTCCTGGCAAAAATTTATCCAAGCAAATAACCTCACTTCGAACTACAACCACTCAGCGGATGCATTAATAAATACAACATTAAATAATTTTAAGAAGGAAAATCCTAGTTCTGAATCAGCAATTTATACATCTCTTGAAGAAGTAACGAATATTGTCTCATCAATAAAACCCTCAAAATCCCCTGGTTTTGATAATGTTCCCAACCTGCTTTTAAAGAAACTTCCAATCAAAGCTATAAAATTACTAGTTATATTTAACACCTGCATCAAACTCAACTATTTGCCAAACCATTTCAAAAATGCTAAGGTTATAGCCATAACAAACCTAGTAAGCCAAAAAATAACCCAAACAGCTACAAACCTATTAGTCTATTAAGTAACTTAGGTAAAATTATTGAAAAAATAATAGATTCTCGTCTTAGCGAAACGAGAAAATATACAGAATTAAAAATCAAATATTCACAATAAAAACAAACGTTCAACGGTTCTAATATTGCTAGATATGGAAAAAGCGTTTGGCAAAATATTTATGCAAACTTATTTCAGATTTCATTCACGGCAAAAGCTTTAAAGTTGCGATAAATAATGAAACATCATTTCCAAAAAACATTACCACAAGGTTACCTCAAGGATCAGTCTTGTCGCCATTGCTTTACTCGATATATACATCTGATTTTATAGCCCCGAAATATATATTAAAAATTGCTTATTACGCAGATGATACTGCGTTAATTTCTTCAAACAAACTCACAAGTGCACTCCTGAAGAGAAATAACGTAAAATTAAAAAGAAATCACCAAATTGAAAATTATATGCTTATAGAGGTCTATTATATCTAATAAACCTCCTATAAGCACATAAATATTTTCAGATAGTATTTGAATCTATTAAATCATACGTGTATAAAGGTTTTTTTCCTCCCATTTTCTTTCAAAAATCATTAAAAAAAAATAAAAACTATTTAATATCTTTAGATCCTATATATTATTTGTTGCAATATCTATTTGTAAAGATATGATCTCATATGTAAATCAAATTTATTAAAATATGTAAATAAAGGAAGAATATATAACTGAAAAAATATATATATCGGTTATATATATCACAAAAAGAAGAGCTCCTATAATTGAGCCTTGTGATACTCCAAAATCATTTTCTATTGCAATAGATATTTCAGTATTAACATTTGTTAATTGTCTACGATTTGTTAAATATGACTGAAACCATTTTAGGTCTGTATCTTGAATACCGTATTAACTAATTTTTTCAATTGGATATCCCTATCCATTGTTTCAAAAGCTCTTTAAAATCAAGCAAAATCGCTAATATTTTATTTTTCTTTTTATATTTCTATCTGTTTATGACGTAATTTACTGCAGTTTCACATGAATAATTTCTTCTAAAGCCTGATTTATATTTGGACAATAACCTGTGTTGGATTATGTCACTTGATAGTTTGTGATAATCAGGTTCTTTGTTAATAGTTTTAAAAATAAATAATCTTCAGTTCTTGTAAATTTATTCCATTGAATTTAAATTTAAAGTCTATCACAGGTATTTGATTTTTATGTTGCACATTTTCAATGGAATATCTATCTGATTTCCTTAATGCTAGTTACAAAATAATTATTAAAATTTTTGCCTATTTGGAAATTGTCTTCATATTCATTCTAGTTGTTTATATATCACAGGTTTTATCACGGCCAAATTTGGTTTGTGTGTGTTTATTACAGCCTTTAATGAGTAGTAAACTTTACTTAAATCTATAATCTAAAACAAAAATATAGCAAAGATTTTTCTCAACTATGGTTTGTTTCTGTTTTTGCAAAAAAAAAAAAAAAAATAAGTGACTACCAAATATGGATCGGTCCATTTTTCGACTAATTCCCCATATAAATATAGCAGCCGATTTTAACTTTTTCATATCAACAGGCAAAAAAAATAATAATCCAGCTCAAATTTGGGTTATGGTTATTTTCTATTGTTCAAGATCACGTCCAGGACTAGATGATCTTTTAAAGCTATTATATTTTTAATTTGTTCGACCAGATATACAACGATTTTTTGATTTTTATTTCTTCGAGCAGAATTAAGTTTTTTTTTGAGCAAAAATAAAAGTTATTTTTTAATTTTTATACAAATAATAAATATTATTGCTGGATCCTTCTATACATATTGCTGAATGATTCCGGCTTATCTATAAAATATTTTTTTCTTTTTTTTAATTGACCATAAAATAAATAAAATTATTTGAAATAATTGATTTGATTAAAAAAGTCGATATTTATTCAAAGTGCATGGAATTTTTTTTCTAAAAATTTTTTTTTTAAATTTTTACTCTAAAAAGCATTTTTGTTTACTTTTCCGAAAAAGCAATTTGTATAATTTAAAAAAAAAAAATAAATTAAATATTAGTTATTTTAATTTTTCAAGCCTAAGGTCAGTTTTTATTTTTTTATGTTTCTATGTTACATGTATATTTCGATCCTCTTCGAGTTGTTCCAGTGCCAACATATAAAGCGGGTAACATAGAAACATAAAAAGAAATAAAAACTGACCTTAGGCTCGAAAAATTAAAATAACTAATGATATATTTCAAGGGTCGAATAAAGTCTAAAATCTAAATAAATTAAACATATTTTCGTGCATTTAAATATGAATTGTCAAAAAATTTTAATAAAATAATAGTTACATTTAAAAATTATTAAAATAATAATAAATAAAAACAAGTAAGAAAATTATAGTCGGTCTAGACCGACCATATGATACCCTATACCATGGCTTAGAGACCCTATCTTTCGGTCCAACTAATTCGATATAGAAAATAAGCATAAACCAAATTTGAGTGGCATTGTTATTAATGTTTTTGCTGCAAATATGAAAAAGTTCATATCGGGTGCTATATTTATATGGAGACTAGGTCGAAAAATGGACCGATCTTGACCATATTTCGTAAAGTCACTTATATTTTGCAAAAATATATACAAACCAAATTTGAGAAAAATCTGTGCAATATTTTTGTTTTTTGATAGATTTAAGTGAAGATCGGGAAGTAGCGCTGTATGGGACCTATGACTAAGAATTGTCCTATAGGGATTATTTTTGGACTACTGATTAATGGATATAGTAAACACATACAAACCCAATTTGACTGAAATCTATATTATAATTTGGATCTTATGGCACTTCATGTCGGTTCCATAGGGGTCATTTGTATGGGGGCTAGGTCTGAACATGGACCGAATTTCACCAATTTCAATAGCGTTCATCATATGGCCGATTATATGCCAAATTTCATCAAAATATATTCATATTTGCGACCTGTAGTTTGATTACAAGTTTTACATGGACACACTGACGGACGGACGGACATTGCTAAATCGACTCAGAAAGTGATTCTGAGTCGATCGGTATAATAAATATTTTTGGTAGTTACAAACAGCAGCACAAAGTCATTATACATTGACTTAATTTTGTTAATAAAGCGACAGTTGTCATCCGCGATCCCTCGAGTAAGCAACACTTGGTTGCTTCTATTATTGATTGTAATCATCTATACGCGCAGGGGGGTAAATTTTTATTTCACAATACAATCACAAAAACAGCGTGTGAGCCGTAAGACAAAATCGGTGTGATTTATGATTGTTTGAAAATGAAAAACGGAAAATGAAAAATAAAAAATAAAAAATGAAAAATAAAAATGAAAAATAAAAAATGAAAAACAAAAAATGAAAACTGAAAAACGAAAAATAATAAATGAAAAATGAAAACTGAAAAATGAAAAATAAAAAATGAAAAACGAAAAATAAAAAATGAAAAGTAAAAAATGAAAAATAAAAAATTAAAAATGAAAAATTTAAAAATAAAAATGAAAAATTAAAAATGAAATTAAAAAATGTAAAATAAAAAATTAAAAATAAAAATGAAAAATTAAAAATAAAAAATGAAAACTGAAAACTAAAAATGAAAAACGAAAAATTAACCGGTTGAAATGATAAATATTTTTATATTAGCAGAGCACCTGCAGTTGAGTGCTATATGTGATACATATATGACGCTTTCTTTTTAAAAAGTGCCATAAAAAAATCTTTAGTTACTAGATGTTTACACGTCTCCCCTGTGATCGGACTCAGATGATTTTTTTTTTTTTCAATAAGAGAAACTAACAGTTGATTGTTTTTTTTTTGTGGTCCTCGTGGTTGCTGCTCAGCATGCAGTTAAATAAGTTAACTGTACCTTCTGCATGCAATTTTATTTAAATGTTTTTATATCACATACATAGCTCTCCGCAACCTCCATGGCGTAGGTTATTGTTGTGTAGGATAATTATACTGTGGAATAACGTGGAATTATGTTGGCTGACGCCACACCATAAAATTTAATAACCCCAAAAAAATAATAATGTGTTGTGAATAATTTCCATTTTTTTTAATATAAATTTGACTTACAATATCCATAATTATGAACGGTTTTGTACAAGCACCAAAAAATTCGTGTTTTTTTTTATTTTATGCAAAAAAATTTAATCGAATTTTTCTTTTACATTTAGATTTATCTAAAAATCATTTCATTGAAATTACAAAACGTCCGCAAACCATTGAAATGAATAAAATTGTTTTGGGAAAGGCTACAAAAAATATAATAAATACGATATAATAATACGAAAAACATTTGATGTATAAATATTCAATCAAGATATTTGCTGTTATATTTTTTAAAATTATTTTAAATATTTAATATAAATTGTTAAATTGTTAAGTTTTCTTTTGTACTCGTATATAGTGTATAACGCTTAAAATATTGTTAACTATAATTTGTTACAAAATGTAGAATATTTTCAAAAGACTAGATTTTTAAGAGTTTTTGTTAAATTTTCTTTTGTATAATTTTTATAAAAATCAGTTGTTAATTTAATATTGTTGAAGTTATGTAAAATTTTTATTTTAATTTTGGTATATTATTTCTATTTTTTTATATATGTATATATATTTTTTTTAATATTGGTCATGGTTTAAGTATTTATATAGGGTTGCTCAAATCATGTAACTATATCAGACATAACTACTTTTGTATACATTTTGGAAATATTAAAAAAAAAATTTTTTGGATAATCATTTAGTGTCTCAAAAATGGCAATACGAATGCTTCGATGACAATTTACATAACCCTAGATATTTAAACCATGCTTTTTTGTTGAATTTATTTTATGTTAAAGAGTTCAGTTTAGATGTTTTATTTTTATTTCCTATAAATTTCAAATATAAATACCAAAAAACACAAATATTTTTGTTTATTATTTTTACAATTTATAGCTAGACTGACTGATTTCCAGCCCAAAAATAAAATATAAATATTTTTTGTTTATTTACAGCCATGGACTTAGAATTAGGACACTTCGTTGCAATAATATAATCTTTACTATTTCACTATAGTAAAAATATATTTTATTCGTTATCGAAGTTATTTTTTTTTATTGTCAAAAATAAAATACTTTGTCACAGTTAGTGAGTTATGACCCCTAGTTAAAAATAAAAGTGAAACGAGGTCTGATGTTTGTCGGTCATCTTTAAATAATAAACCGAAATATGGAATTTCGATTGA
The DNA here is from genome assembly GCA_963682025.1 of Cordilura impudica. Lineage (NCBI taxonomy): Eukaryota > Metazoa > Arthropoda > Insecta > Diptera > Scathophagidae > Cordilura > Cordilura impudica. Next base: position 88,850,802 of record OY821518.1, on the reverse strand, counting down.
TTTTACTCGATATCGGATCTAGTAGTCTCAGATAATAAAAAAAAAAATAATACATAATTATGTTAATAACTGCTGGATTACTTAATATGGACCATAATTTATTTTGACAAGTAAATAAACACTGCAAGAAGTGTATTCTTTATAAATATTCCAAACATAGGTCGTGGAAACCATTGCAGTCCTGAAGAAAGAAAACTTATATTCAAGCTCCTTGAGAGTAATTGATAAGAAATATAAAAAATAAAGAAAATAAATAAAGAAATAAAGAAGTCGATCCCTTTAAGTTTTCTAGTCAAATAAATAAACAATCTTATTTCGACGTTTTAACCGAAAGAAGCCAATCCTTAAAAAAAATAATTTTAAAAGCGACTTGAGTTTGGAAGAACCCACAAAAATGATTTATCCTTTTGCGAAAAGTTCTATGGAGCGATAAAACCAAGGTAAATCGCTGGACTTTTATGCATGATAACAACAACTCCAAACACTAATTAAAAATTGTTAAGGAGTTTTTTTTTTAAAGGAAAATATTGAGGTTTCGGATTGGCCAGCAAAAAAACAATCTAAATCCCATTGAAAATGTAAAAAACTAAATTGCACAACACAATTTTGAAAATGTCGAAGAACTTTGGGAATGCAAGAACCAAAGTATTTTATGCCAATGGATCGCTGCCAAAGGTTAGTGGAGAGTATGCCCCGTATGGTATTTGACAATAATGGGTTCAGTATAAAATGCTGAAAGGTTCTTTTTTTGCTCCCTGGTTGAATCTTTGTATTCTTTTGTTCCTGTTAAGAGATAGGTTAATTTAAGGCACAATGGTTGGATAAAATCATGAGCTATTCTATTGGCTAGATCTCTAAGAGACTTGGCTTTTTCTGCATATCAGTTAGATCCGACTAGGCATAAATGGAAGGTTTTTTTTGCAAATACCGCAATAAGCCGAAGTCGACCATTTGGAGGGAGAAAAGGAGGTATTATGCACTTTTGCGATGTGGCATGTTCTTAGAAGAACTGGCTCTATTGGGGCTATTGGGGCTAATGGGATGATGTGTGATATAGAAGTAGATGAGATTAATCGATATTTTGTTCGTGGTGTGAATTGCGTACAACCTGACGAAGTAGATTTTAATTCGTTTAATGGCTTAGATAACTCCTTTTCTTTTCGCTGTGCACATCAAATGCTTTCTTTTACAAGAGCAACTATTTTTGAATCCCAATATGCGTTTCGTAGAGGGTATAGTACCACGTCACTTTTGCTTAAACTTACCGATACTGTTAGAACTTGTTAGAATAATAGAAAAATAGCTGTTTTGGTTTATCTTAACCTTACTAAAGCCTTTAATTCTTTATGTTACTCTACTTTGGTTATGAAGCTTAGTGATAAGTTTAACTTTTCAAGGTCAGCTTGTAGGCTCATTTTGTCTTTTATTAGTGGTAGAACTCAATTTGTTGACTTATATGGTACTTATACAAATAATCTTTTTCTAGCATCTGGCGTTCCCCAAGGATCGGTCTTGGGGCCTCTGTTATTTATGTTGTATATTAATGATCTCCCTGAATGCATTGACACGGGTATATGTAAGCCATATTTGTTTGCTGATGATATTATGCTTTTATTTAGTACTGATCGAGAGTTCACGGACGAGTTGGAGTATAATATAAATTTTTGCCTTGAGCGTGTGTTGTATTGGACGTCAAGTAACTCCTTGGCTTTTAACCCTTCTATGACTAAAGCTATAATGTTTGGATCGTCTCAAGTGTTCTTTTTATCTGATTTAAATATATTTTTAAACAACTCCAGAATTGAGTTTGTTAGTCAGTATATATAGATGGTTGGGGGTTATCATTGATTTTTTATTTAATTTATTAGTAGTACTTAAAATACTTTTCATATCTCTGAAGATGTTTTACAAATCTATAATATTAATAGGCTAGGCGATTTCTTGAGACCGATGTTTTGTTCTACCGTTTTATCCGGATTTTGATCAAATGTATATTATTTGCAAGGTATTTCTTTTTAGCCGTTTTGCAGATTTACAGATTTTAAAATTTTTTCCTTTATTTTGAGTAAAGTTGCTACTAACACATACATAAAATTATACAATGCTATGTGTGTGTGAGTGTGTTAATGTGTTTGTAATATAAATGAATTTATTTTTTTTTTTGTGTTGATTTGTGAATTGGCTATAATTGATATTAGCATAGCTTTAGGGTCTTTATTTAATGAAAACATAAAATTTCCTAGAATTTGCACTCGAACTTCGAGGACTGGAATCTGCTAGTAAATATAAATATTCCAGGATCTATTGCATATTATTTCTTACATATCTAACAATATTTCTTTTAAAAACATTAAAATTTCTCTCATTTTTAATATAAATTGGTAGGCTATTATATATTTGAAGTCCTTTAAAAAATAGAGATTTTTGCATCGCCTTGTTGTTACGCTCATCAGTCTGAAATTACCCGTATTTCTAAGGCCATATGGTTGTATATCCCCAACGTATGTTAACTGCTCTATTAAATATTCCGGTGCATTTTCCGATTTCATTTTTTTTTTTTATAAAGTTTATCGTGTTTAATTCCAGTCTTTGTCGAATGTTGAGCCATTTTAATGTATCTAGCATGTGTTGTATTGGTGTATATTTGTTGCATCTTAGTATATTTGTTGCATCTAGATGCTAACTTAGAATCTTTTATTAATAAAAAGTTGCTTTTAGCATCTTTTTTTTTTGATATTTTTTTTTTTCATTATTTTTGAATATATAATTTTAATGGTATTGATATGTTTTAATTTCTCAAAGTGTAGTACAGTAATTTTGTGTACTACTCCTTTTACCACTCTGCTCGTTTCTTTCAACAAATATAAAGGTGCTATTACATGATGTGTTTTTTACATATGTACTGTCAAATTTTACCACAACAAAAGTTGTACACATCGTGTGATACATATGAAACATTGTTTATGTACAATACATGAGGAAAGTCACATGTACATTTTTCAATCAGAACAGGTTCTATTTTTGCATGACAAACATATGAAAATGCAACAGTGCTTGTGGCGAAAGAAAAACAGAGTAAATTATTAAGATTAATATTGAAAGAAAAATAAATAGTTTAATATTAATTAACAATTAAAAAATATATACCTTTTTTTAACAATAAATTTTTGTAAATTCACAAATTAAATCAGCTGTTGTTTACATTTAGAGGTTATGTCATACGGAAATACATATGAACGTGTGATAGCAAAAATTATGAATCGTATGTAAAAGACAATTTTGACAGACATGAGGAATTTCATATGGATAAAAAAAGTGACAGTACATATGTAAAAAAACACATCTTGTAATAGCACCTTTAATATCGTACGCATTGCCTTATTTTGTAACTTTTGTAATCTATCCATTTGTGTTTTATTGCAGCATGTTGATCCAAACTCAAAATGTGGTTTTATCACCGTGTTATATATATATTTATAGCTGTTATTATTGAAACTTTGTTCCTTATTCTTTTAAAAAATTTAATTTTCTTGCCGATTTTTTTACATGTAAATTCTACATGTTTTTTAGTTTCAATTCTTTATCTATTATAAACCCAAGATATTTTATACTATCAACTTTTTCTATTATTTCGTTATTTATTTTAAATACTGATTCGCTTTTCATGTTAATTTCCATTAGTTTTGTTTTATTCTCATTTAGTTTTAGTTTATTCATTTTTAACCAGTTATTTATAGTTTTCATGTCTTCTGCTAAGTTCATGTAACATTGTTCATTTGTACTTGCTTCTGTAAAAATTAAATTATCATCTGGATATAGTACTACTTCATATTTGTCTATAATGTTTGGCATATCATTTATGTAAATAATAAATAATAGTGTTCCCAGTATTGAACCTTGTGGCACTCCGAATCCATTGCTTATCGGATCTGATTTAACACCATTAACTTTTGTGATTTGTCTTCTATATGTAAGATATGATTTAAACCATTCCAATTCGTTTTCTGTGATACCGTACATATTTAGTTTTTGTATTAATATGTTCCTATCTATTGTTTCAAAGGCCCGTTTAAAATCCAAGAATACTGCCGTGATTTTTTATTTTTCTCTACTAATTTCCATCGATTTATAACGTAATTAACTACTATTTCGCACGAAAATTTCCTACGAAAACCAGATTGGTATTTTGAAAATAAGTTGTTTGTTTCCATATAGTTTTTCAATTGTTTTTTTTACAACTTTTTCTATAATTTTCTCACATGTCTTTAGGGTATTTATTGGGCGAACCTCTTCACATTTTTTTGTTTCATTGATTCTTTCCAGTTATCGGGGAAAATTCCAGTTTCTAGTGATTTGTTTATTAAATTTAGCATAATATTGCCTGTTACGATCCAGTTATCTATTATAATTTTTGGTGATACATTATTGTAGTCAGTTTGTTTTTTGATAGCCAACTTTGCTTCCAGTCTCATATTGATTCCGTACATAGTAAGATTTCCAATATTCTGCGTAGAATATATTCGATATTTTTTTTGCCATTTCACGTTAAGCCTATGCTCTGTTAATGGCTCAGGTCCTTTATGGGCTTGAGGTACTATTGCTTTTAACCATAAGTGTGACCCGATATCTATATAGCATTCGTAGACGTGAACATATTTTTGAATATGTTAAGAAATTTTTAGATTGTTTCTTTCGTGACTTTGTTAAATACCGCAACATGCTATTTTTTATAGAACAATTAAAATTGGCATAGCCTTCCCATTGGGTAATGAGTTTAAATTTTCTCAATCGAATAGGAGCAAGCAAATCTTGATACCTAGAATTTCTTGCTCTATGTTTGAAAGGTCTTTTGTGGTACAGATTGCTCGCTGCTGGAACCGATTTCCGTATGAATTACGTATATTCTCTTAATGTAATAATGTTTTTCGACTTAAACTATTGCAAAGTTTGAATTTATACAGTTCAAGGGCATGAGTCCCCAAGTTTTTATGCTGGTCGATTTTTTTCTTTTTTCCCTATTTTTTATTGTTTTTTTTTATGTGTAAACATCTATACGCGCAGGGGGGTAAATTTCTAATTCACAATACAATCACAAAAACAGCGTAATATGTGAGCGTAAGATCTTACGCGTAACATGTAAGCATTAAGACAAATCGGTGTGACATGATTGTTTGGTGAAAAAATTATGATATGTAATAACCTTTTTGTCGCTGTTTTCTGCATTTGATTTATTACCAGGTGTTTACACATCTCCACTGTGATCGGACTCACATGATTTTTTTTTTTTTCAATTTTATTAGTTGGTGGATGCGTTATTACTGGATCATGACAATTACTTAAAATTAACACTTCCGATGTATGAAATACAAATTTTAACTTGTTTTATTTTGCAAAATTATAGAACATTTTACAAATATGTGTCCTATTTACATACCCATAGGTGTATATTTGACATTGAGATGTGCGAAAATTTCCTCCCTTTTGCACAGTTGAACAATTTGATTTTAAGAATTTATCAATTTGGAACCAGATTGATATTGAAAATGAACTATGATCTGTATATTTTTTCAACACTTTAATTTTTCACTGTGGCTCGTTAGATCTTTTACGTATTTGATTTTAAACTATTACACTCCTTATGAACGTAAGCAAACAAAAGATGGAGAAGAACGTCTTGTTTCTTCAGGACCTAAAATATCCAGATTAATTTTTTCTTGTTGTACAGAGTGCAATGCACTCACATAAGATGTACGTCGTTATCCAGGTATATTGCCGAGGTAGTCAAGTTAATGTTATATATGGTGTTCCGTAAGGAATCCTGTTAGTGACCATATGTCTGTTTTAGTCTAATTTTAAATACCTCTGTATGAAAAAGACATAATTTCGGCTGCCTGCGCGTCCCTTTGAGTTATTTCAAAGCCCCAGTCTGTCGGTATATTCAGTCTCCCCTATTATAGTAGTTTATTTTGATCAATTTTCAAAAGGATTCTGGTGCTATTATTGGATTAGCGGAGGCCAATCTAGCTAGTTTCTCCTTGTTATCGCTTCCCTCCAGTCCACGATGTGCAGGAATTAAAAATAGTTACTTTGTTCCGCGTGGACGGCTATTGAAGGATATCAACACGTTTAAGTTAAAGTTTTGATGTATACGACCACAATGACAGCGCCAGATTATGACGACTGTCCTATACTTCCTCAAAGTATTTTCAAAATTTCGAATGTCGATTGCTTTTACTCGAATATATATTTGTGTATCTATATATTAATACGTGAAGGTAAATTTTTAGTTACCTTTTTAAGCAATATGCGGGCACGGAAGAGTGTGAAAATTGGCATAGTTATAGTTCATATGGAGGAGAAGCTGAGAATGATAAAATTTATGTAAAATACGTCTTAAAAATATATTAAATTAACAAATATAAAATATTTATAATAATTAATTACGCCCTGTTAATGAGAATCATTTAAATTTTATATCAACGCCCTGTGTTGAATTATGAATTACTAAAATTGATTAGCATACTTGTAGGCTCATTTCAATATTCGAAACTTTTTTAAATAGATTAAAAAAACATTGAAAAATAATTGTATGAAAAATAACATTTCCTAGAATTTATACTAGTTTCAATAAAAGCACCAGATAGATGTTCTACAAAATTTTTATTTTTCTTTAAATTCTTTCATTTATTTTTACTCTTATTATATATTGTCCAACAATTATTAAATTTCTGAAATATTTAAATAATATTGGAAAAACATGATTGCTTTATTTTATTTAACTAAAATAAAAAATAAACACAAAAATAGAAACTTAAATACCAATTTGTTGTGCTAATCGTGAATACACATGTAACGTAACGAAACCTATCAATAATGATGCTAAAGCTTTAACAGCAATAGCCGACCATTCGTCTAAAGTTAAAATACTTAAGATACCATCAAGCCAAACGCCCTTAAAGATGGTGATTATCAATAGAATGGTTACTAGAGGCTTCAAAGTCTTTTTCAAGTCATGACGGGTGAACAGCCAAACCAATGTGGCTGTAGTAACATGTTGGATCTAAAAAAGTAAAGAATAGAACAAGACGTGTTGTTGTCCATAAATTAGTTGTTGTAACTCCCAAAAATAGTTTTTTTAATTGTACAACGAATACAATAAATATCAAATGGTCTTTCGGTTTAGTTTTGAGTGCGACTTTTAATAAAGTTTAGATTAGAAATTAAATTCTAAATTCGCATTTCCTCATTAATATGCACAATTATACGGCTATGTTCATTACGGGGGCGGATCAATAAATTCGTAGCAAAAAAAATAATTTTTTAACATAGTCTCCTTCTACACTTTGTCCAACGTTTCTTCAAATTTTGTATTTTGAACAATTTCTCAAGTAAGTCCTCAGAATAGGCATTTGTTTAATCAATGTTTTTTTTATCGTTGGAGTTAAATTTATTTCCGCTGAGGCATTACTTTTGGTTTGGAAACAGAAAATAGTCACTGTGGGCTAAATCCGGAAAGTATTACAGATGGGGTGCAATTCGTAGCCTAAATCCTTAAAATTTTTCATGGCATTGTCTTAGTGAAAAAGCACTTTCAAAAAAGATTCTTTGAATCGATTCAATAAGTTAGCATAATTTCACCTTGTGAAGGAAGTAATGTGGATTATGTTGCGGACGTCTCAAAAACTGTGACCGTCATCTTGTTGACCAATAAGATCAAGCTGGCCTTGTTCAACCCCCGGACAATGCACTTTTAAGACTGTTGCTTGGTCTCGTTTCCGGTGTGCTGGAATCCATGTTTAATCCACCGTTATAAAACGGCACAAAAATTCATTCGTTAATGATAATTTGTGAACAACCGTGGCACTCATCTTTCTTTCCCGCTGCTTTCTAAAAACCAACTGATTATTTGAAATCGATATCAAAGAGCGATATGATATACTTATGGCATCAACAATCTCGAGCACTTTGAGTTTCCGATTGACCAACAACATATCGTACATTTTTTGTTTTTTAGCTTTTTCTGATTTATTGGTCCGCTCTCGTATTTCACCGTGATTTCAAATTGAAAAGTGTAAGTTCACTGTTATTAAAAAAATTGGAACAAGTGTAGTTTAGTGGCTACACCCCCATTTTTAAAATTTTTTGAAGGGGTTAGGGGCTTTTGGGGTGATTTAGGAGAAATCATTTTTTTAAACGGTCGAGCCAATTTTTGGAGTTATGGACCGACAAAGCTTTGACTTTGATTGCACATAACTTTGTTTGTTATTATCGGATTTCAGCAACTATATATCATTGGAGAGCTTACTTGAGTGCCTTTTATCTGATATTTCAAAAATCGAAATCCATTAACCCGTTATGAACCTATTGATTTTTTAGTATTTTTTACAGTTTTTATTTGGAAAACATGGTATTTCTCCAAAAAATAACGTATTTAATTTAACGCCCTAAAAGCAGTTACCATAAGCTTAATTTTCATGTGCGTATTGTCTTTGTAGCTCCTTATGCGCTGGAGATATTAGGGGGGTAAATTTTCATAATAGGATGGATAAATAAGAGTAGAATAATAGTATATATTATGGGTTTAAAAAAAAAATAAACTGTAGGTAACATCACTAATATATCCGGTCAAAATTTCTAATATAGGTAAAATTTCTAATATACTCGGTCCTGAAAGTGCTAAGAGGTCAAAACATACATCGAGATGAAACTAGTGGACCCAGCTTTCATTCAGTTTACAAAAAAAAAATTTTTTAATACTAAAAAATCAATTGGTTCATAACGGGTTAATGGATTTTTGAAATACCAAATTAAAGGCATTCAAGTAAGCTTTCCAAAGATTTATATATTGCTAAAATCCGATAAGTAACAAAGTTATGTACAAATCAAAGTCAAAGCTTTATCGGTCCATAACTCCGAAAATAGGCTCGACTGTTTAAAAAAGCTTATTTCTCCTAAATCAAACCAAAAACCCCTAACCCCTCCAAAAAATTAAAAAATGGGGGTGTAGCCAATACTCTAGACTGAAGCCAAAATATTTTTTAAGAACCAAATAAAATAGATTTAGTCACTTTATCAGAATTGTGAACCGAAATCAAGTATAACACAAAGTAATATACAAAACATGGCTGACATTGTTATCGACAAAAACTTACCATCAAAACATTAGATTCTAAACATTTTTGAATGTAAATCCAACTAAATTCAGGACCTCTTGCTCCAACCCATAGCATTATGCCCCGCGACAGAACCACTTCTGCAGCAGCCCATCCTAAACCTGCTGTTATCAATTTGCTGTGACCCTTGCCGGGAATACGTGATAGAATCAAAGCAAAACCTAATAAATCAGCAACATCCATACTACAACGTAAGAACTCCTTAAAAGACAAACATACACACATTAACAAAAAAAATAGATAAGCTTTAATCTTAAAGATAAAATCATGAAAAAAAAAACACTCCCTTTTACACCCCACTACCCTTAGCATATGACCCACTTACTGCTAGGAAATTAAATTCACCCGTAGTGCTACTCAACGAATCCGAAACAAAAAACGTGGCCAGTACTAACATTTTACATAATTGTGTAAACACATAGATGCCACCCGCTTGTATGCATTTCCAAAAGGCTCCATATTCAGATCTAGAAGTTTAAAATGAATGCTTTCTAAAATTTTATTTTTTTTTCCACTCCAATTTGCGTACTTACAAGCCGGAGTATTTATAGGTCATATAATATGGCACATATACTAGTGCCACACAATTGCCAAAATGATATAATGTCATTGCTGTATTGTTTTGACTATAAGTTTTATTAATTAAATAAGTCGTTCATTAATTGGCACGTCGTTAAAATTTGCTAAAAAAAATTAATGCTCCAACAAACTTAAACTTGCTAAAAGGTGCGATGAGGAATGGATAAATGTTGAATTGTGGATAAATGAAATAAAAGAGCAAAGAGAGTTAAAATTGAAATGTCATTCAATTGACAGTTCACCAAATGGGTTACCTCTGCTTTAAACACGTTTCGGCGGCAATGCTTTATGTTTTATACACGGTAGGTTACATAGCACGCGTTGTAAACTTATGTTATTATGATTTCGTGGCCTTTTTTTCTCTTTCTACATTCAATATATTTTTTTCATATAAAAATTTATGTTTTTTATTTTTTTCTATTCGATTTTCATGCATACTTTCAGGTTGCAGTTGATTAGCTGTTAAAAGCCTGCAACGCGTGGAAAAGTTTAAAGTTGGTGTACTTTTGTCGGCATACGCTTTGTACACTTTCTAATGTACTTCATCACTTTATGAAAATAAACAATTTCAACTTTTTTGGTAGTAGTCAAAAACGCGTTGTAGCGTATCAAATCCGCCATTTATAGTCGTTTTACATTTCAAAAGAATAATAACAAAATTTTCGGCTGCGTAAATCTTCCAAATATTTAATATTTTTTTATATTTGTAATAAATATATAAATTTACTATTATACTCATTTATTTTGTTGCATTGAAATATAATATAAAGTAATTTCATACTATACAATCATACCTAATATTAAAATACAGCTCTGTCTATAACCTGACAAATTGACAGCTGTTTTGTTTTTACTTATTTATACCACGTATCAGTTCATCAGTGTATTGGTTTATATTTTATTCCTCACGAAATTTCCACAGTAAATTAGAAAGATTGAAGTAGAATGCAAATTTAAATATTATATTTATTTTTTTTTGCGATTAAACACAATACTTACTATAAATAAAAAGTGATATTCGTGAAGTTATTGAAAAAAACAACAATAAAAACTATTACAAAAATATTACTTGAACTGAGAGTAGTTTAACAAAAGTAGACAAAAAAACAACTTTTCAACAGGGTGACCTGAAATAAAAGTTAATTAATAAGTAGTTAGTTGCATGACGAATATTTTCTTGTTGTGATTTAGTAAAAAAGACAAGGTTCGCTGAGTAGTGTCTGTGACTAGCAGTATATGAAGCCAGAGAATACTGCATCATTAGGCAGTTGTAGATTATGAGATGCAAACACGACGACGTCTACATCAACACGATAATACAGCAGGAACAGAGGAAGAAGGCTATCCTCTAATACAACAACAGCAGCAGCAACAACACTTACAACATACGCAAAATAGTTTTCCGCAGAATCCATTATTTTTACCAGCAAACGGTGGTGTAAGTGGCTATTCAGATACTGCTGTTAATCAGCAGCAGCATCAGATACAACAACAATCTTCTTCAATACATATAGGCGACAGTGTTGTTCATCCACTTCATAATCAAATAGCTATAGACGACACCGACGACAAATATAACAAACCGGGACGTCAGTGGAATTTACGTTCACTGTCAACACGCATTCAAGCAACATCTGGACAAGCTTTACGTACATTCATTCAACAACCTTTAACGGCAGCCGCCGCTGTTGTAATTGGGAACTATCAAGAGACCAACCCAACTGGTGGTATTAACGGTTTATACGATAATAATAATTTAACGAGTTTAAATTCTCATCTGTTACAAGAACTCGACGACGATTTACAAGAGTTCGATAAAGAAAGTGTAGTAGTCATGGCCTGTAGAGATCGTACTGGAGAATTCAATAATGCGATACGTTCGCTACAGTCGCGTAATATTTCGCGAGCTGTTAATATACGTGATCCTCGAAAGGCTAAACAAGTACAAAGTTATTCGGATTTTATGATGGTGGCAAAAATGATTGGCAAAAATATTGCTAGTACATATGCCAAGTTGGAAAAGTTAACACTGTGTAAGTATACATTCAGTTTTAAATCAAAAAATGCCAAAGTTATATTCTTACATCATTTGGTAAAAAGTGTGAAAAGCGAATTTTAATTTATAGAAAAATTGCAATTCAATTGATATACAGTAGTTCCCGCTTAAATGCGTTCCCCGTTTTAATGCGCAAAAGGTGCTGGCAAGAGAAAAATTCATACAAATTATATTAACTTAATCCCGTTTAAATAGGTCCCTCTTAAATGAGTCAATTTCGACTGTCTTATATAATTAAATCTCAAGAAAAACATTCGCCTAAATGCGAAAAAGCGTTTCTTATGCCTGGCAAGGCGTCCTCCAGATTTGCTTTTAAAGCGAAATTTGGACAACAGCAAAAATAAAATTCTGTTGAATTGAAACGCAAATCATTTAACAAGCAAAAAGAAAGCTAATTTAATGAACAATAAAACAAGTAAGAAAATTATAGTCGGTCTAGACCGACTATACGATACCCTATACCATGCGTTTAGAAACCCTATCTCTTAGTCCCAACTAACTGGACATAGAAAATAAGCAAAAACAAAATTTGAGAAGAATCAGTGCAATATTTTTGTTTTTTAATAGATTTAAGTGAAGATCGGGAAGCAGCTCTATATGGGGTCAAAGGGATCATTTTTGGACTACTCATAAGTGGATGTAATGAACGCATACAAACCCAATTTGAGTAAGATCTATATGACAATTTGGATCTTATGGCAATTTATGTCGATTTCTTATGGGTTATTTGTATGGGGGCTAGGTCTGAACATGGACCGATTCTCACCAATTTCAATAGCGTTCATCCCATGGCTGATAAAAGCTTATATACCAAATTTCGTCAAAATATATTCATATTTGCGACCTGCAGTTTGATTACAAGCTTTACATGGACACACAGACGGACGGACGGATGGACGGACATTGTTAAATCAACTCAGAAAGTGATTCTGATTCGATCGGTATAATTAAAGATGGGTCTAGGTCAAATATTTTTGGTTACAAACAGCAGCACAAAGTCATTATACCCAAACCACATAGTGGTATAGGGTATAATCACAAGGATTTGTCTTTTTATGATTGAATTGTGAAATAGAAATTTACCCCCTGCGCGTATAGATGTTTACACACCAAAAGTGAAATATGAGTGTAATAAAAAAGAAAACTTTAACTTTAAAAGACAAAATACAAATAAAAAAAAAATCAAAATTATTTTAAAATATATTTCCATTTTAACTACCTAATAAATTACATTGTTTACATAATCCAAAAAAATCGTTTTAATGAGTATTGACGCATTTATGCGAGGTTTTTTAAATGGGTTCCTTGCGCATTTATCAGGTGTTCCACTTAAATGATTCCCCGCTTTAGTGCGCAAAAAACTGCATTTTGCGTTGCGCACTTAAGCGGGGACTACTGTACATATTTTGAAACGTAACGAAACTGCAAAGTTTTTCAAATTTTTCATATAAATTTTAAACGTTAAGTTTTATAGAATGAGCCCATTAATCCAATCATTTTTTATAGAAAATTCCCTGAAACACTTCAAATATTTTCTTTTAAAACAATTATTTGACAAACTTTAATTTCAATTACTGTAACTGTTATATATTTTTTTTTATTTAGTGGCCAAAAAGAAAAGTATCTTTGATGATCGACCACAAGAGATTCAAGAGCTAACTTACATCATCAAAGGTGATTTAAGCGCTTTAAATCAACAAATCGCACGTCTCCAGGAGATATCAAAAGATCAACGTCGTACGAATAATGGCAAGCATTTGATGTCGCATTCTTCCAATATGGTGTTAGCTCTACAATCGAAATTGGCCAGTATGAGTACTGATTTTAAACAAATTCTAGAAGTTCGTACGGAAAATTTGAAACATCAAAAAACCAGGCGAGATCAATTCGCTCAAGGTCAAATTTCCGTCAATTCCGTATCATTATCGACTGCTAAACAGGGTTCTTTACTATTGAGTGAGGAAAATCAAGCAGTTAGTATTGATATGTCATCGGCCAGTGATACGCAACCTCTACTCGGACCACCATCACGAATACAAACACAACAACAAATAGCCTTATATGATGATTCCGATAGTTATGTTCAACAGCGAGCTGAAACTATGCAAAATATTGAATCGACCATTGTTGAATTGGGTGGAATCTTTCAACAATTGGCCCATATGGTTAAAGAACAAGAGGAAATTGTTGAACGTATCGATACGAATATACAAGATGCTGAATTGAATATTGAGGGGGCTCATGGAGAAATCTTGAAATATTTTCAATCAGTTTCGAAAAATCGTTGGCTTATGATTAAAATATTCGGTGTTTTAATATTTTTCTTTATATTTTTTGTTGTTTTTATGTCATAGTAAATTATCAACTGTCGTTTTTTTTTTTTTTTTTTTTGTTTAGCTTTTAACTAAAAAACGAAAGTTTTGGATCTGATCGTGGCAAGGAATAGGTCCTGTTCTCTAATATTGCCTACAATATATTTCTTAAAAAAAAAAAAAACACCAAACAAATGTTTAATATGTAAATGAGAAAAAAATCTATATAAATAATCTTTATTTAAAAAAGCCACATGATAAAATGAAGTTTAAAGAATATTTAAAATAGTTTTTTTTTTTTTAAATAATACTGTAAATGAAAACAAATTCATACATATATAAATAAAAAATATTTGTTAATTTTAAAAAAATGCTAAACAAAAATGTGTTATTTGACTTGAAATGAAGTGCAAAAATTAACTAATAGTTCTTGAATAATCATAATCTTTATCATATATTATTTTAATTTTTTAACGTTTAAGAAACAGGGTGACAATATTAACCGCAATTAATATCTATAACACTACGATAAAACCTCATTTTGAGTATGGGTCAACCATATTATTTACATGCTGTTCAGACCAACAAATAACGAGGCTGCAAAAACTACAAAATAAGGCTATGCGCTCATTTTTTTAAAATGCAATCGGTTTACGTCAATAAGATATATGTTAGACGCACTGAAATGGCTAAAGATCTAACAAAGGCTGCAACTTAATACAATATTCTTTATCCAAAAAATGAAGATGGGAAGAGCACCAGATTACTTGATCGAACAAATTAGATATGTTGGAGATGTTCAACTTTATAACCTTAGGAATGCCTTAGACTTTAGACCACAGAGAGCAGATACAACAGCAATACAAAAATCTTTATTTTACAACTTTTAATTAGAATATATGATAATATTTGTTAATTAATATGAAATGTCATTTAAAAGTATTTAAATACTACTAATAATAAATTATTCCAAAACCATAGTTCATACAGCTTATGCTGCAACAGAGCTTATCCCGTGGTCCGTACCAGGGATGAGTAATCTCTAGCATATACGGACCTATGCAGGGATGGATTTATTTCTAATAATAAATTGATCAATAACTGCAGATTTAAAAAAATTATATTTACACTTTTTTTCAAAAGTTTTATAAAATTCGTTCTTTTCTAAGGGTAGTTTGTTACCGAAATCGACTAGTTGGCACTGATGACTCAGTGCGTAACGTATTCAATTGTTTGCAAGTATGAATTCATTCCTTCATTGCATCAGACATTTTTGTGAAGCATGTTTAATATTTGTTTGCACATTGCATCGACACTTTCAGATATTGATTTAAGAATGAACATTTTGTGTACAAAAAAAATATATATGTATGAGTCTAAAGACCTCTCATTCTGAAAAAAAAAAAAAAAAACACTGAAGCTATGAAACTATCGGCCAAAATGCAGGGCGTTAAATCCACGCTACATTCAGAGGACCGTGAAGCATTAGTCCCATTGTAAAAATTAATGAAAAATGCACCGTTATCAGTATTTGGTCATTCTTTAAAGCCAAATGGAACCTTGTTTTTGGACACATGCCAATATCATTAATTTTCATGCATGACAATGACCCCAAACAAACGCCGGTTTGCAAGGTGATTTTTCTAAAGAAAACATCCCGGTCTTAAACTGGCCGGCTCAAAGTCCCAACTTGCACCCCATAGAATAGCTATGGAACGATGTGAAAAGTACGTTTGCTCAACATAAGTACAAAAACTTGGAATACAGAATGCTCGGTACTTGATTCCCAAATAGCGGCACCAGAATTTGATTCTGAAGCCAAGCGGTACTTGAAAATAAAGGTAAACTGGAAACGTTAAAATTTTTAAATTATTCAAAAATTTTAATTTTTGCTATTTTACTGTCCAGATAAAGTATGGCATATGAGATGTTCTGGCCTTAATGAACAGGCGATTTGAAAATTTGTCCAAGAAATATATATATTAAGGTTTTATGTTTAGATTTTTGTTCCAACTAAAATGTAATCAAAAATATGATTGTTTTTATCAAATTATTTTTGGCACCACTTTTTCAAGCTTCTAGCTCGCGTGTCGTGAAAATTTGGCAGCACTGCCAGAGGCAGGCCATTCAACTAAAACAGCTGTATTTATTATCATTTTTGGGAGTGATTTGTTTTCGTTTTATTTTTCTTTACTAAAACAATTTAAGTAAATTGTTCAACAAATTGTCCACACAATGACCGAAGACATAGAAAAATATTTTAAAAATTTGCTTAAAAAGTAAGTAACCACTTTGGATTTCAGAATAAAGCAAATTTAATGCTCGTTTTATTTTTGTTTAGAGTAAATGGTTTGTATATCATACAAATTACAGATCGTGATGGTGCACCTGTCATGAGAGTTAGCCAAGATAAGAATGTGGATTTCACTTTAACACCTTCATTCATATCGACATTTACCACAGCATGTGATCAAGCAGGAAAATTGGGATTGAGTCGTAATAAGACAATAATATCGATGTATTCGAATTATCAGGTAGGTGACTCCGCTTGTTAATGGTGTATTGTAATTTATGTTTTAGGAAAGAAAGTTTTTACTTTTAAACCTTGGCAGTTAACTATCATGTCTTGGAATTAATCCTCAATATTATCTTGTCAATAGAGATTTTGATGAGAGGTTATCCTGGATTGTAACATGAAAATCTTAAATAATTTATAGTTCTTATAGCGAGTTTTTTGGAGGGCAGTTTAGTTTTGTTAAGCTCACGATTTTCAATAGTTTGAAATTTATTAGTGTTTAAAAATGCAAATATAACTATACTAAGATCAATTGAAATCGAAATCCCAAAAACTCGACCTTAGAATTAGTATTTGGGATGGCAGTTAAGCTTTGATTGCATGAACTGTACTTTTTAAAGTTATAAGACGGAGTATTTGAACTTAGTTTAGTTAAACTCCCGATAATAGTTCGAAATATATTACTGTCTAAAAATAAAAGAGTAACTCAGTTACTTTGAAATTTTAAAATAAAAAAAAGGATATAGAAATGTCGGAGCACTGCTGCAAGTATACACTTTCGAGCCTTGTGAACTGATTTCTTTTTATTTTTTCAAACAAAAATAACATTTTTTTTTTTGTTTTTTTCGATTAGATATATATAAAAGCTATATTTTGATGATTGAGTTAGAAATTAATCAGGCTCAATATCAAATGTATTTTCTTTTAATAAAGCGAAAACCTTAGGACATTTGTTCCAAAAATTAATATATATATTGCAAGACAGGTTATATAGTTGTTTCAGGTCGAATCACCAACCCTCATCAGTAACCAAAAGCCGTATATTGTTTGCTTGGTAAAAAGTTAAATTAATTTGTCTTTGCTGAAACCGGCCTAATGATGCAGAGTTAAAAAAATTATTATTATTTTATTTATTAGTATTTTTATACTTTAAAAAATGCGCATAGGTTACATATTTTGTCACTTTTTGTTTTGCTCTAAAAATTCTGAATTATTTATATATTGTTTCTTTTAAAAAT
Organism: Cordilura impudica; assembly: GCA_963682025.1. Lineage (NCBI taxonomy): Eukaryota > Metazoa > Arthropoda > Insecta > Diptera > Scathophagidae > Cordilura > Cordilura impudica. Next base: position 88,833,148 of record OY821518.1, on the reverse strand, counting down.
GTATTCATTTGTCTGTTCTTTGATAGTATTTGGTAACGAGTTATATAATTGTAGTCCTTTATAGAAAAGTGATCGCTGCATCTCTGTTGGGTTTACTCGTTGTAGTCTAAAATCTCCATCATTTCTCAGCCCATACGGTTGAACGTCTCTCCATAATTAAGTTGTTCGCATAGATATTCTGGCGCCATTCCCATTTTCATCTTTTGTATAAAAAGAATAGTATTTAATTTCAATCGTTGATTTATTTTCAACCACTTAAGGGTATTAACATTAACTCAATTGGAGTATAAATTGTTCTCATTGCTTTATTTTGTAATTTTTGTAGTCTGTCGATTTGTGTTTTGTACAACATGTATAAAAAATTGTTGAACCAAATTCAAAATGTGGTTTTATAATCGTATTGTATACATATATTAATTGCCGGTATTGTTGATATTTTATTTCTAATTCTTTTAAAAAACCCAATTTTTTTTAACCAATTTTCCTACAAATATAGTCCATGTGTTCTTTATATTTAAGTTCTTTATCAATTATAAAACCAAGGTATTTTATTTGTTCCACTTTTTCAATTATTTCATTATTAATTATAAAGTTTCTGTTACTGGTCATATTTATTTCTATAATTTTCGTTTTTATTTCATTTAATTTTAACTTGTTCATATTTAACCAACTAATTACATTGTTTAGTCCTGCATCATATTATATTATTTTGACACTGTTCTTAAATATCTCCTTCCGTAAATATCAGAGTATCATCCGCATACAAAATTATTTCAGTTTTTGTCAAAATTTTCGGCATATCATTTATGTAAATGCTAAATAACAGAGCACCTAATATTGATCCCTATGGAACACCGAATTCATTTTCAATTGAATTAGATTGTACACCATTAACTGTTATTTGTTTTCTATTTGTTAAGTAAGATTTAAGCCATTTCAGTTCTATATTTTGTATTCCGTATATATGAAGTTTTTTTAACATTATTTTTCGATCAATTGTTTCAGGAAAATTGCCATAAGTCCAGGAAAATTGCCATAAGTTTTATGTTTTTTTCCCAGCGGTTAATAACATAATTTACTACAGTTTCACATGAAAACTTGATAATATAGATTTTTTCTCAATGTAATATTCTAATTGATCTTTCACAACCTTTTCCAGTATTTTTTCGCACGTTTTTAAAGTAAAGTATTTATAGGACGAAACTCTTCACATTTGTTTGTATTTGTCACTTTTTCAATAGGCGTTACCATTTTTTCTTTCCAGCTTTCAGGGAGCTCTCCATTTTTCAGTGATTTATTTATAATATTTAACAAAATATTTCCCGTAATGTTCCAATTGTCAATAATTATTTTATTTGATATTTTTGTAAAATCTGACTTATTGTTAAGTTGCTTTATTATGTTTTTAAGTTCTAAGATTGTTATTGCACGGAATTTGAAGTTATGACTAGTATTATTAATGTTGTTTACGTATTGCACTTCTTCAATCGAGTCTCATATTGTGTTTATACTACTTACAAAATAATTATTAAATTGAATAGCTATTTTATAATTTTCCTTATATTCTATTTGATTAAATATCACAGATCTTATCACAGATTGTTTCTTTCTTATTACTAAAGCTTTTATTTCTTTCCACATTTGCTTTTGATCTTTGGCATTGTTTATTTTATTATTTATATAATTACTTTTCGCGTTTTCAATTTTTACTTTATATAGGTTTCTAACCGATCTATAAAAAAATTTTCTATTTTTGATTTTTGGAACAGAAATATGTAAGTTATTTTTCGATTTTTATTTTTTCGAGGAAAATTAACAGTTATTGTTAAAATTTTATTTTCTCGAGCCAAAATCAATCACTACCAAAAAAATATTTGAAATGTGATAAAATCAACTGAAAAATCATTGCCATTTATCTATCATGAATGCTAATTAAAAATTCCAACGGAGTCTTTTTTTTTTGTCTATTTTTGATTTTTATATTAGCTCGAAAAGATAAAATCAAAAAACAATTTTTATTTCAGCCTGAAGAAATAATAAAAAACTTATTTCTACACGAAAATAAAAAAAAAACTTTTATTTTATAACTTTTATGATAAAAGGTACAGTAAAATCTCGGAAAAGTTAATCAAAATGTCCCAAGGGTAATTAACTTTTTCGAATTATTAACTTTTCCGAAGGTTTTTTAAATTTATCGAAATAAAGCTTAAAGCATATATTTCTGTAAATAATATTTTTATTTCATTTATTTTTAATATTATATGTACATACTTATGATTAATTAAAAAATTTCAGTTATGTATTAGGTGTTGTGAAATAACTTTTTAAAGTTGTTTGTTTCTTGCTTTTGTTGTGGTAGGCTGCTACTAATTTAGTGCGTTTGAGAATCAAGTCTTCCACCTCTTTTACATCATTTTTGAAGTATTTTATTAAATTATTTATGCTTTGGAGTGCTAAATTATAACTAACTTCCTCTTGTGGGCTACTTTGCTCGATATCTGAGTCAGAGCTATCAGAAGACAATTCGCATTCTACATCCTCTGTTGCTTGATCTTCATTCCAGCCTTCTACGTCATCTATGTTGATCTCCACATTATCGGCCACCTTCGAAAGTAAAACTTGAACTTCGTTAATTGAATTGTTGTATTCGCTGTTCAGTGCAATAAGCGCAGACAGTGGAATGTTGTCTTCGTCTTGATATTCATCATCATCCCACTTGTTTATTTTATTCCATGAGTTGCTGAGAATACTTGGCAACAATTCATCCCAAGCTGCCTTAAGCATCAATATGGCTTGTCGAATTGTATGTAACTTCTACATACGGTCAATTGAAATGTTTTCCTCTGCAAGCATGTTGCATAAAAGTTTATTTCGATAACCCAATTTGACCAATCTTATTGGATTTTGATCCATTGGCTGTAAAACAGGTGTGACGTTGGGCGGAAAAAGCATTGCTATAATATTGCCGTCCTCAGTTTTCAGTAAATCAATAGGCTTGTGTGCCGTGCAGTTGTCTATGAGCAACAAAGCCTTTGGTGACAAATTATTTTCATGAGAAAATTTGCGGACCTGTAAAATTTTAAAGTTATTAGCTCTTATAGAAATGCACATGTATTTAATGAATTGCTGAATTTACCTGTTTGACAAATGAGTTCTGAAACCAGTTATAAAAAAGTTTTGCATTCATCCATGCCTTTTGTGAACTAACGTACTCCAATGGGTTTTCAAATCCCTTAAAACAACGTAGATTAGCTGCTTTTCCTATCACCAACGGAGTCAATTTGTGCGAACCATCCGCATTTGCGCACAACAAAAAGGTTATTCTCTCCTTGGCTATTTTCCTCCCTGGTGCGGTTTTTTCCGTAGCTGCGACGAAAGTTTTATCGGGTAATAAACGGTAGAAAAGTCCAGACTCGTCAGCGTTGTATATTTGTGATTCAGTGATCTTCATTTGGGCACATTTTGCCCGTAAATTATGAATAAAAGGTGTTATTTCTGCGGTATCGCTAGATAGAATTTCACCACACACTTTAAGAAAGCGAATACCGTGCCTTTTCTTAAAATTTGCTAGCCACCCATCACTCGCATTAAATTGTTTATTTGGATAAAGCTTTTGGAAATCGACTCTAGCTCTTGCTTTTATCAATGGTCCAGTTACTGCACAATTACGGTCTCTTTGTTTTAAAAACCATTCATAAACACTTTTATCCAACTCAACATATTCTGCTTTATGTAGAGTTTTCCTTGGTACCTGTTCATATGAGTTACTCAAAGCTTCCAATATTTCATTTTTCTTTTTTTTAATTTTTGAGATAGCTGCTTCTGTTACTCCATAATCTAATGCCAATCTTTTACCACTAACACCTTGGACAGTCTTTTTCAAAATTTCTGATTTTTGTAGAACAGTCAGTCTTTGCTGCTTTTTATTTTTTGTTGACATTTTATTCACACACTTTACTACGCACTTTAAATAATTTTTGTGACCGCGTTCTTTTCACAACAAAGGCTTAAAATATTGTGAGACAAGAATTGCATTTTTACATAAAACAAATGTGCAATACGTAGTAAAAACAAAATATGTATTCCTGAGTACCGTAACTGAAAATATTTCTCTTCACTCAGAATTTTTCGGTTTTTTTTATGCACACTCTAAAAAGTTAATTTTTAATTAATTAAAAATTAATTAACTTTTTAGAGCGGCACGTGAAGACAGCCGCTCGATTAACTTTTCCGCGAGATTAACTTTTTCGAGACTTAACTTTTCCGAGATTTTACTGTATAACTGTATGATCCCTGTTTAAGAATCGTTATTTTTTCTCGAATAGAGAATTTTAATAAATCAACTAATAAGGTTTTTATTCATGACCCTTAAAAAGGTTTGTTAATATTAAATGCGTTGTGTATTTTGTAACTTAAACATAAAATTAATTTAGAAAACTCTATGGGCTTGAACGGTAGACGAGACGATATAAATATTTCCATACAATTTTTTTTAAAATATCGATCGTCTAGTTTATCGTTCGATTTACAACAGCAGAAGGTAAATTAAAAAAAGTATCTATAAAATTATTGAATTTATTCATCATACAAAAACTAAAATCATATTTAATGATTCAGCCTTCAGTACTGATTTTTGGTCTTTTTCTTCTCATTTTAGGTGGTCCAAATGAATAAATTACCATTGATTCTGACATTTGTCGGATCTGAAAACTGTAACACAGGTCATATTTTAGCTTTAGAACATCAATTAGATGCATATTTAGAAGACATGAGACTTGCTGTTAGTGAGGCCTAATATTAAATCTAAACATATTACATCGTTCAATTTCTTAATTTTTTTCTTTGTTTCTTTCAATAAATTTAAGTTGTATGTAATATGAAGCATTTTCCAAAATTTTTTTAATTTATATGTATGTAACTAGTATGTCTAAGAATATCGATGTTGAATAAGAAGAAAAAAAATATAATAAAATACAAAAACAAATTTTTACTACAAAATTAAACACAAAATGTGAAGTAAATTTTTATTCAACTTTACAAGTACATCAAAAATAAGGAATGATTACAAAATAAATATATCAAAACTGTTGGAAAAACAAATTACAGTATGTAAACGACTCGCATTATAAAAATGATCCAAAAAATTTATTTGTTTATTTAATAAACTTGCAATAATCTTAACGAAATTTCTTTTCACTTTTCAATCTTAATTTTACAATTCATCTCTTAAACGATGTTCGGCTGCATTAAAAGCTTCTTCATCACAGGCTGCTGGAGTTTCAAAATCAAAGTAATATTCACAACGATTTGGTTCACTAACACCAGTTATTCTCGATTCTAAAGCGCATTTTAATTGCGCAACAACTGAACGTTGTGGTCCATTCCAACATGAAGCACCATGGGCATACTTTTGCTTAGCATATTTATTATCACCTTCCTGTACCCATTGATCCCATCGTCCGAGTGTTGTTTCTGAGCCACCACTACGCGGTTGTTGGGATGCCCTCTCGAAGGGACACAAGGTGTAAACATATTCACGATCTTCAAATTTATAGCATTCTCCTTCAAGAGTGGCATACTCATCATTAGGACCATAATCTTTAGCATTTTGATCATCAAGCTCCTTAATTTCTTGATCAATTTCACGTATTGCACGTTCCACCTCCGAAAAAGTATTACGAGCTTCATTGGCCATATCAACAAAACGTTGTGTTGCGGGATCATATTCGGGAACGGGAGCATTGTTAGCATCTTGTACGGATCCTGTACCAACATCAGCATCCTCATCTTCGTACACCTCTTCCTCCTCTTCCTCTTCTTCTCCTTCAGAATGATGTTCTGGTTGCTGTTCATGGTCTATGGATACAAATTTAGTTAGTATTCCTACATTAAAGGGAGTCAAATTTTCTTTTTATAGCTAAAGCAGGGCCGAAAACAGCAGGTCGTTTGAAATGCTTTAACAGAGTAAAAGCATACAGAAGTAAATACCGGAATACAATATTGATCTTAGTCCTTTTAAAAAATTTTACGAGCCGAAATAAAAGTTAGTTTTTGATTTTTTTGTAAACATAGAAATCAACCACTACAAAAAACCTGTGAGAAATGTGAGAAAAAATCAATTGAAAATTTTCTTGGCATTTAATATTAATGCAAGGTTCAGAAAATACACACACGAAACACACAATGTTCTGTTCAAAAGCAGCCAACACATATCTTTATTTTCATATCAATTATGTGCGTTTCTAAATTTTCTACGGTGCCCAACACAACCATGACTGTGTTCGTTTTAATATTTCGTTATTTACACGAACATTTTTGTATCACATACTTTTTGTTTCAATCACACATAAAGCACACATTTTTGAGTGTTGCTTTATTTGAAGTTCATGTTCTGGTACGTGTAATGAAAAAAAACACAGAACATGTACAATAAACAGGTTCGAGTTCAGTTATATTTTAAGTCGTGTTGTGGCTCGTGTAGTAAGAAAAAACACAACATGTACAATAAACAGGTTCGAGTTCAGTTATATTTTAAGTCGTGTTTAAGTCGTGTTTAAAATATAACTGAACTCGAACCTGTTTATTGTACATGTTGTGTTTTTTCTCACTACACGAGCCACAACACGACTTAAAATATAACTGAACTCGAACCTGTTTATTGTATATGTTCTGTGTTTTTTTTCAGTACACTTACCAGAACATGAACTTCAAATAAAGCAACACTCAAAAATGTGTGCTTTATGTGTGATTGAAACAAAAAGTATGTGATACAAAAATGTTCGTGTAAATAACGAAATATTAAAACGAACACAGTCATGGTTGTGTTGGGCACCGAAGAAAATTTAAAAACAAACATAATTGGTATGAAAATAAAAATATGTGTGTGTTGGTCTAAGTTATGTTTGTTTACATATATGTACGAGTTTTTTATTCAGTGTGTGTTTTTTTCTGAACTCTGTATTAATGCCAATTAAAAATGCTCACTTTTTTTGGGGGGATTTCTCACTTAGTCGCCTGTGATTGATTTTTATATTTGCTCGAAAAAATAAAAATAAATTGATTTTTATTTCTGCAAATATCATTCCTGCACGAAAAATCAAAATCAAAAAACAATTATTATTTCTGAATGAAAAAATAAAAATCCATAACTTTTATTTTGGGACATTCATGATAAAGGTGTGTATTACTGTTACGGTTCCTGATCTAAATTATTATAATTAAACTGTGTCAATTTTTATCTATAGAAATATGTTAAATGTTTTCAAGATCCAATCCTTAATTCCGAATAAGAGATATTAAATTGAAGAGTGTTAAATTAGGTTATGCCGATTCTTTGGTACCCTCCACCTGGGATTTACACGTTTACATTGATCTCTGGACTTATTTAGCACTATTATCACTTTATTGGGTCGTAAGTAATTTTTCAATTTGCACAGTGGTGTGGAAGGTATAAAAAAAACAAAATTGTCACTAAAACGCAAATAGGGCAGAAATGAAATATATTGCAAATAGCTCGAGAAGAAATGATGCGTTATTATTCATTCCCTGTCCCAAAGCAGTTTTAGTTTTTTTTTAACTTTTTCCCAAATACCTAATTATTTAGTTATTTATTGCAGATCCGGGGAAAAAATTATTTATTACTGCTCGAAAAAATCAAAATCAAAAACTTATTTTGCAACATTTATGATAAAAGCTATAACTGTTAGGGTCCCTGATCTAAGGATTTTTTTTTTTGATAATTATTAAAATGTTACATTACAACTTTCATCTTAAGAAAAATTCTGAATGTTTTTTTCAAAATCCAATCCTAGATTCCATTCCTTCTCTCAAACTAGTTTTAGTTTTTAAACTTTTTCCTAAATAATTATTTAGTTATTATTTATTTCAGCTCCAAAAAAAAATTATTTATTTCTGCTCGAAAAAATCTAAATTTTGATCAAAAACTGACTTATTTTGAGACATTTATGATACAAACTATAACTGTTAGGGTCCCTGATCTAAAGTATTATTTTTTGTGAATTATCACTCTGTTTACAACTTTTATCTTAAGAAAAATGCTGAATGTTTTTTTAAAATCCAATCCTAGATTCCATTCCCTGTCTCAAAGTAGTTTTAGTTTTCAAAATTTTTCCGAAAATTTTAATTACTAAGTTAATAAATAAAACATAAGTCCATTAATTATTTTACTTACCTTCTTCAGGATTTTGGTCCCCTCTTTGTTCTGGTTTCTCTTCATTCAATAATTCAGCAAATTCATCATTACCATCCTCTGGCGGTGTAAAAAGACCTTGAGCTATCATTTGCATTGTTTTAATACGTGGCCAAGACAATGCAATGAATGGCTCTAAATCGATACGATCCCGTTCATCTAAAAAGTATTTGGCCTCCTCAACTGTAACAACACCGTTGTGATCACGGTCTAAGTTCAAGTCAAGTTGTAGTTCAGTAATTTCGACAAAACCATCTTTATTGGAATCAAAGCGGATAAAACTGGCGGTTGCTTCAGTACGCAAAGAATCATCAATTGTAGGGGTATTAGCAGCAGCCAGGGCTTCTTTCTCTTTTTGTTGTTCCTTAAAGTAATCCAAAGCTTCAGATTCAGCAGCTTCTGCTTGCTTCTTTAATAGTTCCTTTTCTGCTTTTAGCGATTCCTGTTCCTGACGACGTGCATTCAATTCGGTACGACGTTTCTCTCGCTCTGTTTTTAGTTGTTTACCACGTTCTACCATTTCGGAACGTTTCGCCGAACCCTTTTTATGTAATTCCGCCTGAGATCTACGTTGTTCTTGTTCAGCTAGACCCAATTCTATGCAAGAATTGGAACATAAACCCTCAGTTAAATATTCATCCGTACCATCACAACAATCACATATGCCATCGTTAACTCTGGAGCTAGGCACATCCAGAGGACGATGACCTCTGTTAGCACAATGGAATGTACCGTGTGTACAAGCAGAAGTACCAGGCTCATCACTGCCATCAGCACAATCACAATAATCATCATTTATTTGAACAAATTTCAACGTCCGACTGCCATCTATACAAATCCATGTATCATCGGATCGCGGCTTATAAAGGGTTGCTTTTGTTAAAGCTACACCACGGGGACGTGGTACGTCAGCTAATGTAGTCGACAACAAACTTGTTGTTGTGAAAGCTAACAGTAACATGCACACGAATTGTGCTAAATTTTGACATGGCACCATTTTATCTTGATGCTTTTACTTTAGGTGGGCTCTAATAAAAAACGCACGAGCTTACGTGGATTTTAACACTTTTATAATTGAAGTGTAGTTGTTTTAGATTTTTTATGCAAATAAAATGTTACCAAGAGATAATGAAAATTTTGCTAAAGCAATGAAAAACCGGCGTTTATGGAAAAAATATACGTTCTGTGTATGTTTAGTGTAATAGTTTCGTGTTGCCAGATGAATTAAAAAAATTAATTATAATTCTCAAAAAGGGGGAAATGAGTGCACTTTGAAAAGAGGGAATAATCAAGACTCAGCAAATTAGTGGTCACAACATACATACCTACATCCGAATAAGAGATATTAAATTGAAGAGTTTTAAATTTGGTTATGCCGATTCTTTGGTACCCTCCACCTGGGTTTTACGTTTACATTGATCTCTGGACTTATTTTGCACTATTATCACTTTATTGGGTCGCAATTAATTTTTCAATTTGCTACAAACGGACTGACAAACTGATATACATCTACCCTCTGCACAGTGGTGTGGAAGGTATAAAAAAAAAACAAAATTGTCACTAAAACGCAAATAGGGCAGAAATGAAATATATTGCAAATAGCTCGAGATGAAATAATGCGTTGTTTTTCACCATTTATACGGTGAATTATTAGCCTGCCTTTTTTCATTTCTCTTTTGCTGATGCTACGTAAAAGTCATGTGCATTTAAACAATGAATTTTTGGTTCCATCAAATTTTTGGCTTTTGATGTGTAAACATCTATATGCGCAGGGGGGTAAATTTCTATTTTACAATACAATCACAAAAACAGTGTAACATGTGAGCTCACGCTGTGAGTTACGCTGTGAGCCGTAAGACAAATCGTATTGGTGAAAAAATTATGATATAAAATTGTTTTAGCTAAATCAACAACCCTTTGCTGTAAAACGACAAAAATTTCACAATATAAACGTATAACATATACATAATTTAACAACCCCACAAGTATAACCAGTTGTTTGCTTTAAGTGATACATAGATGACGCTTTCTGTTTGATTTTAACAAAGGGACATAAAAAAATCTCTAATTACTAGATGTTTACACATCTCCCCTGTGATCAGACTCACATGATTTTTTTTATTTTCTTTAGTTGTTCCTAGGCAATAATTAAAATATGAAATTTCTTCGTCCCCAACAATTTTAATACATTTTTTTAAATTACAAACAAAAGGAATTAAAACACGGGTCACACGGCACACCTTTTTTCAATTCTCTTTTATAGTTGACTAGAGAAATTTATTGCCGCAACTTTTCGTTTTCTTTTGCTTTCAAATTCTTACATTTTTGACAGTTAGTTTAGTTTGTGTAAAAAGAATTTATAATTGGTTGAAAGTGAAAAATCTATTTATGTGAAAAAATGGAAGTCAAAGAAAAAATGAAATAATAAAATAAACGAAATAATAATTTTTCATACTGAAGCAAAGATTGAAAATAAATGTCAAATAATAACCTTCAGCTAACTTCGCGTTTATAAATACGAATGACACAAAAAACGAATTGCCGAGTACATACAAGCAACTCCGTAACAAATACCCCTCTTCTTTCCCCTCTCTCTCCTAAAAACTAAAAAATTGCGCAACAAAAATTGCCTTGTGTGAACTGGGTCTTTTAATTGCTATTAAAAATCTGGTAACACTATTTTATAGCAGCTCTGTTTTATTAAGATTACTCAACTGTCATGACGACGGGAGACACCTCGAACCAAAAAAAAAGGGAAATTGTAGAAAAAATTGTAAAATTTTTCTTTGGAAACAGTAAGTCTAAATGCAAAACGAATCGATTCCAATAATAATTTTATCATAAATTACAGAATAAAGCGTTAACGTACTCAGTTCATCAACCCGCATACACCCGCCCTCTACAAAGCAACACACAAAAGACCACAGATACAATGGTTTTCAATTTTACAGCGTTTACCTATATAATTGCTTTAATAGGTGATGCATTTCTAATATTCTTTGCAATATTTCATGTAATTGCATTTGATGAATTAAAAACAGATTACAAGAATCCAATAGATCAATGTAATAGCTTAAATCCGGTAAGTTTAAACACATATAAAAAAATACATAGTATGTATAAAACACCTTACTAATAATGCCTGTAATTGCGATTTTGAATACAGCTGGTGTTACCGGAGTATTTGCTGCACATTTTCTTGAATTTGTTATTTTTAGTATGTGGAGAATGGTTTTCAATGTGTATCAATATACCATTGATTGCTTATCATATATGGCGGTAAGTTTCCATACGTAATTGTCGTTCTGTGAGCCGATAAACTTTTCTTAATTTGTTCGTTTTCCGTACTTTACAGTTATAAAAATCGTCCTGTTATGTCGGGTCCTGGCTTATATGATCCCACTACAGTACTGTCTTCGGATAATTTAAGCAAGAATATGAGAGAGGGTTGGATAAAATTAGCAATTTATTTAATATCATTCTTCTACTATATATATGGGTAAATATCTGTTCGCATGTTATTGTTGTTGTTTTTTTTTTTATAAAATTTATTATAATTGTTTATCTATCTAATTATAGCATGGTCTATTCTCTAATCTCAACGTAGATGTTTAAATTTTTGAAAAGTCCGTCGTTCAACAAAAACAAATAAATCAAAAATTTCTTTAGAGTGTGTTTAACAAAAACAAACACACCTGTTTTGTCATATTTAATTTAATTTTCCTACTTTTTTTCTTTATCTTAAAAAATATAGTGAAAATTTAAATCCCTTCTCTTAATACAACTAATTATGTCTAAAATAAAAGAAAATTATTTTGTAGAACGTTTGGGTATTTATTATCAATATAATAAATGAAATAAAATCTCAAAAGTTCTTTTTGCATTAAATTAACACGAATGTTATCAATTTTTGTTTTATTGGTATAAAAAGCAAATTGAGTGATTAAGATATGAGCCATTTAATTGCGTTGTAAAACGAATCTCTTAAAAAGGGATGCCAGATATACAGTGGATAACAATACATTGGAAACTTGGTAAAGTTCTGATTTTGTCAATTTCGCATTAATTCTTAAAATTATGTTATATTTTTGCGAAATCGCTCTTTGGTGTGTTCTCTATCGAAGGACAAGTTAAAAAAAAAAAAAAAAATCAATTAAAAATATAGATAAAAGGAAAAAACGTGTTTTTTGGTGATGCCAAAACAATGGAGACTTAAAATTATGAATCAGATTTGTTGAAAACAGTAAAAATACGATATGATATGAAAGAAAATGTATAAAATCTTAACCATCATTTAAGTATTTATAGTTTCTGCCGTTTTCTTTCAACTGCTTTTTTAAATACAAATTTATTTTTCAATGATTTAATAATAAAGTTTTGTGAAGACTGAAAAACCAGAATAATAGATGGATTTACCACTGCTCTTAAGCAAAAGAAAATTTGTGAGAAATAATCTATAAATAAATCCATATATCAAAATTTAACAAGATATATCGTGAAAGAGTTACGGCCAAGAATCAACTTTTCGGATCAGGCCCCGAGTCAAAGACTGGATAACTTAATAGCAAGAGTTTAATAATTACTAAATAAAAAAAATTTTAATATTCAACGTTTTTAAAACGGACTATAAACTATAAAATAATTTTTCATTGCCATAAACAGATTTCGAAACCAATATAGATGGTCCTGAGAATGTTTGATTGTGAATTTTTAATTGATGGAAATACTAGTAAGATTTAAAACCAAAAACTTTGGGTAATTGATGCGTTTGTAGTTCACCTAAGTCACTAAAAGTTTGATTGTACTGCCATTTCTTTGATTTAAACTTGTTTGAACTAAAAAGTAGATTGAAATTATCCGTAGTTAGAATTTTGTTGCATGCTTTGTGTTTCGATCCCAAGTATTTTATAGATAAATTTTAGTCATTTATGCTTGGAAAGTCTTAAGTTCGACTATTATTGTTAAATCACTTAAGTACAATTTTATTGGAGTGCAAATTATATGAACTGGTTTATTAACACAACTACTCTTTACTATTATTTTGCGCAAAACGTTTTTAGTTTTAAATCTTACTAGTTTCCATCAATTAAAAATTCACAATCAAACATTCTCAGGACCATCTATTTTGGTTTCGAAATCTGTTTATGGCAATGGAAATTAATATATACTTTTTAGTCGGTTTTAAAAACGTTGAATATTAAAATTTTGTTATCCAGTTCTGAGCTATGTTGAAAATTACAAGTATCTAACTTATCGGAAATTACTTTAAAATCAATTCCAAGATTCGTACGGAACATACAAACACACAAACAGACAAGAAAGCGACCTAATAAAAACGTTTTAAAAAATGCGGAAATATGCTACCTAAAGAGGTTAATCTGAAACTAATAATATGTGCTCGAACTGTTTTCCGAAGAGCGATTGAGGCAGATCTTGGTTTTTATCGTCCTGTAAAGAAACTACTGATATCAGAGAAAAATCGTCAGGTCTGCATAAATTTTGCTAAAAAACACATGAACTGGTCAAGACGCAATTCGAATGCTGTTCTCATTTCACACATGTTCAAGTTTAATTTAAGAGGACATGATGGAAGGAAGTTCGTACGACAACCAAAGGGAAGAGACTCCCCAAAATATACAAGTAGAACTGTTAAGTTTTGCGGTGGTAATATAGTGGCAGAGGGTTCATTTCATGTACAAAAAGATACTCTAACTGGAATTGGATGCAGGCAAATTGTAAACGAATGGATACAATCTAATGCAGTTAGTGTTATGGAATGGCCAGCCCAATCACCGGATCTAAATCTCATAGAAAATCTATCGGAAATTGTAGAATGAGAAATACGGACACGCAATTACGCAAACAAGACAGATCTCATAAAGGCAGTTAATTCAGTGGCAAAAAAAAAAATTCAATGGATATCATCAACGGTTTAATTGACTCCATGCCTATTTTATGTTAATATTTGTTTCTTTTTTAAATAAATAGAACATACAAATTTTTAAGTTACTAAAAAAAGTTTTAAATTTTACGATCCAATTTTTTGGTATTCATCGTTCAAGTCGTCAAAAATATATATTTTTGTAAGTTTCCATTGTATTGTCACTCACTTACGTATGTCAACAAAACTGTTTAGATTAAGTTTTTTAAATTCTTCATTAAATGTATTACTCATAATAAAAACGCTTAAGTTTATCGTTATCTGATGTGCAAAACTATTTAAAAAAGAATTTAAGTTTTTTGTTGTTTATGACGCATTCCACCAAATTCCCACACATTTTTTGACTCATACGATCAATAATAACGATTTTATTAAAGAAAATCATCATTAGAATTTCAGTTAACGTTATGTATGGAGAATCAAAAAGATTCAAATTAATTTAAAAATATATATTACTTAGTTACACATAATTGTTTAAGGAATTATAAAAAAAGAACAAAAACAGAATTAAAACTAAAGATACTTAATAGTAAGAAAAAAAAAATTATGAAACTCACACAAAATATGTTCAGTCGACTTAGAACTTAAATGAGAGATTAGAAAATAAATCATTCCAATTTAAAAAGCTTGCTTTTGATTGACAGGCAAACTTATGCCTAAATCTTGTAACATAGAGATCAATTTATTATTCTGCTGCATTATAGCTAAAACTTCTTGTTGCTGTTGTTGCATAAACTAAAAAAAAAAGAAACATAAATTAAAATTTTTTTTACTGGACAACCTATAAACATGAGACTTACTCTCAAACGATTTTTCTGTTCAATTTTTGATAACTGATTGCTATTATTTACTAGTTTGGCATCCATGTCCTTTTGTAATTCCGTTTTAAGACGATATAAATCATCCTTAATTTGATTCAAAGTTCGTTCACATTCTCTGACATCTTTTTCTAAAATTTCACTTTTCAAATAGACAGTCTGAGC
The DNA here is from genome assembly GCA_963682025.1 of Cordilura impudica. Taxonomy (NCBI): domain Eukaryota; kingdom Metazoa; phylum Arthropoda; class Insecta; order Diptera; family Scathophagidae; genus Cordilura; species Cordilura impudica. The sequence goes on along the minus strand of OY821518.1, from coordinate 88,818,015 downwards.
TAATTTATACCAATCAGCTAAACATTCAGCTATTTGCGCAACGGCTGGTTTGGTATCATCCATCAATAAGGATTTTATACGTTTACCATTACGATCAACCTAAAAACAGTACATTAATAAAAATCCATTGAAAAACGAAAATATTTCTTGTACCTTAATCTTTTCTAAAGCATGAAACTGCTCATCATTATATGTTAATGTGCGTGTAGCACGATCTCTTAATAAATGTTGCCAAGAATCACGTAAACGTTCCACTAAATATTTAGCCTGAGGACTAGCTTTAGTACGACAAGGACATTTTTTACCATGCATCGAAGAAGTCCATTGCTCACTAAAAATTATAGTTTTTTTTATATAAAAGAAAATAACTTCCTTAACTTAATTTAATCGATGTTAACTTACTTTAACTGATCTTCCACTATAAAATTTGTATGTAATTGCATTATCACATCGGCAGCACCATCAAAATCCGTTTTAAGGTTTTCTAGTTTCTGCAAAATTGGTTTAAATACTTGGTCACTTTTTGTCTGTGAATAATAAAAACTCGTTATTGTAGCAAATATTGTTAATTATGTAATATGTTATTTGATCATACCACTTTAGCCATACTCTGTACAGCATCTGCGTAATCTATAGCTGTCATTAGGAGTTTGTCAAAATGTTTTGTTTTTCTGAAATTACAAAATATTTATTTTAATTTCAATTCCATTTTAATTGTGTCTTTAACATACTTGACTAGTAGAGTAATTGTTGTGCTTAATGTTTCAATAAACTGTTCCACAGCCTTTTTAATAAGAATATCTATAGTAGTAAATGTATCAACACGACGTTTACATTCATGACCCACACTGCAAGCAGCCTGTAAAGACACAAAAAGTTTAACAATAAAATAAAATAAAATTAAAATTTTAAATTTTTTGTAAATATTAGATTTTTTTTGTTTCTGTGAATTTTTTGTTTAAGTTGTTACAGTTTTTCTTTAAAATCATTTATGTATTTTGTTTACTTTGGCCAAACTAGCATCGTTCTCGACTGACACATTACTGGGAAATACTGGAAACTTTGGTAAATCCAATTGATTTGGCAATTGGACATTATTGTCATCATTACTATATAAAAATATAGGATTATCTGTGGTAGTTACTGGGAAAGAATTTGCTATAAAAAAAAAATATAAAATTAAAATCAATTTTTTCTATTAAATGTTTAAAATGCCACCTACCCGTTGTATGTAAAGTAATTCTTTTTTCTAAATGTTCATTGTTAAAAAGTAAAATTTGCTTTTCCAAGGGAACTTTAGTTTGTATTAATATTCTTTCGCGAAAATGTTCAATTTGTTCTTCAGGTTCTAAAAACACCTCCACGGAATTGGTACGATTTGTAAAGAAGACATGAATAACACGTTTACGTAAAATAAGTGTAACCTCCTGGAAAAATCTATCGAAGGACCAAGTCTTTTCACGATTTTCTTCTAGGAGACCCGCTAACAGAGGCGTCACCAAAGTCTTAAGACCTTCAGTGAGATGACAATGTGGCGGCAAAGTAGTAGACCATTCTATAGAACCATTTTCCGATAGCTGAGTACCAGATATCACTCCCGAAGCTTTTTTCGTAGTAATTTGATGCATAGTTTCTCTATTTTTACGACCGCCATAGGGACGAAAGGGTAAATTACCAGTAGCTACATGATATAAAGTAACACCAATAGACCATAAATCTACATTGGCTGTAAATGAACGATTTATAGACTTTCTAAGCACGGCTCTTTCGTATAAATCGGGATGAAGATATTCTTCTGTGCCATAAAGTGAGGCAAATGGTTGATTATCCTCCAATTCACGCGCCGCTCCAAAATCTGTTAACTTATATATTGTCTGGCCATCTTCCGAGATGAATTTCATTATATTACCCGGTTTTAAATCACGGTGTACCAATTTGTTATCTCTTAAATGTTTCATACCAGCACACAAATGCTCTAAAACCAATAAGAATTCATTTTCTGGCAGACCATACGAGTTTTCGGGATCATCTAAGATATTAAATAAACTGCCGCCAGTACACAACTCCATAACGATCACTTTGCCTCGTCCCTCTTGATCTTCTTCGATGGCCAATAATTTTACAATATTTTCATGATTTACTTTTTTCAATGCCTCAAATTCGCGCATCTGTACATCTGGGGGACGCATGTGGCTGTAAGGGTTAAATGTTTTTACGGCCACCGATTCTCCCGTTATCTTGTTGACACCCTATATTGTCAAAAAAAAACGACACTATGCATTTATTAGTCAGAAACGAAAAACAGGGAATTTACCTGAAACACTGAACCAGTAGCACCCTTACCCAATACACTTGTAGTACACCAAACATAATTTAAAGAACCTCTTAAAAATGACATGCTTACAAATCTTTTTTATTAAAATTTCACAATTTGTATTTTTTATTTTTACTTTCACTTTATTACTTTTTATTTAAGAAACTTAATTTTTATAAATATGTTATACTTATGCTTATTTCCCTATAAACTTCTATAACTTTTTTAGATTTTTTTTATTAACAACATGAAAAATTACAATTTTAACTTTTAATGACGCTTCAATCAAAAATACCAATGCACTCATCAGCTGTTTGCGAAAAACAAGATTGCCATGTTTCTTACTACAGAAAGTTTATTTGATTAACCCTTAATGTGGAAGACCCTTCATCATGGAATTAGATTTTTCAGCATACTTTTCGTTTAAGTTGCCTTAACACATTAATCGTTGCATTTAAAAATAAAGTCGGCAATTTAAAATATAGAACTTTTCTTTGTTTTTAATTGTCTTAACCTGTTATAGTAATTGAGTTTTAAAGAATTTTTACTTTATAAGATTTCGTTATAATATCAGAGAAGTATTGAATGTCATTAAAAATATTTCTCATTGGCAAAATGTTCCAGGGGGAGTCAATCAGTGTTCACAAAAACATAAAAAAATATTTTTTTTGATTGATTCTTTTTTTATTTTTCTTCATAGATTCCTTTTTGCTCGAGAGGAAAAGTACAACTTATTAAGTAAATATTTTCTGCATACAAGCCACTCGGCTTCGCGGAACTAGGCTTAAGAAAATTGTATTTGAAATTGAATATTTGAATAAATTTAATATTTGTAATAGTCTTCAAAATAATCTTCTGTTGCAGAGATGACCTCCTCATCCGACTCGAATCTTTTTCTGCCGAGCCATTTCTTCAAATTTAGAAACAGAAAAAAGTCGCTAGGAGCTAAATCTAGAAAATTTGGTGGATGTGGTAAGAATTCGAACCTCAACTCATGTATTTTTTCCATTAAAACTGCGCATGTGTGTTCCGAGCTATATATTGATGAAAGATCACTTTTTTGGCTAAAGGGACGTTTTTTCTTGATATGTTCGCTTATTTCGCCTAATAATGATGAGTAATATTCTCTATTTCTGTGGTAATATTCTCTATTTCGATTTGAGTTAAGTGTGCTATCATGTTCTGCTAAAAACCATTTATATTTACGTGGAATCCCCATTTCTCTAACACTCTTTATTAAAAAGTTATTAATGAAAACATACTGACCTAAGTCGTAATGAAGCCCCATTACATTTATATAAAAAGTTGTTTTTCTCGAAAGCATGATTTTCGACTTAGGCGGTTAATGCTTGTGACCACAGATTTATTGTTTCTCATTTTTTCAAGTTGGCAGTGTAAATAATTCCAAGCATATCGCAAAAAAAATGTATCCATAACTTAACCAGCCGATTTCACTGTTTGATTTTTTCGGGGCGGATTCAATCGGTAAAATTCATTGCTTTTATCATTGTTTCAATTCTGGTGAATCTATGTTTTATCACAGACGAAGAAATTCATTAGGATCGCGGCGGAAAAGCTTTAAACATACTACTAAATCAGTCACAGGATCGCGTTTATTCTCGATTGTGAGTCAACGCGGAAGCTATTTAATACACAATTTGTCGTGCAAAATTGGAATTACAGAACTTGACATTTTTCAGAAACCTACTTTGTTTTAAATTCTTAGTGCCCCTGATATGATTTGATCCGCCCTGTATCTTGTGTTGTTTTTTTTATAACATATAGTCTGCACAAGCCTTATCTAAACATCATGTACACATTTTTACGTGCATATATAAAATCGAAAGTATATTTGAATTTGGTTAATAGGATGCTTCAACTTTGGACCGATCTTCTTGAAGCTTTCATAACTTCTATCTGCCTATCTGGAAGGATCAAGAGGCCATATTTTTTGATATATTTAGTCGAGGTGATACCTACTAAGTGAATTTTATACATTATATACCTGGAGTAATATGGTACCGACAGCCTTGAGACTTTATGTCTATGAGTTGTAACGAAACACGACGGGGACTTTTATAAACTAGATTGTGTTTTGCAAATTTCTTTATTACACCATATTAAATTTTCAATTATTTTTTTTGTGATTTCATTTATTTAATAATTAATATGTTTATTGCAGAAATATGTATTATTTCACCTTAACAATTTAATTTATGCATTGACTTTTGAAGCTCGTTCAAAAAACTCCATCATTAAAGGGTAAACTTCATCATACTGTTCACTTTTCTTACGTCTTACACCATCACGATAGCGTTGTAATGCGCCCGATATCAATTCCAATTTTTCACGTTCATTTGTGTGACCCTCTAACCATTCAATCAAACGTTCATTTGACCAATTAACGGTTGTATGTGGTGATTGCAACTCTGGCCCAGCATGGGCAAATAGTAAAAGTAAAACAATGTAGGAGGGCACCAAAGAATCCGAACCTATAGTCTGTTTAATTAACTCTGTAGGCTTCTGTACAATAAGGAATGACATGGCTCTCAATAAACGCGCTGAGTTCCCTAATTCAGAAAGGTCAGCACATAAGGGTTTAACAGCATTTTCCAAATGTAAACAATCATTTTTTAGCCTGAGACGTCCAGCTTGACTTATGGGCCTTAAAATACTAAGATTGTGTATAAAAAATTCAATACATCGTTTAGCGACTTCTTGGCCGCATTTCGAAATAATTTCTTTATCATCATAAGACGAAATATGATTCGACCAAACACGATTTATAAATTCTTGCAACTCCTTCATATACATAGAGGGTCCAGCAGTAGAAATTTTGTCTGAATTTAAACCAGGTTCTCGATGAATACTTAATATGATAATATTGAGGGTGGATACTATAGAATCCATTATCTGTTGCAATATGGTAAATATTAAAAGATCAGCTTGTTCCAAAGATTTAGCGATATCGGATTTGGCCGACGATTGAGATTTAGAAAATTGTTGACCCAAATCCTGTAGCATACGATTAGTGGAATCTTTAAAGTAAAATAATATATTGGCCAATAAAGTATTTTGCGTTTGTTGTGTGTTGGGTAGATCAACAACTTGTACAGAATCGGGTCCCAGTTTAATTTGTGATTCCATTTTAGTACAAAAATCTTTACCACATGATATAAAAACTGCTGCTATAGCATTTGTTAAGTTCGTATCTACTAAAGCATTGCTCAATTCTGTAGAAGCTACTCTTATGAAACTATCAACCGTTTCATTATTGGGCAAATCCACACCAGCCATACAGGCTTTCATATTGGCAGCACATTTTGTTACATAACCCATTTCTAAAGGCGAAAACAAGTCATCGTCGAATTGAAAATCTTTATTTACTCTTTGTTCTAAGCCTCTAACGGATGATAATAATTTTGATAATCCCTCTTGTAATGTTTGGGTTATATGAGCTGGACATTCCCTAAAAGATTTTCTTAATAAATCTTGCACTGCCTGCCAAAATCGTATTTGTATTGATTGTTCTGCCGTTGAGGCGGACATACCAAACTGTTGGACTTCTTCCAAAGCCTTTTTAAGCAACTGTATTTGTGTACAACATTCATAGAGTTCATCGTATAGCAACCAATGTAATGATTTCCAAAATTTAGCTCTAAAATTTTGTGTAGTTGTTAATTGGGGTGTTTTTCCTGGACCTCTAAGAGCTACTGCAGCAGGCTTTGGCGAAGAAATAATAGCTTTTGTTGTTGCATCGGATTTATTAAGTACTGAGATGTCATTGCCAGCAAAGCATTCCTTAAGTGATTGTTCCAAATCCGAAATGAATGTTGTTACTAAATTATCCAAAGATTTTTCCAAGGTGTTGAAATTCATAAAGATCTTTCGAAAGAAAAATAAAATATATAAGAGTTCATTAGGGGGTTTTTCAAAAACGTTTTTTCCATTTTAGCAAGTCTTAAAATGGAATATGAATCTTAGAGTCCAAAAGGTTTTTGAGAAGTTTTTCAGATTATTTTTAGGTCGGTACGGGGTCGCTGAAATCGATATTATCAAAAAAAAAATGTAGTTATGAAACATTTTATATTATTTTTTTCTCTGGTGCTTAATTCACAAAATCACATAGATCATTTCTAAAGAGTACAAAATTGTCCGCGGTAATAAGTATCAGTTTAAGGGGCACTTTGAAGATACGGCTTTCATTTGAAATTTGAATATTTTGGTACAAATATCATGTTTAGCCTAAACAGTTTACGGCGAATGCAATGGGTAACCAAATTGTTGTATTTAAGTTTTCTATTTAATATTTCTCTAAAAGTGAAGAGTTTGATTTAAGGGCGGAGTAAGGTTTTAAAATTTTATTTTCGCATATTTTTTTATTTATTTATTTTTTTTTTATTATTTTTTTTATTTTATTTTTTTTATCATTAGATTACATATGTATATAGAATAAATGAAATTTTGTCTGGCACTGGCTGGATTTAGTATTTAAGTTTTACTTTTAAGATTTGAATAACTTATTGTTAGTTCACAATCCTATGTGAAGATACAATAAATAAAGATGAATTAAAAAAAAAATATATATATCGGTGCAAAACTAACGAAGCATTTCGAACGACCGGCCCTCATACAGTATATCGTACATGTTAAACACTTTAAATCAATTTTTTCGCAAACAATATTTTTGAAGTCCGTGAACATCATAACTCAAAATCTAATTGATCGATCATTTTGAAATTATATGTATACACTATTTTTACACATAAATCAATAGGTAATCAGGAGAGTTTTTTTAAACTATTTTTTAGCAACAAATTCACCGAAATTTTATAGTAAACATCGTGTTTTTCACTTAAAAATGCTGCCAAAAAAATAAAAAATTTTCCTGATTACCTAGGGAAACATATCACCTTTTAACCGCATTTCGTTTTTTTTACTTAGATTATCCGGTAACGAGTTATGATTTTTACTACGTAACAACTTTTTTCGAGGCGCCTCCGGAGATTCGCTGTCACGGACTTATTTATTAACATTTTTAGTTGAACATTTCTTCAGAGATTCTTCAAATGTTAGGCTATAATGTTTATATGAAATAAACAATCCAACGTTAATCATATCTTCAAAAAAAAAAAAAAAAATCAGGAAAATACGCCTTTTTTCCCTTTTAAAACCTTGCCCCGCCCTTAAAAAGAGAAAATAAAAAAATTTCAGTCAAATATTCACAAACACTACTCCCTCGTTCCTCCTTCCCATAACCTTTTTTCGTGAAATCAACACAATGTACTGCATTTATAGGGGGCATCCCCTGAGTGTTGGTTAACACAAAAAAAAAATGAAAGGTATTTTGAAAGCCTATAAAACGGATTAAATTTTTAATTTTAAGGCCATGAAAGTTCCCCTTAAATTAATAATAATTACCGCAGATAATTTTCTATAAAAGGCTGATGTTCTTCAGTGTTTTGTGCAAATAAAGCACCAGAGAAAAAATATTAACAAAAATTTTTTAATTTTTTGGACATAATCGATTTAAACAACCCCGTAGCGACCTCCAAAAAAACATAAAACAAAATTCTCAAAAACCCAGAGTTGCAAAAGTAAAAAAAAAAACGCTTTAAGAGCAACGCCATAATGAACATATAAAAAAGACAAACTTAGACTAGGTGCAGTCTCCAAAGAAGTTCAATTGACTGCACCACACCGATTTTTTGTATCAAGAACGATATTGTCACGCTTGACGCGTATCCTTGAAAGCAGACATGCATGAGATCCGATGCAAAAGCTTCATCATATCTCCAATCTCATAATTGAGCAGGCCCTTCTTGACATATCCCGGGGCATTCTAATGCCATAAGGTGCTGATTTGTATGTCCCTCCGATTACATCTCAATAGGAACTGCTTCGTTCACTTCTGAATGCTTTCCTATACTGTAAAGATTTTCACCCTATACGATTTATTACCTTCAATGCATTACAAATTTGTTGTTCATTCCGCTCCTGTAATCCAGTAACCAATTGCATTTGCGTTAAATTACGAATCTTTTGTCTCGAATTTATAACATAGGTTCTAGCAGATTGAACAAATTCTATTTTCTTTAAATCTGGATCTTCTATCAATTCATTAAGTTCATAATGTAGCTCAGCCTGTTTCAAGATATCCTTGGTGTTTCGTAACTTTATGGTTAATGTAAGCAACGTTTTGGAGGATCTCAAAAGATGTGATAGCTCATGTAAGCGAGCTAAAACTGTCGATTGATTCTCAATGAATTGATATTGATGATCGACTTGTTGTTTCAGTCGATATCCGGACTGGCGTATACGCTGAACATCTTCGGCCAACGAATTAAGTGCGACATCAAAACGTCCAGCATGCGTAGCTTGTTGTAACAGGGCACCGTGTTTATCACGTACTTGTTGTTGTAACTCCTCATTGATATTATTAAGGCGTTTGCTAAGTTCCTGAATTTGATCTCCAATGGTAAGATTCATAGCCGCCAAAGAGGCTATATCTTCATCATCCATATCTGGTTGTTCTGTTTCGTTTGAAGCCACCATTTGTCGAACCCTTAAATAACTTTTGTTTACTAAGGCCTTTTTAAATATATTTATTTTTTATGAAAGCTTACATATTTTAAAGAAAAATTTTAGTTTTTAACAAATGCAACGTCAAACAACAAATTATAATGCATGAAACACATAGACGACAGAGGCTACACGAACACACGACTATAACTGCTGCTGGCTGCAATTGTAGTCGTGTAATCAGCTACTTAATTTTTTTGAAAACGACAGCAACATATAACAACAAAATAAACAGCTGTTTTTATACAACAGCATTTTAATTTCAGTAGTGCCAATTATATTTTTTTTTTACTTTATTCAAATAGAAAACATGCATGATTCTATATAAACTTGACTTAAATATACAATTACTTATTAATAATGCATTATTATAACGTTAATATACTTAACTGCTTTTGATTATTAATGGAATTATTATAGCATTTCATTTTGCGATTTATTTTTTCACAAAATAAAATATTTCATAGCATTAATATCTTTTTCATATTTTGTTATATTTTCAACACTATTTTTGTTTTGTAGCCAACAAAAATAGAAATTACCCTAAGTTGAATGCAGTAGCAAAAGTGGCCGTGTAGCTGTGTTGGTGTCAAAATAATCGTTTTCATTGACAGGCCTGTCAAAAATAAAATACACACGTTTATATGAAAATGATTATTTTGACACCAACACAGCTGCACGGCTACACGACTACTTTTGTCGCTGTAGTCAACTTAGGATAATATCTATTTTTGTTGGCTGCAAAACAAAAATAGTGTTGAAAATATAACAAAATATGTAAAAGATATTCAGGTATGCGATGGAAATTGATCGATTTCAAAAGTGAAAATGATTTTAAAATCGACAACGGTGTGATGAATTTCGACTCATTTCGTTTTCCACTTTTGTAACAATCCGTATCATATCTTTTGAAAAATACAAAAATGTATTGACAAACTGTAGTGAAAATTGTGAAAAAAAAACAAACATTTGTGAAATGTATAAGTTAATATTTACAAAATCATAAAATATCGATTATTTTGGCAGCATCCTATTTGTTATTAGAAGAGGATAATAAAAAAGAAAACATAAATAGGAAACATTTACGTGAGTGACAACTCGGATCCACAGAACAAAATGAAATTTGAAATCGACACTATATAAAATGAAAAATATAAACGCATCACAACTTTAATTGAATTTAAATCGTTTCAGTTTTTAAATCGATTTCCATCACATACCTGATTAGTGCTATGAAATATTTCATTTCGTTAAAAAATTAATCGCAAAATGAAATGCTATAATAAATCAATTAATAATGAAAAGTGGTTAAGTATATTTATTTATTTTTACGTTATAATAATGCATTATAAATAATTGTATATTTAAGTCAAATTTATATACAATCATGCATGTTTTAATAAAATAAAAAAACATATAATTGGCACTACTGAAATAAAAATGCATTTGTATAAAAACAGCTGATTATATTGTTGTTATATATGTTGCTGTCGGTTTCAAAAAAAAATTAATTATTTAGAGGGAGTTGACAAATTGGTGGAAGTCAGTTTAAACAATCACCCTTGGATGATGAAGCTGACAGCTGATTTAATGAATTTTGCTGTTTTTGTTTTAAGCAAATATACTCGTATTTTTGTTATAATAATATATTAACTCAAAAGTAAAATATTTTTTATATATTTCAACATTAAGCTAATATGACCTTTAAAGAATTTAAATGTTTGCGAGCAATTGATTGTAAACAAGGTGCTGTACGAGCGGTACGTTACAATGGTGAGCTATGAACGATAAAACCCTCTTAAGAACAGTAACATAAACATAATATTTTTATTCCAGTTGATGGCTCGTATTGTTTGACATGTGGATCCGATAAGAAAGTTAAATTATGGAATCATAAAACAGGTCTTCTTTTAAAAACCTATGGAGGACATGCAGACGAGGTCACAGATGCTGCCGGCAGTTGTGAAAGTAGCAATATTGTGACTTCCAGTTTAGATAAAAGTATAATTTACTGGGATGTTAGTACAGGAGCCCCCGTAAGACGTTTAAGGGGTCATGCTGGCGGTGTAAAATGTGTTTGCTTTAATGAAGATTCTTCTGTAGCTATTTCTGGTGGACGTGATAATGCTGTATTTTGTTGGGATATACGTACACGACGA
>OY821518.1:86244460-86261960 GCA_963682025.1 Cordilura impudica | reverse complement strand
AAAACTTGCTTAGGCCAATGTGACACATGCAGTTTATGATACACACAGCTGTAATGACTTCCACAATACGAAGAATTAGAACATATTTTAAGAAAAACCACAAACACACTGAAAAATTTTATTTTTTTAAGAGTTTTTTCCACAGACAGATGGACAGACGGTCATCGGAAAATCAACTTCCCTTGTCATAAGGATCAAGAAAATATACTTTTTTGGGGTCTCAGGAATTTATTTCGATGCGTTACGAATGGAATGACAAACCTATATATAACCTCTGCCACTGAGGTGTGGAGGGTATAAAAAAAGTGTTTTTGAAGAAAAGTTCCGTTGTTAAGAATTTTGAGCACTTTACTCTTTCAATAAATTTAACAATTTTACTGTCCATTTATATGTAGGATATTTAGATTTAGAGCTAAAATTTAATGTTTACTCCAATTTCCTAGCTTCCAAAATTATATAACATATTTTTAGAAGCAAGCCCACAAGCTCAAAAGCTATTCTCAAAATACTTCAGTACGCCACTTTTTCGTACAAACGTTCCACTGTGCGATATTTTGCAAATTACTTGAACAAATAAAAGAAACGAAATTAAACAAATATGTTTGCCCTTGTAAGTAGTTATAATACTATGAAATAATTATACACATTATATGGTACTTGGCGCAATAATAACCTGTTATAAGTAGCAATATGCAATTTGAGACCGATCTTATATTATTCTATGGTTCTTTGGCTAGCTTAAGCCCCATTCTGGTAGGACATTATACCAACTTTAATATGTTTCCTTCGTAACCCAAAAGAGGCCTCACAAATAAATCAAAAATCTTTAAAGTGGCGATACGTATTTTAATTACTAGACTTACTTGGCCACACTAACTCGAATTCTGTTATACAGAGTAGATCAGTTAATAAAGTTGCTAGATCTAGGTCAAACAAATTATGTAGCTGAGTGGAGTAGGGTATAATAAAATCATTAAAATTTGCTTGCATACACAATCTTTCATATTTAAAAAATTCTTTAAAAATTGAAGATCAAACCAGTTTGAAAAACAGTTTAATTTTTTGAATATTTATTTATATTTTTATTTTTAGTATATTAATACATTTTTTATTAATTCATAACGTATTTTTTTTTTATTGTACATGTTGATTATCACATTCTTAGTTTAGTCCGTAGTAGAAGATATAGTTTCGTATATTTTTTTATGTTTGTTTTTTTTTTTTTTGTTAAAGAATATAATTTAAATTTTATGGCATTAATTTTGTTTTTAAAGTAGTAACGAATTCTTATGTTTAACAGTAGAAGTACCTCTGAACCAGAGGTTAAAAAAATAAATTCGAATAAATTAATTATGTTTAACACTGGAATAACCATAGAAGACTTCAACGCCATCTTCGTTTTGTAAATATTCCAATTTTGGTGGTGGCACAACCAAAGAGCGACCTTCGGCTTCAATTTGTGCAAGTGCTTCCACAAATGCCGGCTGCAAAGTAGTTGCTTCTGGGTTATGATCTTCGTCAATTAATGTCTTGGCATTTTCTATATAAGTTTTTTCTTTTGACTCATGATATCTCTCAACAGCTGTTTGTGTTGGTTTGTCAGCTGCTGAGGTCATATCTAACTGTTGTTGGTGCTCTTCCATGAATGTTGCTTGCATCACTGGTGGCACTTTCTTGAGTTCAAAGCTGTCATATAATGGTTTAGAAAATATTTTTGAATGATCTGCAAGAGAATTAAATTTTGTTAGAAAAAGGCCAACTCAGTCTTGTTTGTTGTAAATTAAGCAATGTCCATCTGTCAGTTTCTAACTTCAAAACATTAATTGTTTGGAACTTTTTGTGTGAAATTTAGCTTAACAGTTTAACTTCATAGATCTTCCCTTTTGTTCCGAAGTCTTAAGATGTCACGACTAATGTAAAATTGTCCTTGACCTGAGAGCTTTTCAACTCTAGCAAACGATATCTTATACTGCAGTTATTTGAAATTGATTTCTGATATTCACCTTAACAGTTCAATTATTATTAACTTCACTATCTCCATCGGACTTAGTTCTGTGACCTTGATCCTTAACCTTTCATATTCTCTGTGATACTGGAAGCTCGGAATTTTATAATAATCAGAAAACTTGAATTGAATCCTAGATTTTTTTAATTTCTCTATTGGCCCTGTAATCTTAAAGATCGACTATTTAATCTTAAGTACAACTTGCACCCAACAAAGGTGATGAAACTCTGCTTGCCTTTGAGTTTCTAATCATTAAAATTCTCCCCAATTCTGACTACTCAAAAGTTCACACTAACTTCGTTACTTCTATTTAGAAAATAGTAGTAAAATAAGAGTAATTTAACAATTAAAGATTGTATTTTCTTCTCTTAAAATTTATAAGATTTATATAAATAAACTCCAACTATGTGAACTTGAAAAATAGGTGATTTTCTTACACGGTTAATTAGTTTTTTGACCCCTCTTGATAAGCTTGAGCTAATTTAGAGTTCCAAAATCTTTAATAACCTACAAATTAATTACTTGTTGTCTTGAAAAATAAATTCTCTACAAATTCTTAGAGCCCCTCAATATTCCTTACGAAAGTTATAAAAATTATTTGATAATTTTATGAATAAACTTTTCGGGCTAAAATTCATTTTCTTTTACTCACCTTCAGCGAATCTATCCGGACTTATCGGGTTAGCTGCTTTGGGTTCCTCTGATGTCTTATGATCTGATTCCCATTCAGTAAATGATTTAAATGCGTCCTGTAAATTCATTTGCAATTCTTCGAAATGATGATGTGTTGTTGCTTCCAATGTTTTAACGGCCATATCTAGTTGTTCTTCAAATTTGGTTGCACTTGCAGGTTCTTTGTCAACTTTTCTTATTGTGTCGTCATTTTCAATTAATTTTGCGGCAATTTGTAAAAGATCCTGTCCGACCTCGGGTTCTTCGTTTAAGGTTCTAAATTTTGGTTCCCTGGTTTCCATAAAAGATTTGATGGTGGTGTCTTCTTCTTGCATAAATGACTTGGCCGTGGTTTCTTCATCAATAAAGGCTTTTAATTTATGATTTTCTTCCGCAAATGTCTTGGTGGTGGTTTCCTCTTCTTGCATAAATGACTTGGCCATGGTTTCTTCATCAGTAAATGTTTTTAGTTTTGGATTTTCTTCCGCAAATGTCTTGGTGGTGGTTTCCTCTTCTTGCAAAAATGACTTGGCCGTGGTTTCTTCATCAATAAATGCTTTTAATTTATGATTTTCTTCCGCAAATGTCTTGGTGGTGGTTTCCTCTTCTTGCATAAATGACTTGGCCGTGGTTTCTTCATCAGTAAATGTTTTTAGTTTTGGATTTTCTTCCGCAAATGTCTTGGTGGTGGTTTCCTCTTCTTGCAAAAATGACTTGGCCGTGGTTTCTTCATCAATAAATGCTTTTAATTTATGATTTTCTTCCGCAAATGTCTTGGTGGTGGTTTCCTCTTCTTGCATAAATGACTTGGCCGTGGTTTCTTCATCAGTAAATGTTTTTAATTTTGGATTTTCTTCCGCAAATGTCTTGGTGGTGGTTTCCTCTTCTTGTATAAATGTTTTGGCCGTCGTTTCTTCATCAACAAATGTTTTTAATTTTGGATTTTCTTCCGCAAATGACTTGGTGGTGGTTTCCTCTTCTTGCTTAAATGACTTCGCCGTGGTTTCTTCATCAATGAAGTTCTTTAATTTTGGATTTTCTTCCGCAAATGACTTGGTGGTGGTTTCCTCTTCTTGCATAAATGACTTGGCCGTGGTTTCTTCATCAATGAAGTTCTTTAGTTTTGGATTTTCTTCCGCAAATGACTTGGTGGTGGTTTCCTCTTCTTTCATAAAAGTTTTGGCCGTCGTTTCTTCATCAATAAAGTTTTTTAATATTGGATTTTCCTCCGCAAATGACTTGGTGGTGGTTTCTTCTTCTTGCATAAATGTCTTGGCCGTCGTTTCTTCATCATTAAAGTTTTTTAATTTTAAGTTTTCCTCCGCAAATGACTTGGTGGTGGTTTCCTCTTCTTGCATAAATGACTTGGCGGTAGTTTCGTCTTCAATGAAAGCCTTCAATCTGCGTTCGATTGCTTCCATAAATGACTGGATAGTCGTTTCTTCTTCTTGCTTAAATGTTTTGGCGGTGGTTTCTTCATTACTAAAAGTCTTTAATTTTGGGTTTTCTTCTGGATGTATGGTTGTGTCTTCTTCAGTAAAGATTTTCAAATTGGGTTCTGCTTCATGCATAAATGACTTGATGGTGGTTTCGTCTTCCTGTATAAATGTTTTGGCGGTGGTTTCTTCATCATTAAATGTCTGAAATTTTGATTCCTCTTCAGCCACAAATGATTTTAAGGTCATTTCGTCATCATTAAAACTCTTAAGTAATGGTTCTCTGTCTTCCGCCCATGACTTGATGGTAGTTTCTGATTCTTGCACAAATGACTTGGCTGTGGTCTCTTCATCAATAAAAGTCTTCACTTTTATAGATGCCAAATCGGCCGTTAAATTATCTGCATCTGCTGTTTGTACAAAACCTTGTGTAATATTTTTTTGAATAGTCGTTTCCAAGGGAACTGCTTCAATGGGAGCACCCAATGTAAGTGATAAACCATTTAAGATAAATACTAACAAAAACCTGTTCATTTTAAAATATTATTTTCCTATTAAAAATCTGATATTAAAATTTTCGTTGGTGAATTAAAATTTTCCGTGTTAAATTTAAATTTCACTTTCTATTTAAAAATAATGCACTTTTTTATTTGATATTATATTATGGTTATTTTTATTTTTTATAAACACTGCATTTGTAAATTCCTTTTAATTAATTTTTTTTTAATGATTTTTAGTATTTGTTACGTATAAGTAAATCTTTTTTTTTCTTAAACTTAATGTCGTTTTATGTTAATCGCTTTAAAATTTAATATTTTCTCGTTTTCAATATATGTATATATAGTTTTGTTTCTGTTGTATGTTTTTTTTATTATTTTTTTTTCTTAACTCAACAACGTGTAGTCACTTTGGTATCAGGTTTTGGTCTGACTAGTTGAATTTACTTTGAGGAACTAAACCGCATGTTTGGTATTTTAGCGTTTTTATGCTGGTTAAAAAAAACAAAAAAAATTAAACAACATTTTTGTGTAAAACCTAAACTGTTTATGGAGAGCAACAGTTTTTCAAGCAGACTTTGTTTTTTTTTTTTTAAGAAAGTCTTCCTTGAAGTTTTGTATTTTCAAAATATAGTTTGTTGTTTTTTAAAATTTTTTAAATTCTTAAAAACTTTTAACGAAATCTAGGTTTTCCCTCTTACTAATCCGGTTTTGAAAGAACTCTCTTGTTTTATATACTTTTGACACTTTATATATATTTCATTTCAAATTCACTTTTCCTTACATATTTTCAAACCTGTTTTGCCACACTTTTGTTTTTGCTTATTGTTATTATTATTTATTTTTTTTGCATTTTTATAATTTGTAATTCTTTGAATGTGACTGAAACCACCTTTTTTCTATGCCATTAATTACAAAAAAGAATCTAATTTGTTTTTATTTGTATTGAAACTTGCAATCAATATCACAATAATTATAGATTTTTTTAAACCATATTCTCTTTTTAACAGTTTTGCTTTAGTTTATTAATTTGTTTTTTTTTTTTTTTTTTTTTAATATTTTTTGTTTCTTCAATTACAAGTCTTTAAATGCCTCTAAAAACACCTTTTTGTTTAAACAATTATCGTGAAAAAAATTCTGATTTGGTTTGTTTGTGTAAAACATTCAATTAGTAGTTTAATTATTTCGTTGCATTCAAAACCATATGCTTTGAAATTGGTTATGAGTTTAAGTTTTATGATAATAAAATCAAATTACCAACATAACATGTTTTTACCGGCCAATTTAATAGAAAAATATGTGACTCAGTTATTTACTGGCTAAAATCACACTACTTAATACTTTCGTTATTAGTTAGAGCACCGTCACCTTATGATCAGGCTTAGAAATATAAAGGGCAGTCACAGTAGACAAGAGATCGTCGTATCACGCAAAAGCTTGATTTAAATAACGTTAGTAATAAGATACGACTGCACTATGGCCGGAAATGCATTTTTTTTCGGCATAAAGTCTAATAGAGATGCTACAGAACTGTAAATTGGTACATACACTAATAATGATATTCTTAAGAAATATTAAAATTTTCAGATCGATACGACCGTCCGTATAAAGCTAAGTTGCAGGTAGACGTTCTAGTTAGCTAAATAACGTTTCTTATTTAACGTCTGGAATATTTCCCCAAATATGTATGGTAAGAAAAAAGATATTACCATAATATGTATAAAAAATAATAACAATTTACTCACATAAATATTTTTCAGACTTAGAACTAAGAATTTATTTAATCATCTTCGACATCTAACTCAAGCGCAAATTCATATAAATTTTCGTTATCAGAATCATAATCTAATTCGACGTCCTGCTCATCAGAATCATTATCGGTAACATAATTTGCTTGGTCAGTATCAAAAGTCGGGAGCTCAAGTAGCGCAATGACTTCCTTTGGCAATATATTTTTTTTGATATGGCTAATCTTCTGTTAATAAAAATACTGGAAAGTAAAGGGTCCGAAGAATCTATTGACCTATTGAACACATCCACCATAGTATTAACTCGATTATTTTTTCGTGCATGAGATCTCCTATCTTCTTTCTAAATCTTATTGCGCCCTTCTGAAGCATTTTCGCCGAGGCATCCGACAGGAACAGGAGATATATTTATAATTTGGGAACCATGAACCAAAATCTTATGAACTGTTGGCGACATCGGATACCATAGATACTTAGACATATACTATGTCATAGTTTTCTCGCAGAACTGTTGGAATTTAAGGGCATTAATTTTATATTTACAGGAAATTGCTATTAAAATTTTACGAAAACATTCAAGAACACCTAAATCAAATTCCAAAATGGATGCAAGTAACTTTTTATTTGAAAATGACCTGCTCGCAGTATTACCATCATTAGTGCTTCCACTGCCGTTTTGTTTTGGCATATCCACAAGTAGTCCCATTTCTTTCCTTAATTTTTTCTGTATTGATTGTTTGCGAGTCTTCATCACCTCCTGTTCATTTTTGTCCCTTATCTGCCATTTATATAATCCAATCCTGTAAGAAATTTTAAATACGAACTCCAGTATGCGTATCCAAGCATGAAGTGGACTGACACCGAAATTCAGGGTACCAGACTTTGGCTTAAATATTTCCGAATTAATGTCTCTAGTTTTCACAAAATGCTTTGCAGTAGCGCCACAGATTGGACACGATTGACACGAGTTAGTTCCCGTTAAAATATTCAAAACTTTGCCATCTATAAGGGTCATATTCAGATTATAAGAAATCGTAATATTTCTTTAATTTAAAATAGAATATATATATGGCGTCAATTCTTGTATTTGTATGTCCAGATTGTTTTTTTCTGAAATAATCAGCCCAATTCTCAATAACAATTCCCTGGAAATTTTTTCCCTATTCCCTGTTCCCCTATTCTTAACAAAATCTCCCCGGGAATTTTTTCTCTTTTCCCTTTACCCTTATTCCAAAAGAACTTCGAAAATGGGAATCTCTTCCCCGGGAAAAAAGTAGCTATTCTGAATGTCAATAAAAGGGAGAATAACTTGGGAATAATTCCGCCAAAAAATTGTGAAGGAGTGTTGCGAATAATGTAAGTATTTAATATTTTTATGAAAAATAGTAATATATATCATTTAAAATTTTGTATAATAATATTATTATGGCATTACTGTTGCTTTCAGGTCAAAAGCAACAAAAAAAAAAACAAATTCATGTTCTTTTGAACTCAATGCAAGCCAACCCTGATGTTGCATGCGGGATGTTCAAAGGAAGCAAGGAGGAGCTAAGCCGGGTATGGCGCATTTGGAGTGGAAATTAAACTCAGCAGGCAATTCAAGTGGGTTGCTGGCATCACGTAGCTTTCTTCCTGCCATGCTTTGCTCCGTCTTGTCCTGCTGCTGCTCTTCTGCTTCAGCTACCATCAGAAACGCTACACTGAACATTTTTTGTATTTATTTTAATTTATTAAAGATTTTAAAAAAAGTTTTATTATTAATTTCCACAAAAATTTTTAAATTTGTAAACAAAACAAAACAACTGAAGCAAAACAGCTGTCTTCGAATAATCGAAATTCTCTATCCCATATTATTCTTCTCCCCGCCTGTTTAGAATAGAAGGATTTATTCTCGGGATAAATGAATTCCCCGGGAACTCATTTCCCTGGGAATATTTAGAATTGGGCTGAATATGTTGTTTGCTTTCCTTAGCAAATTCCATTTTAAGCGGTCTACAAAATCTTACAGACTGAGGTGTACAATTCATCCACAAAACCTTTCCCAATTTGTCTATTATTTTTAGTGGGATAACTGTTGTTACAAATAGTGATTGATCCATTGATGGAGGTTCATTCCCTTGAAATCACTGTTTGTATATGGCCTGTCCAGTTGATCCGTCAAATCCATAACTTAGGACTAGCATGACATCAGGTATTTCTGGGTATTGTGCAAATACTTCCTCTTGCAAAAGTAGTATTCGACTGGCAGTGTGATTTAGCAAATTTTGCAAAGAAACTTGCGCAGCGGCTTCTGTTACAATTATTCCAGCTGGTCTACATTTTAATTTAGCTTGCACTACTTTGTCATAGGTTGGGTATATATTACTAGAATGCAATTTGTTTATTTCTCTCATATTAATATATTGTCTTTTACTTAATGAATTTTCCAGAAAAAATGAAAGAGCTTCATTGGTGTAAGAGAGATCGGTTCATTCACAAATATTTTTTTTTTATTTCAGCTGGTCTATTTGAAGTAAGCCGAGATTCTTTTAAAATAAATGCTGTATCTTTTCATTGCATTTTTTTTGCTGATAACGTGTCAGCATGTACAAGCAGACTTGTGTCATGTTCGTGGGTTTCTGCTAGTTCGGATGCCAACTTTCTCTTAAGCCGTGGTCCCGCATCTTTATATGCCAGGCATGGACGTCCTATTAGTAGATTTCGCTGTTTTGTTTCTGCGTTTTTGTTATCAAGTTTGACCATCATAGTCGATGAGAGCCATTTGGCATGTTTAGTTTTAAAAGTAGATATAGTTCTATTACATTTTGGTAATTTTTTCTTGATATAAAGTTCAAAACTCCTGATTTTTTTCAAAACATCTCTTTATTTTAACAATAATAATACCATAAGTGCCAAGTTGTTCAAATATCCAGTTTGAAACAGCGTTTGCATTTCGCTTGTTATCCAGCCAAACCTGTAGCAAGGTTGAATGGCTAAAAGCTAAATTCACTGGGAAATCCAAAATATTTGTAGAATGGGCAAAAGTGGGCAAAAAACATTAATAATATATTAAAACAGGCAGACTCTAATTTACTCGTAAATAAATACATTTTGCCACAAGTTGGCAGAAAGTTAGTTTTCGATCTACGAGGCATTGTCAAGTTGGCTAGGTTTTCTCTATTATAACACTTAACACATATAATTCACATAATTACCACATGACACACACTGATATTAAATTACATATAATTTACATTCTACATACCTTGGTCTTCATTTTCCATATTTTTTTAAAATTTTTTTGTTCACTTGTATCAATTTCCTAGTAGCACGAAGTATAGAAAAAGTTTCCTCTATTTTTGATTAAAAAAAAAACAGCTGTTAATTAAACATTGCAGTTTGCAAACGTAGTAAAGTAACAGGGTTCCCATCAGATTATTTTTAATTTTGAAATAAGTACACTAAAACTATGTACTATGTACTTTAAGAATATCTAGCAAAAATTAGAAAATACATTCATGAAAATTTTTACTTTATGCCAAAAATATGGCAAATCCGGACTGGTCAAATGCAGGTTGCGTTAACGTTTTTAAAATTATTTACACCGCTTCCTCTCAGGTTTTAATGAGCAATGGTTTGACGAGTCTTCCAGTCAAATATATTTATAACACAAATTGTTAAGAGAAGTTTTATTGTGGTTGGCCATAAGTGAATACGGCATCAGTGAACCAGTATTGTGCAATACAAGATTAGTTGTTATTGTGAAAATATAGATTGAAATATGTACTCCAGCTTTTCAGAAATTAGTGGAAACTAGTAGCGCCCCAAATTCTAGGAAATATAATATTTTCATTCAATTTTTTTCTTTCAATGTTTTTTTAATCTATATATATATAAAAAATTTATAAATATTTAAGTGAGCCTTAAGGTATGCAGATCAATTTTAGCAATTCCCAATTCAACACACTGATATACAATTTTAATCAATCGCAGTAACGAATTATTATAAATATTTTATTTTATTTTATTTTATTTAATATACATATATACAGTGCACTCGCGGTAACATGAACACCTTCTAACGTGAACACCGCTTAACGTGAACAATTTTTTTGTCACTGCATATGTTTTCTAAGCTTGTAGACAACACTGAAATACATTAAATTCGATTTTTAAAGTTTGGGGAATCCCCTTATATAAAAAATGTGTGTATTCTCTAAATTATTTTTTTTTTGTTTGGCAACGAAATTTTATTTTAAGTCTTTTTCTTATGCAAAGTGGTGAATCAGTCGGCATGAGTGTTAAAATACCTAAATGTTTGGAGTTAAAAGAAAAGGCAGACATTTTAAAAAGGAACAAGTGTAACTAGTTTAGCAAAAAAGTACAATGCCGCTAAGTCAACAATATGCAGCATTAAAAAGAAAAAAGAAGCAATTTTAAAATGTGTAAACCACACATACCAGGGACCGGGAAAAAGAAAAACTTTAAAATCATCAAAACTTCCAGTTATGGAAAAAACTCTTTACCGTTGGTTCATCCGAATGCGTGAAAGGAATTGGGCTGTAAGTGGGCTAGTGCTAAATGAAAGGCTAAGGAATTACATTCGCAACTTAAAGAAAACGAGGGCGGGCTTAATGCTAGTGACGGATGGCTTCAGCGATTTAAGAAATGGTACGGTGTTAGACTTCTTTAAGTATCCGGAGAAAAACTCTCATCGCAGCCTGAATTGATGGATCCATTTAAGCTAAAACTGAAACAGAAAATTGAAGAAATTGAGTTATGCAATGACCAACTCTATAATGCTGATGAGTCTGGTTTATTCTGGAAACTTTTACCAAATAAAACGTACGTTGCAAAGCAAGAGAAATGTTCTCCCGGTACAAAGACGGAGAAACAACGTATAACGTTCCTGTGTTGCGCAAATTCATCAGGTGCACATAGACTTAAACTTTTGGTTATTGATAAGGCCAAAAATCCACGCAGTTTAAAAAATTTCATTTGGCCTACAGATTATAAGAATTCCAAAGCCTGGATGACGTCAGCCATTTTGAAGCATTGGTTCCATCAAGCCTTTGTACCACAGGTAAACAAATTCTTCATTGACTAAAAAATATAACTAAAAGTTTTTGCTTTTGATTAGGTGAAATTGTTTCTAAAGAAGCAAAACTTGTCAATGAAAGCACTATTACTTACCGATAACGCTCTCTCTCATCCAAGCGAAACAGAATTAAAAACTGAAGATGGAAACATAATTGCCATGTTTATGCCACCAAATGTCACGCCCCCCCTCATCCAACTAATGGATCAAAATGCGATTAAAATAACAAAATTATACTACAGAAACAGCTTGTTAGCTTCGATAGCAGCTAAAAACTCTTGCTTGAATCAACGAGAAATCTAACTTTGAAAGATGGTGTCACACTTTTATTTGTCGCATGGGATCGGGTCAGCACAGAAACTCTTGCCGATTGCTGGAAAAATATTTTAAGTTTAGTTAGAAACCAGGATGACCCTGAAGACAACATTCCATTAAGTATTATGAAAGTGCAGAAATAAATTCTTTAATGCAAATGTCAGCCGATCTCCTTCAGGACTTGAGTCCTCTGGTGAGAATTTTACGATAAACTTTGAAATCACAAAAAAAGCGTTGTTTTACTAACTTTTAGGTTGAGTTTACCTTGCCAATGGTTCAAGAGTGGAATAATTATCTCTGTGTTGATGATACGACTGAAATCCATGAAATTGGGCAAAACGAAGACAGTGACGACCATGATTGCATTGCCGATGATCCTTGTTAAAAAAATTGCCGCAAGTGACGCAATTAAAATTTTAAACAAGGCATTGCAGTGGGCAGATGCAATGGTGGATCATAGTGACATGAGTGTACTTAGACGCTTAAGGGAGAAAGCAGTATTTCAGCTATTAGAAAAGAAAAAGCAGCAGAAAAAGGTAACGGATTTCTTTAATGCATAAATGTAATGTGAAATTTTATTTGCTATGTAATTTTATTTCAATGGATATCTTCTCGTGATCTCGTTTTGTTTTGTAATGTATTTTAATTAATAATTTTATATTTTAATAATGCAAATATTAATACATAAAATAATTTCACGTTCAAGCGTGTAAAACACATATATTTTTGTCATGAATTTCGACAATCGTTAACGTGAACAATTTCGGTAACATGAACTCCCTTGGTTTTTTTTAGTTCACGTTACCGTGAGTGTACTGTAATATATAAAACATATATAAAACATATACTTATATTATCATTCTGCGCTTCTCCTCCATATGAACTATAACTGTGTCAAATCTCTTACTCCTCCGTGCCCGCATTTTGCTTAGAAAGGGAACAAAAATTTTCCTTCACATATAAATATATAGAGATAAAAAATCAAAATTTCATGTGCGCTAACGATATTTTGAATAGGAAATTGCTCAAAGATTAAAAATTTGCCACCTTCAATAAAATCAGATTTTTAGTTTTGAACATACAACCCTTCGATTTTTGGTTTTCAAAAAACACAAAATTTTTAGGCAATTTGGTCCAGTTTCATGTAGAATATAAAAAAAACAGGTAACTAATCCCAATTTTTTGTTTCTATTGATTTACGTATATTATATAAAAAATATTTTGTTGTTTTTCCAGGTTAGTCGCTATTTAGCAACTGTCTATTTTTCACTTTTTTTCAACCTTGGTGGAAAATAAAAAATCCGTATTTTTCATATGGGCCATATTTTCAAAACATGTTCTTTGATTATTCCTTTACCTAATTCCGCAAAGTCCAGCTGCTCCCAGCTGCACTTTCGACTGTTAGAGGTAAAAAAAATTAAAAAAAAGAAATTGTTGCAGAAATTGTATTGCGTGCATCACTGGTAAATTCAGGTACAGATACAGGATGCACAAATAAACTATTCTTTTATATTAGCAGGTACACACTTAAAAAATAAATATAGTCAACCATCCAATCACAGAACAATAATGTTGTTACTAGCAGAGTGCAAATTCTGGGAAATTTAATTTTTTCATTTATTCCTATGTTTTTTAATCTATCTAATTCATTAAATGTATTTCATTATAAATATTTGTTGAACACACAGCATTAAGAGCTTAAAGATATTTGAACCAGCTTGTATGCCACCTACAGGTATGCAAATTTTAAGCATTTCACAATTCAACAAAGGCGTGCGTTATTGTCGTTATTGTCCTTATTGGTTTATGTCCAAAATTATTTCTCATTTCAACACAGGGCTTTATATATAGGATTTTGCAAACATATTAACAAATTCAATAAACACTAGCAGCTTTAAATGAGCATTACTCTGAAAAAATGTTCCAGATGGTACAAATCTGTAAATCTGGTAGACAGCTAAAAAGAAATACCTTTCAAAAGGGGGATGTTTGGTCAAAATACGCTTAAAACTGACAAAGATACATCCGTCACAAGAAATCGGTTTGCCTATTATTATTATAATATTGACTTATGGTACGCAAACATCTTATTTGAATACGTGCATAATATCAACATTGCGTACCTCGACCTGCTACCTGGAACGACACCCAAACGCACACCTTCAAAAATATGCTTCTGAAGAAGGTTTGGCCTTGTTTATGGTCTAAGAAGTTTCCAAGGACAAATATGAGATACTACGTGTATCTTTAATGCTACTCGGAGCTGAAATTTTAACCGGATACAAGCACATTTCTACAGCCATAAAATACAGTATCACTGCATAAGGATGTTACGGATTGTTCTGTGAAAGTCAATGTGAAGGATCTTATGGACTATACAGTAACAGGGCTGTTGGAGAGTCTTCCTGAAAATGTGTTGGAAAATCTTCCTGAGAAGCTGACAGCGTTTATTAGCAAAGGATATATTCCATATACGATACAATATCATATGGAAATATGTTTATGGCATCTATTGTTCCTTTGCGGCTTAAATCTGGTGTTTCCGAACACTGGAAAAATCCATGTTTCATTTTGCAGGGGAATTGCCAGAATTCATACGGACCGCTGTGGAGAATACTCAAGAACAAGTTGACAAGATTAATCCCGCAGTGCTGAAAATTATAGAAAGAAAATATATTGAATGTAGTTACGAGTTCCACCTGACTCTGGTTGACGGAAAAGTCCCAAACGAACTGACAAATACAACCTCAACCTAGTCATTCCCGATTTGCAAAAAGACACAAAGGAACTTCGGAATTTTTAATCTTTTTTACAAACGAGGAGAGCAATTATAAATATGGAATTTCACCATTGCACGCAGGGGTAAGGTGTATGGAGTTTTTGCTAAAATTGGCGTATACCCTTCCACAAAAGGAGGAACACTTTGATGCAAATACATTAGATAAGGATAAGCAAAAGATCAGAAAGAATTAAATACAGGATGCGTTTTTAAAAGAAGTTAGACTAAAAGTAAACTACCATAGGTGCGTATACGGGAACTCAAAGGATGTAAACACTTCGCGAATACTTTTTGAACTTGATGAGGCAGTAACTCGAATCAGTGGAATTAATAATCAAATCATTAAAAGATTGGCAACGATCTTGAATGTTTTAAACTGGGGTTATTCTACAAAATATGGAAAATATACTTCGAAAACTGCATTACTTTTGGCGGAAGTGTAACCAATGAAGAAATTTTCCCTATCAGTCCATAAAATAATGGCACATGACAACGATATAGTTGAATATCTGTCCTTGCCAATTGGAGAGCTTTCCAAAGAAGCTCAGGAGTCCCTCAGCAAATTTTATAAAAAATATGGATGCTCGATAACGTTAAAAATATCAAAGGTGAGGCAAAATAAGAACCTCTTCGACATGTTGGTCGACCACTATGGTGTTCACCTTGGCAGCTCGTACGGCTTCATTCAGACTCTAGTACCCAATATTTTATAGTCGTAAACGAATCTGCTTTGTATTTGATATTGGTTAGAAAGTATTGAAGAATATAACGGTGACCAATTTTTCCCATGTTTACAAGTTCACTGAGATCGTTTTCTATTGATGGCTCCAAAAAATACCTGGAAACGTGGCGCTTTGAAACTTAAAAAATATATTCTATAAGGTTGCCATTTTCAAAGTAATTTTATTCTAACTACTGCTGCCATCTATATGACAGGTAGGGTTGTTCTGGACTTCCGAAGCTGCGGAACACATGAAGAAGAGGAGACCGTATATAATATCTTCTGTGAGTTAAAAGCTTTAGGCTGTATTTGGTTTAGTATACTAGGTAGATAAATTCTGGACCCTTGACTGGGATATCGGACTTAGAGCTGCCTGATAATGTCCATTATTTTAATATATCAGGTTGGATCTATTACTGTGCAATGTGTCGGGAAGTGTGTTTTTTAAACATGGTGTCACTTTACTTGTTGAAATAAGGGGATAACTACCACTTAAACGAAGCAATTAATTAAAGGAGCCTTAATAATAATATTAAAAATATTTACTCTACCAAATCTATTTCATCGCCTTTACAGTAATCCGCCTCTGGTACAATGTACTAAGCCGACGTGTTTTCCAATCTTCAAACAGTCCTTAAAATCGATTTTTGGAATGGCCTTCAAAGGGCGCCGCAATTCGGTTTTTATATCCTCAATTGATGCAAAACGGTCGCTGTAAGTCACACGGATCTAAATCAGCCGAATACGATGGTTGTGAAATGATATGAGTAGAATTTTGTGTGAAATAGTTTCGATGGACCAATGCAGTCTGAGACGGTACATTATCGTGGTGCCAACACAAAGAGTTGTCTACCCACAATTCTGGCCCCTTTACGTGAATAGCTTTACGCAATGGATGAATAATACTAAAATAATATTCCTTTAAGAATTTGACCAGGCCGAAAGAATTCACAACACATCATGATAATCGAAGAAAACCGTTAACATGATCTTGATTTTTGAACGAATTTGACATTATCTTTTCGATCTTGCTTCAAATTTTGCACGATATCAGCTTGATATGTCGGATACTGCGGGATCCTAGGCATAAATCTACGACTAAACACTGGGAATGATGCGCTTAAATTCATTTTAATAGTTACAATGGTACTAACTCAGAGATATTTATGTTAAGCTCTTTTTCTGAAGTTGAGTGTTTTTAGAACCAGCCGATATTTGTCACGTTTGGGGGGCCGAAAGTATATTTGAAATATTAATGATATAAGATGGGTCTATAATTTTAAATCGACAGTTTTTCAGCACCAAATCTTTTATTTCCTTAAGGTGTTCTTCTTCAGTAGATGTTGTTTCTGGTCACATTCGCTCTTTGTCTTCAAAGCTTTCTTTGTCTTCTTGGATCTATCTATTTTTTTTCGAATTTTTCCATATATTTTTATTTTGTTTTAAATGTGTGAATACCTCTTACATTTCTTTGATTAATCATAATGCAATAAACTATTCATTGTCATTTTTTATTTGTATGTTACGTCTTATTTCAATAGGATTGCGTTTGTTTATATTTATATTTCAACTTAAGTTTGCTTTAGTATGTGTTAATCAGTGTTATGAATAAAAACTTTTAAAAATGTGTTACCTTTAGCTTACATAGTATTCCGGAACATAAGGTATTTGTACAACATTTTGTTGTTGTTAATAAAACTGGATTTTTATTCATTCACCATTTGCTCTTTGCATGAAATGTCAAATTATTGTAATGTTAATCGAACAAATTTTTAAATGATTAATACTAATCTGTGTGAAATTGAAAATAGACAATTGAAGTTGGATGCGTGTCGATTGGGCTCATATAATGATGTCTAGTTCGAGAGTATTTTGCTTGGTATATTACTGACATTTTTGACTTAAATTCATCCAAAAAAACCATTGAGAGTATTTCAATAGATTTCTTTTTTCAGATCCAGATGTGCTGAAAGTTGCTGGGAGTTTTTAATGTAGCGTTATTTAGCTGGCTGTTTTTCGGTGTTTCACTATTGACCTTTGTAAGCAAACTAAAGGGGCAAGGCAATTGTATTTTCTCAACTAAGGAACTCGGGCATAAAAGAATAAAAACCATACATTTTTTTTATTACACATAGAAAATAAATTTTCCAATCGAATTGTTCAAGACTCTAATAACCGTATTTTTGATTATAGCAACAGAAATTAAAGAGGAGCTTCATATTTTCTATTATGATAAAACACTTACCGTTG